>JAOSBP010000001.1:8517045-8528838 GCA_027563825.1 Erythroxylum mucronatum | reverse complement strand
TAAATTCTTCCCAACATCCCAACCAAAATCACGTCTTGTCCCTTCCATCACTAACATTTATACCTTAAAATTGTTTTCTAATCACAAAATACACAAATAAATGAAAGTCATCAAATGCCCAATTTTTTATCCAATATACGAAAAAACTGATATCAAAGGCTACAAAAATACCTCTACTGAAGCATACAATGATAGTGACTAGAGAAGACAAACGCCGACAAGCAGAAGAGGAGTCTACAACAGAGAAATCAGAGAGAAGAAAATCACACAAGAAAATAGGGGAGAGATGCACAACTGAAGAAGACGCTGAGGGTGGGGGAGGAGATTTCAGGTGAGTTAAATGTAAACCAAAACAACATCGTTTGGTGTTAAACTAAATGATGTCGTTTTTCTTTCATTTAAAACGTCGAAGCTAAAGCTGACGACGACGTTTATCTTGAATTTTTACCGACAAAAAATTTTCTGTCAGTAAACTCAAAACTCTTTTATTCCGCCAAAAATCCTGCCTTTTTTACTGACGGGCATTTTATACCGTCGCTAAAGTTCGTCGAAAATTTTGCTAGGATGATTTCTCTCCATTTTTACCAATGGATATCTTTACCGTCGCTAAATGAAATTTTTCCTGTCAATGTTACCGACAGATATTGATTTTTCGTTGATAATTTGCAACGGTTTCGTTTCTATCAGTAATTTTTCATCGCTAATTCCTATTCTCCTTGCAGTGTATACATTTGTTGTACAAGATAAGGAAGAAAATATTACAATTTTGTCTCTACTACAAGTAAAATATGAAAAGAGATACTTGTGTTATCATTTACCTGAAGTTTCCTTTATCTAATGAACTACCACTTCTATAGGAATTTGTTACTCTTTAGAAGTCATGGTCACCAACCATATTTCCTTTGATATTTCTGTAAGTATGATCATCCTTGTCACTCAATGATTTGTGAGACTCCTTACACTCCGCGGACTTACAGTATTGGTGCTAAGATGAGGCTATAGGTTATTAATATCAATGAGTTTTTCTAAAGTATTAGGTGTTTTAAGAAAGTAAAGTGGCCTATTGATTTTATAAGTACTTATTTTGCTACGATTGACAAAAGTAAGAGAATAGTAGACCAGAGGATGTTCTTTTTTTTTTTTTAGTTGCCCACGAGGTGTCCTAGGCGGGTCCCAACTATGGGAAGGCACCTTTAAGCCATTCCACACCCAGACTAATCCCCGCTCGAGCCGGGTAGGTCCCTTGCGAGAGGCAAAGCTCTGGCCCTAAGTTTTAAACGGCTGCATACATGAGGGGGGTTTGAACCCACGACCTCACTTAAGCCAGAAGAGCCCCTTACCAACTCACTTGCGCCTTGGGGTTACCAGAGGATGTTCTTGAATATGCTTAAGAGCTTTGATAAGTAATGAGTTTGTTAATTTTGTATATGCAAACTAGTATTATTGCTGCATGGGAGGACACAAAATATCCGTCGCAAGTTTTGGAAAGGCGTCATGTGCATACTAGTAATTTTAAAGTTAAACTATTTTGGGGTTAATGTAAAATCAGAGGATTGTAAAATTAGAGATATAGTTAAAATTAGGTTAAATAATTTAAATAATTAAAATAATTAAAATTAAACAAAATAAATTTAAAATAATTTAATTAGTTATATCATTTAAATTTTTTAAAATATGGTTTGATCTCGAAATAATATTGAGATACATACAACATTATAAATCTATTTTTTTAAAATAAAAAATTTTCATTTATAAAAGGTAAATAGGTACAAAATATCAATAACAAACAAAACAAAGGGAGAGATCCTAGTTAAATCAAATTTTACAGCTCCTTAACCTTAGCTTCCTATAAGACGAGCAGAATAAAGAACAGAAGTAAATGAGTTAAACAATATGTCTCAGCATTAGAATCTCATGGATACTTTTCAATGTTTCTTGTATTAGGAGGGAGAGAGTTTTATGCTTAGGAGCTGTTTGTTTCTATTTTTTCTTCCGTTTTTTGTTATCGTTTTTGTAAGAAGAAAAACAGGTAAGTAAAACGTGTTTGGTTTACTCTGTTGTGATTTTTTGTTTCTGAAAATTAAAAAACCACAATATTTTTACAGAAACCAGAAAACATCGTTTCTCTGAATTTTGACAACAAGTTTTCTTCGACAGAAAAATAACATATCCCTATTTTCTATCTCGATTAATAATAATAATAATAAAAGTACAAAATTTATAATAATAATTAATAATTAATAATAATAATAATAAGATAATTAATTTGGTGTAATAAAATCAATAATTTTAATAATTTTAAAATAGTAAGTAGAAAATTTATAACAACAATTAATAAAACTAAAAATAATTAATAATAATAATAAATAATAATAATAAGTTAATAATAATAAGAATAACTTATTAAAAATTAATAATAATAATAATAAAATTAATAATAATAATAACTTATTAAAAATTAAAATTAATAATAATAATAATAATAATAATAATAAATAAAATTAATAATAATAAGAATAACTTAATAATAATAATAATAAATTAATAATCATAATAATAACTTATTAAAAATTAATAATAATATTAATAATAATAAAATTAATAATAATAAGAATAACTTAATAATAATAATAATAATAATAATAATAATAATAACAACAACAACGAAACATATTTTTATTTTTAATTTTTTATTAGAAATCTGAAATAAATAGGTTTTTATTTTCAGTTTTTACATTGTAAATCTTAATCCAACAGGTTTTTTTTTTTCAGAAATAACAACAAGAAATAAGAAAAAAAATAATAATAAAAAAATAAAAGTAGAACCAAACGGCCAAGATATCGATAGTTGCTTACTTGAAGACTTAGCTCATTGAATTGCGTTTAGCTTCCTTTCTAAATCTAACACCCTTTTCTTAGTTTCTTATCATCATTGCGAATTGCTTTCCTTCAATTATGGATTATATTATGCTTAAAAGAGTACAAATTGACATTATATTACGGAGAAAGAGAATGCGGGGTAACATTGACTTGTATTATCGCACGTTATGAGTCCTCTGTTATATATTTCTTGAATTGCGTGCGTTACTTAAGAAAACGACAAAGGAATTTAATACGTTGAGGCCTAGCCTAGGCTAAAACATGGATCGCAATCCACGGAGAAGATTAAAAATTTTCTCCCCAGAATTTCATGCCAGTCCGGGTCTGTGTCTCTTGCTGCAGACAGAGTCATCCAATATAATCTAGGTGTTTCGTAGCTCCTCGATAGTCGATATGTTAGAAAAGGTTTTTACCTTTTCTCCATTTTTCCAAGACTTAAAGGTTGGTAATTTTAAGATCGTGTGTCGCCTTTCATGGTGTTTGTTTGTCGGTTTTACTGTTTCTTTTTCTTTGTCAAAGCTTGCAAAAGACAAAATCACTAAAGTAAATACGCTAGACGGAAAAGAACAGCAAGATAAAAGTAAAAAGAAAATGACGGCTAAAACAAGTCTTGCCCAAAAATCATTCACGCATTTCAGGTGAGATATTATGGAACTATGTTTGTGGGGGTTGTTGAGGACGTGCCTAAATCTTCTTGTCTTTTAAAGGAAGTTTCTCTTTCCTCATCACTTTCTGCTATAAAGTTGCAAATTTTGGTGTTCTGAGGGCCTTTTGGTTAGGTGGGTCAATCCGTCAAAGGAAACTGAGTAAGGTAGAGCTGACTTGGGAGATTTAAGGGGGAAATTTCTCGTGGATTTGTGGTGTTGAAGAAAAGAGCGAGATGGGTTCCTTTGCCAAGCTTGCGAGGAGGGCTTTGGAGACTGATATGCCTGTTATGGTTCAGGTACTAATCAGATATCATAATCCATTTTGGATCTCTTTGTTCTTCTGAAAAACATAGTCACACACGAATATTGTTGCCCACAAACATAGTGTACTCCTCAACTATTTGTCTGGTATATTGGAGAAGGTGTTCTCTTTCCTGTACACGGTTCGTTAATACATCAACGATAATGTTTTGTTCTACGTTTGTCCCTACTTTCAATAGTGCTACGCATGTGATGTGGTGAGTGTAGAACTAGGGTGGTAAATGTGGGAAGAAGAGCAAAGTTCATGACTCAGCAGTTTAATTATACATAAGGATGAATTCTTGGTAGCTTCTTTGGACAGAAACCTGGTGGTGCGTAAGAAGTGACGTTTGTTTTTGTTTACAGATACAGGAATTAGTTCGAGGAGCAAAAAATGCCATGTCATTGGCCCAGGTCTGTCACTGCTCTTTTGCAAGGTGTATATCCTGTTTATAAATGATGTAAGGGCATTGAATTATGAAACGTGGATACTTCTCTATTATGTCTATAAATGATGTAAGGTCTGTCACTGCTCTTTTGAGAACATTCTCTATTATGTCTAATATATAAGAGTCCTGGAAGAAATAGTGTGAAAAAAAAAGCGTTATCCTTTCAGGATAGAAGCAAATGGAGGATGGGGATTTGCAAATATCCCAAGTGCCAATCTAAAACGTGTTGCCTAATCTCAAACTTGAGACCATTTTTCATGTTACTGCTTCGCATCTGACATTCACTACATTCACATCATTTAATTATTCTGATTTGCAGACCACTTTGCCAAATTGCTTGGCAAGACACTGACGTATTCTCTTGTTTATTATGCGCACTCATGAATTTCTTTATAATGTACATTATAAGGTTGTGAGTTATATCTAAGTTTGTTCGACAGCTTGGGTGCATTAAGGATTTTTTCTCCCTTCTATGCACTTTGCATGTACGTTAATGTCAATCTTGTTAAAATATTCTATAGGGGGTAGTTTATTGGCAACCACCGAAAGAGGCACTGGCAAAGATTAAAGAACTTGTATGGGAGCCTTCTATAAGTCGTTATGGTGCAGATGAGGGCATTCCTGAACTCAGGGAGGCATTGATGAAAAAGGTACACCAATATTTACAATTTTCATGTTCATGATTGTCGATCTGTTTATTATTAGCACCTGTGGAGCCAAAGCATGAACATGAATCTCTAGATGAGGCGATTAGGTCTCTGTTTAATGCTGCATTTACATTTCCCCACCTCATGAACTGTCATACATTTGACCAATCTCACTTGCCAGAGAATTGTTTTCTTTGCTTGATGTTAATTGCTATTTCCGAGCAAATTAGTGCAATTGATGTATTTTCTGCTGCAGTTGCGAACGGAAAATAACTTGGTGAAGTCATCAGTAATGGTTACTGCTGGTGCAAATCAGGTGACACCCTTATACTTTGTTAAAACTTTGTGAATGATGAAAACTTTGCTTTGGATAAATGCCCTCTGTTTTTTAATATTTAGTTAAAGATTACTGATACACCAACAACAAACCTGAGAGCTTGAAGGCTTCTATGAGTCGTTCAGCAGTGATCTTTTTAATCGATATCATTCCTTTTCATGGTCCTCTCTTTTTTCTTTTTATTTAAAGTATGACTACTAATTTTGTTCCATGGGGTAAGTCTCAATTCTCATTTGTTCTTCACTTTATTGAAAGCAAGGTTTGCTTCCTGAATGGCAGGCCTTCGTTAATCTTGTTCTTGCATTGTGTGATGTTGGGGATTGTGTTGTCATGTTTGCTCCCTACTATTTCAATGCATACATGTCGTTCCAGATGACAGGCATCACTAATATACTAGTTGGTCCTGGTGACCCAAAGACTCTTTCTCCAGATGCAGGTAATGCTTGATAAATTTATCCATTATGTAGTGTTTAAATTTTTCCAAAAGCAATCTAGATAATTTATCTTAAAAGTTTGATCCTAGATAGTAAGGATTAGTGTCCCTAATAATACAATCTACAGTTTGTGATTCTTTGAACAATACTAGTGAGGATTTGTGCGTATGTGACTTTAGCTAAGTTTAATGTCTTCTCTCGTTTGTATGTTCTGCTTGGTGATTTATTAATGTTGCCTCGAATTTCAGATTGGTTAGAAAAAATGCTATCAGAAACAAAACCAGTCCCAAAGGTTGTTACTGTTGTAAACCCTGGCAATCCAACTGGGACCTATATTCCGGAGCCCCTACTCAAGGTTCTCTTTCTCTGCTCTCTCTTCCACCTGTTTATGTGTTGTGTGGCACGATACACGTCAAAAACATTTCACCTTCTCTTGTTTCGTCTGTCTATATTAAATGCTTGTTCTTCACCTGTAGCACTATTTTTGCTGCTATTTACATTAAACAGTACTTCTCTTTGTGTTGAACAGAGGATTTCAGATCTGTGCAGACAAGCAGGATCCTGGCTTATTGTTGATAACACATATGAGTAAGTTATGTACCGGCTTTTTTTAACGTGGTTGAGAGGTGATTGTGATGCATTCTGCTTAGTATATAGGATATAGATGATGTTGAAATCTCAGTACCTATAGACTCCTTGCTAACACAATTTTGAGTTTCCCCTGAAAATTTCACACAAATTCAGCCTGCTGGTACATTTATTGGTAATATGGGATTTGAGTTGTTTCTATATGAGATGAATGACGAAAAGGACTACTCTGTTATTTGAGGAAGTTTTAGCAAGTGTAGATTTTTAACCTATAGTGCAGATAGTATTTGTGCTCTTGGAATTCTTTTTTGTTTCTCAGGATCTTAACAATCGCTACTTGTATGTTTGCTTTTGCTATGTGCTATTAATTCAGTGATGTTGCAGTCTAACATGTATCCTCCGGAAAATTTGGTGAGGTGTATTTATAACATTTGGTCGAGCTACTTCTCTGAAAGTAAATGATGGAAAAGAAAAGAGTAGGCAAACTTGCTGAAAGGACTCTTTGTTATCTAGGATGAGTGCCACCCATTAGTAGTAATAGAACCCATTAACAGTAATAGAACCTATTAACAGTAATAGAACTCTCTGCAAAGTTTCCTCCCCTGATATTAGTTACCACCCTTTGATCAATTATACTACACCAAAAGACTGACTGTTTTTTTCCAACTGAAATGGAGTATTACTACCGAAATAGAATTGTACATCCAAAAAAGCCCTAAGAAGACATGATCCCAAGCGGATACAACAGTTCATCACAGAAGAAAGGACTTATGAGCCAAGATGACTAACTAATACTAATAGAATAGAAAATATATTAAATAGAAAAGAACTGTTAAGTGTCGTTAAACAATGGACTTTAGGTTGTTGCTGATTCAGTCCAAAGAAAGTATATATGAGAAATTGAACCACAATAGAATGAGAAGGGGCTTTATAGGTGTTGAGTTTCTAAAATATTCACGCTAGGTGCATATATTTAGTACAATAAATCCCTCTGTTTGTTCCTGTTATAGGTGCAATTGACTTTCATTTGCTTAAAAGTTTTTAGACTTATGTCCATAGCCTTATTCCATGTCCCTGTTTTGCTTTGACATCTGTAATTCCAACTGGATTACAAAGCACTTTGTATTGGCTTTTAGCCACTTGTGACGTCTATTTGATCGCAAATTATCTGACACCTTTTTCAGTTATATGTTCACTTTGTCTTTAAGAATAATTCTATTAATCAAACTAATATCGTTTTGCGAAGTTTTTTTTATATCACTTTGATGTTATTTCATTACCTTGGAATCCATCTTCTGCTACGTTGAAATTCCTTACCCTGTTTTTGTAGTGCTCAACTTTCATTACCAACAATATAAATTGGGTGTTGTTCTATGAAGCTGATTATGTAGATCTAAAAGGCTCTTCTTCTTAGGTACTTTATGTACGATGGTCTAAAACATTCGTGCATTGAAGGAGATCACATTGTCAACATCTTTTCCTTCTCAAAAGCTTATGGAATGATGGGGTGGAGAGTTGGATACGTAAGTAAATCTCTTTTTTTTTTCCGTCTATTAATCTTTCTGTTTAGTCTCTGTTTTTTTCCTCTGTAGATGGAAGACAGTTATTTATACTATGCTAGGAATGTTCTTTTCTTAGAAGTCTCAAAACATTTCTCCCACAGATAGCATATCCATCAGGAGTGGAAGGCTTTGCTACTCAACTACTTAAAATTCAAGACAATATACCAATATGTGCTTCAATAATCTCACAATACCTTGCCCTCTACTCCTTAGAAATGGGTCCTGAGTGGGTGACAGAGCGAGTGAAAGATCTTGTGAAGAACAGAGAAATCCTTCTAGAAGCACTTTCTCCCTTAGGTGAAGATGCTGTGAGAGGTGGAGAAGGGGCAATTTACTTGTGGGCAAAGCTTCCAGACAAGTACGTTGATGATGCTGAAGTTATTCGCTGGCTTGCTACAAGGCACGGGGTGGTGGTGATTCCGGGAGGGCCTTGTGGACGGCCAGGGCACATGAGGATATCATTTGGAGGATTGGTGGAGGATGACTGCAGAGCTGCTGCAGAAAGGTTGAGGAAAGGATTAGAAGAATTGGTTAACAATGGGATGGTGGCCTAGATTAGAAGAATTGCCAACATTGGAGTTAGTTCAGTAAGACACGGGAAATTCAGTTTACCCAGTCTCTGCAAGCTTATGGCTGGTGCATTTGAATACTCATATGGTTGAATTCTCAGGAACCACAGAACATTACTTTAAATAAATAAAAACCCATATACATGATTGAAGTTACTTCTCAGAAGTTTTTAATGCGCAACTGCTCATTTCAGTACATGCAAAACAAGATCAATATTGTAACTTGGATCTGCCAAAGAGCCTATGCATCAGCCATGTACATGTTAAACTAGGAGCCTGAAGTATAATGATTTATCAACTCGTAAACACTTTCCAAATGACATGGAAATTTGTATTGTTATGATAGTATATTACAAATATTTTCTCAAGGTAAAAAAAAAAAAGAAACTGACTTTTTATTCTCTTTTATTCATTTTAAAAATATATATTTATTGTTCGAACTTTATTTAAGAAAATATTTCTGATATTTGAAATATTAAAAATTAACTTTTTTGGAATTATTTTAACAGAATTTACTATTAAATTTTAGTTTGATCAATTATACAAATTTTTTATATGTTTTAGTCAATTACATAAAAGATTATATTAAAATAATTCAAGTAATATTTATAATACACAATACTTTTTAGATATTTTTTTAATAGTAAAAATATTTTAAAGAATAAATGAAACCAAACCCCTTTCTTAACATGAATTTAAACATGTGATGCCCCGGAATAATAATTAGTTGAAATTTTTAAAAAATTTAAAAGAGGTGGGCAAAAGGCTTTTAAAAACAGAACCTTAGTCACGAAGTCATAGTAGATCTTTATTAGATCTGAATGAACTCAAGCATATTTCCTATAGGCATGGGTAAGTTAAGTACCCAGCCCGACCTTAGGTAAGGATAAAAAGAGCACTTATTCGGGGCTCATTCTTATGAAAAATAAAGCATGATCTATTTTTTTTTACTCTTATAAAGAGCAAAATAAGGCAAAATAAGATCTACTTTTAACCCTCGTAAAAAACAAAATGAGACAAAATAAAGTTTACTCTTGACCTGCATAAAGATCATTTTTTTTACTTTACCCGAGACCTATAAAACTTTAGAAAGTACCCACCCTACCTATAACCCTAATATTATATATATATGTATATAGGTATATGTATACATATATATGATTCTTGAATGATTTCAATCTTCTATATTTATTAACTTTGTAGTTCAATTTTTCCTATGATTGTTCTGTATAAACTAAACTTTTATGTGGGTTATAATAAGTTAAAGCTAAAATGTATTTTCAGAAACTCTTAAAATATTAATTACAACAAAATTATGATCACTGACTTTAAAAAAACCTTTAAATTTCTAGTTTTTTTAAAGAGAAATTTGAATTAATAAAGAGTGTAGTTACAAAAAATCAGATGTCCAAGGGTATACCCTTTAGAATTCAACACAACGAAGTATGACTACCAAATAAGAGATAAAAGAACCGATAGCTATGTTAATCATTCTAATTAATAAGAGTGAATGGCCAGATGGTGCATAGTTCTACATGAATAAGAGTTCCTCGATACCTCTAGTAATTTCCGCGACAATTGTTCTCACCGCTTTGCTTGTGGCCACGAATCTTCTTGCATTTCTTTCTTTCCAAATAGACTGGACTGTCAGACCCATGACTATGATGAATTTCCCTTTGTCAGTTTTTGGAATAGACGATTATGTTGCCAACCAATGGATGGTAGATATTAGTTAGTTTTCCAAACTATTCTAGCCACAAAAGGATTTAACCTGTTCCCAAATCAGGGTAGTAGTCACACATAAGAAGAGGAGGTGGTCCCTTGTTTCGTCATGTGTTAAACAAAGCAGGCAAGATCTATTAAGATCAATGTAGGATATCCAATTTGCAGTAGTAAGCTTATTTTTCATGCATAGCCAAAGGAGGAAAGATACTCTGCGAGGGAGGTATCTATGCCAGACGATACTGTTTCAATAGACCTAGGCGTTTTCACCCATAGCAATTTAGTAATTCGTTTGCTCCTCAGTAGATTCAAAGGCTGATTCTTCCATAAATAATGTTAGGCCTGTTTAAAGGGGGATAATGAGGCTGCAGGTATTTGAGACAATTAGGGAAAATCTAGAAATCCCCCCTGATGAAAGATTTAAGTTTGGTAGAGGTGGGAAAAGGTAGTATGTTAGGACTAGTATTTTGAAATTGAAACAAAGAGCCATGCCCCGACCAATTGTCAAATCAAAAGGAGATTTTTTTTCTCCATTCCCAATCACATAGAAGACATTATACTGAACTAAGTTATTTAAGACAATTAGTTGGTTCAAAAAATAAGAACGAGAAGGACTCACATTAATTTCCCAGATACACCTGCTTTTGAGGAAGTAAGAATGGAGCCATCAGATCCATACCGATTGCTTATCCTCAAGTATCCACTATAAATGCTTGAGGATAAGAGCTTGGTTTGTGAGTTTTAATGGAGTAATATTTAACCCACCTTCTACCTTTGGAACACATATGTTAGCCCATTTAACCTTAGCAATCCCTCTAGTTCCATCAGGATGGTTCCATAGGAAGTTCCTGAATAAACGCTCCACTATGTTGATAATATTCCTAGAACGGAAGACATGGAAGCTACAGTATATGTGGAGTGTCAATTTGGCTCCCTAATTGTCCTACGTCTATTGTTCGCATTGTTATCTCCTACTCTCTCATGTTCACCAGTTAATCCTTGATCTCCATTCCTAGGTTGGTGAACGGGAAAGTCTTGATGTTCTGCCATATTGTCTACTTGCTCAGTTAACCTAAGTCTCTCTTGTTCTTTTCTCTCTTTCCTAAGCTTCCTAAGATGTCTTTCTATCTCAGGATGAAATTGAATCAGCCTAGGTCTTCTGGGCATGCACAATAACCATTCACAAGGCAGAACAAAATTTGAAGCTTAAGCAAAATTGACTCACAGATTCACACAATCAATCAAAAAGTGGAGTGTGATAGGTGCGAGTGTATGCAAGTATGTGTGTATGTGTATGATCGTGTGTATGAATGCTATGTAAAGTATGGAAGTATGAGAAACAAAAGTATGCAAGTATGCTTGCGAAAAAGAAATTAAACCTATACTATCGACAAGTATGAAATTCAACTATGCAAATGCAATGCAAAAACAAATAAAAACGACTTGGCTAACCTAGAAAACCAATTTCTTGGTTTCCCCGGAAACGACACCAATTTGATCGTGGCTCATCGTTCGATCCTAAAATCGATCCTTGAAAACCGGTCAAAAATAATAAATACCAAGGATTGCAGCACAGGATGCAACCTCGGGTCGTCTCACTTGTTGAAACCGACGAAAAAGGTTTAAAGCTAGCCTAAAGTCAAAAACATGCAATTTAA
>JAOSBP010000001.1:8494383-8510216 GCA_027563825.1 Erythroxylum mucronatum | reverse complement strand
TTTATTATACGAAATTAATTATCTTTTATTATTATTATTAATTTTATTATACAAAATTAATTATCTTATTATTATTATTAATAACAACAACAACAACATTATTGGTATTAATACAGAAACTCAAGTTACAAACCTAACATCATTTTTTATACCCATTCCTATTCTCATTCCCATTCACATTCCCTTCTACTATTATACCCATACCCATTCTCAAACCCGTGCTCAAACCAAACGCCCCCTAAATTCTTCAAGAGTGTAAAATGTCCCAAGAAGTACTTAATCTAGCAAATGAAATCAAGATAGTAATAAATATGAGAAATCACAAAATTAGTATAGGAAGAGTAGAAAAGATATCAAACTAGTAGCTGAAACTTACAAATTAAGATGACAAGAGCTCAGATCTCAAGAAGCACAAGAATTTAAAAATCACCAAGCTGGTACTATGTGTACACAATTTAATCTCCATCTTCAGAGTTAACAATGGCATACCTATACTAAAGTAATTATAAAAGACTCCTTTATAGTATGTCATTTTCTCATGCAGCTTCCCCTCAACATCTAATACCTACAGTTTAAAGTAAATGTCAACATTCAATATCAAAATGAAAATCAAAAATAGTAGCCACTTGAGAAAATTTGTAAAAGTTGTTATGGTTTGCATTTGAGACCTCTTTTAGGGAAAAAGATTCAATGGATTTCAAGGAGTAAGGTGGATCAACAACTTCTTTGTACAACATAGACACCAAAAATTTTCAATTGCATCGTTAATGAGTACTTTTTATTATGACATAAAATAGAAAGAACATCCAGAGTTAGACTACACTTTTTAATGTTTATCATTGGCCATGATTAATAGATCAACAATTTTTAATATAGTAGAAAGTAGTTGAAATGTTCATTCAAAGTGCTGCAAAATTGTAAAAGAGAATACTTTTGGGGATTAATTAATCAAAATTATTTTAAAAAACTGTAGGAACAACTAATTGAACAATCACCAATATACAACTAAAAATGAAAAAACATATTTAAAAAAGAATTTTGATTTAAAGGATAACCTCTAAAGAGACTTGAAATTCAAAAGGGAAAAAATTGCTATCACATTGAATGGTTCCTAAAAAAAGAAGCATAACATATCTTAAGCTTAAGGGCAACAAAAAATAAGATGAAAATAAATATATCATCCTTATTATGAATTGGTACATATGCATGTAGGTAGAGAATATGGTTTTTTAAGCCAAAAGAAATATTTTTGCTTTAGCTAATTGTTTCCCCATTGTCCTTCTCAAGTTCAACAATAATTTGCAAAATGTTAGAAATATTTGGATGGTAGATTTTCAAACAAAAGGAAATGAACCTCGCTAAAAAAATACCATCAAAGTTTTGTTTGAATTATACAAGGCTACCATCACAACAAAATCTCATCTAGTTAAGAATTTTTTTGGGAAAATAAATAAATTTCATTAACACAAACTAAGCTTAGCCAAAAATACAATCGCAAGGAGAAAAAGTTTGACAATAAGTCATATAGACTTTAGTTGTACATGTGTTCCAACCTAAATACAAGTTGCAAGCACTAAACATTCATAATTCTAAATCTCTCTTTTATCTCCTATCAAATATTCTTTGCAAGGTAAATTTTTAATGATGTTGAACCCCAAGGCTAGAGAACTCAAAACTTCTTAAACTCATACTTTGGATAAAACATGAACAAGACGAAATCCCTAACCCTAATGAACCCCCAATCAATTATATAAAAGGAAATACATATAATAATGCTGATTTGAAAACAAGAATAGAAATTTGCCACAAATGTTTACCTTGAGAAGAACAATATTCTTGATGCAATAGAAGAAGATAAGAAATCCTCCTTTATAGAATTCGTTATTTAACCAATCTGACCCTAAACAATGTTTATTATGATGTATTTATACCTTTTGAAAAGAAAGAAACCTTAACTACGTAAAAAGTCTTTAAACATAGGCCTTTCACCAAAACAATTAAAGCCCAAACTAATATTTCTAAAATATAACTCATTAAACCTAAAAGTACAAGCCTAAAAACAAGTTGTGGGTTGCCGAAAGTTACGCTTCTAACGTAAAATAATTAATTAAATAAGAAGAAAAGTCTTCTTACACATTCTGCCCAACTTGATTAGTTACCTTATCATTAGCCCTCATTGTCTCTTGAGATTCTATGCCATCTATAATTCGACCTATATAAGATTGAAGCGCTTCTTTGAACTTCTTAGCTCTTGATCTTATTATTGGTCCCTCCGGCATTACGAGCTCATATTTGGCGCTATTTTGCTTACAAAGTCCCACGGTTGTGCTCACATCATCCCCTCCCTCTTCAAAAGGATTCGCCCCTGAATTTGAATCAAAGTCAAAAGGCGATAAGTCAGAAACATTAAAAGTAGAACTAACATTATACACACCTTGCAAGTCTATCTTGTATGCATTATCATTGATGCGTTCCAACACTTGCAATGGCCCATCACCCCTTGCATCAAGTTTTGACTTCCTTTGCTGTGAAACCTTTCTTTTCGAATATAACCCAAACCCAATCACCTGGTTCAAAGAGAACTTCTTTCTAACTCTATTTGCTTTTTGTGCATATATGTGATTCTTTTTCTCAATTTGTGCACGTGCTTTTACGTTTATTGTTTTAATCAAGTAAGCCTTCTTCTTGCCATCTAAACTAGCAATCTCAGTCAAAGGTAAAGGTATCAATTCTAACATAATTAATGGATTAAAACCATACACAATTTCAAATGGAGAATAACTTGTAGATGAATGTATAAAACGATTATATGCAAACTCAACGAATGGAAAACAATCTTCCTAAGTTTTCAAGTTCTTCCCAACAATTGCACACAACATAGTTCCTAAGATCCTATTAACTACCTTATTTTGTTCATCAGTTTGTGGATAACATGTAGTAGAAAATAAAAGCTTAGTACCCAACTTTTCCAAAAAAAACTCTTCAAAAGTGACTTATGAACTTAACATCTCTATCTGAAATAATGGCCCTTGGCACGCCATAAAGCCGAATCACTTCCCTAAAGAAAATATCAGTAATGTTTGTTGCATCATTTGTTTTCTAAGAAGCAATGAAATGAGCCGTTTTACTAAATCTATCCACAATAACAAATATGTTATCTCTACCTTTCCTAGTCCCAGGTAAACCCAATACAAAGTCCATAGATATATCAGGTTCACTAGGTACAGGTAAAGGTGTATACAAACCATGAGGCATAAACTTAGACTTAGCTTGCTTACATACAGTACATTTAGCACAAACCCTTTCCACAAATTTTCTCATATTTGGCTAATAAAAATGTTCACTAAGTATATCTAAGGTCTTTTGCACACTAAAATGCCCTATTAAACCTCCACTATGTGATTCTCTAACAAGCATTTCTCTAATAGAGCATGTTGGAATGCAACGTTGTTTACCCCTAAAAGATATCCTTCATTCCTATAGAACTTATCAAATATAGTATGTTCACAAGCTTGATATAAATTACCAAAATCAACATTTTCCACATACAACTCTTTTCAAATGCTCAAATCCAAGTAACTTAAAAGTAAGCATAAAAATCAAAGTGTACCTTCTTGATAATGTATCAGCCACAACATTTTCCTTACCTTGCTTGTATTTAATCACATAAGGAAATGTTTCAAGATACTCCACCTAACTTGCATGCCTTTTTCTCAATTTTTCTTGTCCCTTCAAGTACTTGAGAGATTGATGATCACTATGTATCACGAACTTTAGGTAGTAAGTAATGTCCCCAAACTTCAAGAGCTCTCACCAAGGTATAAAGCTCCTTATCATAAGTGGAGTAGTTCAAAACTAATCCGCTCAACTTCTCACTGAAATATGCTACAGGGTGATTCTTTTGTATTAAAATAGCCCCTATACCAATCCCAGAAGCATCACATTAAATTTCAAAAGTCTTGCAAAAATGAGGTAAACATAAAATAGGTGCAGTACATAACTTTTCTTTAAAGTATTAAATGCATTTTCTTGTTCTTTCTCCTATCTAAAACCAACATTCTTTTTAATGATTTCATTCAATAAAGCAGCAATAGTAAAGAAATCATTAACAAATCGCCTATAAAAAGCTATTAAGCCATAGAAACTCCTAACATCACTAACTTAGGTGTTGTCCATTCTTGAATAGCTTTAACCTTTTCAAAGTCAACCTCAACTTCTTTAGCAATTATAACAAGTCTTAAGAAGACAACTTTATCCCTGCAAAATGAGTACTTCTTAAGGTTTACATACAACTTCTCTTTCCTAAGCATATCCAAAACAGTCTTAACATGCATGACATGTTCATTTAAGTTCTTACTATAGATCAAGATGTCATCAAGGTAAACAACCACAAATTTACTAGATCAAGATATCATCAAGAAAAAACAACCACAAATTTACTAAGGAATTCACGCAAAACATGATTCATTAAGCGCATGAAAGTACTAGTTGTAATGTATAAGCCAAAAGGCATAGCCGACCACTCATACAATCCATATTTGGTCTTGAATGCAGCTTTCCATTCATTACCTTCTTTTAAATCAATTTTAGTGAATATGCAAGCACCATTCAACTCATTTAGCATATCATCTAATCTAGGAATAGGATGAAAATACTTTACAGTGATCTTGTTGATTGCTCTACAGTCCACACACATCCTCAAAGTTTCATCTTTGGCACTAAAAGAATTGGCATAGTACAAGGACTCATGCTCCCCCTCACGTACCCCTGTTTAAGCAACTCATCCACTTGCCTTTGTAATTCTTTCATCTCCTCTGGATTACTTCGGTAAGCTAGACGATTAGGAATTTGAGCTCCTAGTACCAAATCAATCTAATGCTCACTAATAGTGACCTTGTTGTATGATTATGATGATGTTTTTCATGATCATAATAATCCCTTTAGCACTTATTGTACAAATCATTTTATAATTAATAAAGGCATTTTTTATTTCGATATTCGTACATTTATGGATTTGATGTTGATCTTAAATTAATTTAATGAAGCCCTTGATACAAAACACAGCATGGAGGAAATCATGATGAGATCATGATAATAAGATTACTATTATGTGTAATTATGTTAGTATCTAAAATTTTCCTAGTCATAGGATTAATAAGATTGGATATCATTAATTCAGATAGACTAGTACAAGTTATACTCTTTGATTATATCAAGCAGTAGATCTCATAAGCTGTAGATATGAGTTGTTTAGAGTTAACACGTGGATGCTTACTAAGGGTAGTAAGTATATTGGAATGACCTACTATGAGACAATCATATGGATATCCTATTCCAGTGTCAATGATAGTTCCATCATAGCAATAGTGCAAGTATCTTTTGACTCGAGGTGCTTAAGAATATCTCAAATACTGATCGTGTGCTTTGACTGCATTTATCAGTTCCTTTCAGGGGTTACTCGTAGGGTGGTGATTGGGTGCAACTTGAGGTATTTGGAGGTAATTGAGTAGCCAATCAAGGATTTACCACTCCTGATGGAAGGAGATGATCCTTATGGCCTCTTGTTGGGGTCATTACTCAGGAGTCTCTAGTCAGAGCAGATATGTATCATGAAGAGAGTCTTCAATGATACATAGAGTAATGAGATCCTAAGGACAAGATCTAATATCACTTAGACTAGATGTGACATAGTCAGTCTAGTGGGAGTTGACACTTTGACCATACTCTGAACCAATTGGGGTAGATGGTGAAAGGGCGAATTGCATGGCAACATTACGTACGAATTTGTAGTCAAACCACTGACTTTTCGGTCAATTGGGGTTATAATGTGTTGCTAGATACTGCTCTTGACTTACTTAAACCTAATAAGTCACACACATAGGAGATTCAAAGGATGAGTAACATGGTCTTGAATGGTGATTCAAGATATGAGAGAGTGTTTTGGGATTGTATCGTATTGTGATCGTGGTAGAATGTGTTGGATGGAATGGATTAGAAAAAATATTGTTGGCTGCTAATTTGGTCATTACCTTTCAAAAAAATCCATTAACACATGCTATTCATGGTCATTAATTTCTCATAACTTCCATTAATGGATGTTATTCATGACCATTAACTTTTCATTAATGATGGGGTTATGGGAGGCCAAAGAGGGTAGAAAATAATCATTATTTTTGTGCATCTTATGTAAGACACAAGAGAAAGAATGGTTCTTTCTTACACAGACACTTTTTATCTCTTTAACTCTCACAAGAGTTCTTGTCTTTACTACCACAAAAAAAGAACTCTAGCCATCTCCTAGTGAGGTTTTATCCTTCTATCTTCACGTGGACTTTCATTAGAGACAGTCTACATTGATCGTTGTAGTTTACGACAACCCAATACAAAGAAGATTAAAGAACAAAGGAGATTGTCGGAAAGGTATGTAAACATCTTACATTTCATATTTTTGTTTTACATATCTATATACATGAGTAGATCTTATTTTTGAGGTTATTTTTTATTTTCCGATGCGTATATTTGATATATATTATGTATAAGATGTATAATCGGAACCCTATAGTCACAATCACCCTAGGCAAACTTGGGTTATGGTCAGTGTTAGTAAACAAAATTTCCTTAAACCGAATCAAGATTAAAGCTCTCTTGACTAAGTATGCACTCTTTAACTCTCTCTCTTTTGTATAAAAACATGATTGTGTCTTAACTTTTTCAGTCCTCTCAATTTTCCTTTGCTCACTTTTCACGTTCTTTTCTTTCTTTTCACACACTAACTTCTTCTCTCCTCCATATCCCAATTTCATTTCCTCACCTGTGCAGTCACTCACCATTGATTTTATTCTTTTCTCTCATGGCCTCTTATCTCTCTCTCTCTCTCTCTTTTTAAACCTCACTACCTGAATCCCCTCTTGATGATTGTTGAATTTTCAATTGTTCAAGGTATGCTTCTTTGGGTGATAAAGGAGCAAGGGTAACTTTCCACCCATTATATATAAAAGAATACCTATTTATATACTCATCATACATAACACACCTATTAAATTGCCATGACCTACCCAAAAATATATGACCAGCTTGCATAGGCACGGCATCGCACACAACTTCATCAACATATCTACCAATAGAGAATGCAACAACTACTTGCTTAGTAATTTTAACTTCACCATTTTCATTCAAACATTGTAGTCTACATAGATTAGGGTGTTAATCACATTTTAGCCCCAACTTCTCTACCAAAGTAATACTAGCTACATTTGTATAACTACCCCCATTTATAACCATGCTACAAGCTTTCCCACCTACTAAGCATCTTGTGTGTAATATGTTCTCTCTTTGTTCTAGGCTATCTTTTTTTACATTTAAGTTCAATGCACGTTTAGCAACTAAAGATTCACCCTTCACAGAATACTCAACACTCTCATCATCATCAGAAAAATATTCTAAATGTGGCATAGTTAAATCACTACCATCAAACTCATTACCATCATCAGACTCAGAAACAATTTCACCACCCTTAATAAACATAGTCTTCCTAGTAGGACAATCAGATGCATAATGATCACGCCCTTGACATTTAAAGCACTTAATATTCCTATGTTTAGAAGGTTTAAAGGATGAATCAGTGGTACCTTTTTGAATTAAAGTACTCCTCTCCTTGCCTTTGTTTAACTTGTTGCCTTTCTCCTTGGAATCTGCATAGTGCTCCCTCTTCTTATCTTCATTTTTGCTCCATTTTGGATTCCATTTGCTGCTAGAGTTTAAGAAAGACTTAGCTGCCCTTTTTTGTTTTTGTTGTCTCTTCACCTTCATGGCATGTTCACTAAGTCCTCCATCTCGAAATAATGTTGCAATTCAACCACATTAGCAATTTCTCTATTTGACCCACCCATGAACTGAGCCATTGTCACCTCTTCCTCCTCTTTTATGTTAGCTTTAATTAGTAGTATCTCCATCTCCTTGTGATAATTTTTTACTGATCTAGTTCCTTGTGTGAGCTTTTGTAATTGCTGGTGCAACTCTCTATAGTAATAAGGTGGGACAAACCTCTTCTTCATCACTCTTTGTACTCTTCCTAAGTGGATATAGGTGATTCCCTATTCGTCCTCCTATTCTTTACCAATTCATGTTACTTATAATAAAGTACTTGTTTCATTGTAGAACAAATATCATTCCGGATGGCACTCGCGATTAAGCCTGAAACCTTTTTTTTTTAACATAGCATATTTAAATTAAATGATTAAAATAATATTATTTTGATATTTAAATTTTAAGAAATTGGAAGCTAAAATGATAAAATTTAAAAATTAAGGACTAAAATGACAAATTAAAGAATTAAAGACTCGAAAAACATCGTTTTCACAGTTCAAGCTGTATATAGAACCCATTACTAATCTTAAATGTCAATTGTGTTTAGCATTATGAATAATATTCTTGGCGAAAGAAAAAAAAAACACAAATTGATGGTCCTTACAAAGGATTTATGATATACCTTTTTTTTAAATTTGGGTTTATCAACTTTAGTTTATAGACTGATGTCTTCTTGTGAATGTAGGATGAACATACAATATACTTCAAAGGTTTTGCTATCAGATATTGATTTGATCACCTTACAACTTACAAATGATTTATCAATAATATTTTTAACTAAAAATGAAATACATTCTTTTCCCTAAAAATAAAATGAATTAATTGTAAACAATAACTAAATTTTTAAAAATGGAAGATGCAATTAAGTCACTCTACTATAAGAATTCAGAAAGTTAAGACATGAGGAAAAGAGAGAGAAACAAACTAAACACGTAGGAAGCTTAAAATTCCCTCTTAAAACAAAAAGCAAAAGCCAATTTTGAGTGAAACACAAGTGGAATGTCATCTTTTGAGTGAAACATGTAAGAGAGTGACCTGTGAGGTTATCTTTTATTGTTGACCATTTTTCTTCCAACTTTTTTTCATAAGAATGGTCAACAGAACGGATGGAAAAGAAACATTACATGAGGACGGCAATGTGCCTGATTTGAAAGTGGTGTATAAGGCATTCATGAATGAGTTCAAGAAGTTATCGACTAGGCTGGATGGGATGGATGAGAGAATTAATGAACCGGTAGAATCTAAAACCGTAGTAGATCAATTGGAAATCATAGGAATCGGGAGGAAGAATTGGAAAGAATGTGTGACAAGTATGAATATGAAGTGCAATTCGTGAGGGGTAGAGTAAGGAGGGAAGAAAGAGTGGAAAGAAAGATAGCAACATTAATGCCATCAAGATGAAAATTACGTCCTTCAATGGTAGGAATGAGTGCACTTGAAATGAGAAAGAAAGGCGGATATGCTTTTTTTCTTGTCATAACTATTCTGAAGACAAGAAAGTGAGATTAGCAGTAGTCGAATTATCTGATTCTGCATTAAATATACAAATTGACGCCATGTAAGGAGAAACGTTATTTAATTATCCTTGATTGCAGCTTTAAAGTTCAATTATTGTACATACACATCTGAAATGACGTCCATAGTGTACTAGTATGTATTCTTTAAATCTACAAAGGCTTTGTTTCTTATGGAAGATTGGCTTTATATAATGATTGTTGTCCTTCACAAAATTAAAAACTGCTCAGTTGAAAACGAAAATTAGATTGGAAAGATGCAATCAAATTGCTACCATCTTATATATGTCTTCTGCATGTTGAATTGAACCCTCTGAATTTAGCCATAACCTTAATCAGATCAACTGTAAATCAACAGTATTAGATGGGTTCAGAAACAGCTGATAATCTTCCAGTCATAGAATTCAGTACATTAGACATCAAGGCAGGCACTCCTGAATGGAACTCTGTGAAATCTCAAGTTCGAAAAGCCGTGGAAGAATATGGTTGCTTTGAGGCTCTGTTCAAAGAATTTCCTCTACAGCCTCCTCGAGAAGCAATCGTCAATGCACTGAAGGAGCTCTTTGACTTACCCTTAGAAACAAAAATGCGCGACGTGTCTCAGAAGCCACTTCACGGGTACTGCGGTCAATGGCCTGAGGTGCCCCTTTATGAAAGCATGGGTTTTGAAGAGCCAATTTCAATGCACATGGTCGAGAAAGTGACTAATATCCTGTGGCCTGAAGGAAATCCAAGTTTCTGGTTCGTAAACTTAGTTTGATTAGTAATTTTATTTATTTCTTCAATATAATCACTGATTAAATTCAACTGTAATCAATCACGCCAGCAAGACAATACATTCCTTCTCAAAGAAATTGTCAGAATTGGATCACATGATCAGGAGGATGGTTGCAGAGAGCATGGGGCTTGAAAAATACTTGGAGGACCTCAACAACTCCAAAAGCTACCTGCTTAGGGTCAATAAATACGAAGTGCCCCCAACCAGTGAGAAAATGGTGGGACTAATGGCTCACTCTGATAAGGGCTTAGTAACGGTGCTTTACCAATTTCAGGTCGATGGTTTTGAAGTACAAACCCAAGAAGGTCATTGGATCACTGCCAACCCCTCCCCAAGCTCCTTCCTCGTTGTAACTGGAGAAGCACTCAGGGTGAGTTACCACAAGCAAGTCTCCAGCAACTATCTTTGGCCACATCGGAAACTATAAAAATTACATAGTAAAAAATGAAACTTCTATCATTGTTTCTTTAGGCATCATACACTGATCAATTTCGTGACCATCCAAAAGCCTAAACTTTTAGGCATTATATAAAAGGGAATGATGGATATATATATCGGCTTTAACTGTAAATTCTAACATGTGCAGACATGGACAAGTGGCAGAGTACATGCTGTTTGCCATCGGGTTATGATGTCTGGAAACAGAACGAGGTACGCGGCAGGATTGTTTGCTGTGGCCAAAACCGGCTGTGTGATAACAGCCCCAGAAGAGCAAGCAGACAAATAATAATATAGTAGTAGTAACAAAAGCCTTGCGTCTAAGCCAAGACAGTGGGACTCATCTTTCCTCTTCTATAATATATTCATAACGTCTATGTAGCGCTCTTCGTTGTTCATATTATGTAAAGTTTAAGATAAGTTGGGAATAAAGTGAACTTTTCGTAGGGAAATTTTAACTTTCGATCATCATGAAAAATGAAAAGTGTCGAAAGAGAGTGAGAGAAGAGTGTCGAGAGCTCCATAACTGCAGAGATTTCAGGTGGGTTCTTCTTCCTTTACATTCATGGCTTCTTTTTCACCCCCCATTCTAACCCCGATCTCCTCTCACCCCTTTGCCAGCTATCGACCCTCCTTTCAACACAAACCCTAATCGCCCCCAAGACCAAAATTCCAACCCACACATTTCTGCACCCATCCACACCAAAGAATCACTTCCGAAACCCCAAATCCCTAACCCTATTCCTTCGTCCAGCGAGGTAACCAAAGACCCACTTCAGACACCCCAATGCTACAACCCTATTCCGTCGACTGGCATGATTAAACACTTGGAGAAGTTGCCCGAATCTTCCTCCCAGTCTCCTGCTAATGGAAAAATAGGGAACATCAGAACTTGGAAGGCAGTAGTTTTAGAAGGGCTGGAGGAATCAATAGTAGATAAATCTTTAGAGGGCCAGACATTTTCCAGTCCGACATCCTATCTTCTAACCTTCATATCTTTTGACCTAGAACTCTAAATTTTACAAACTTGGTATCAATGGAAAGTTAAAAGAACACTCTATAACTTCCATGAAGGACTTAAAAACAATTTAGTTTTCTAAAGGGGTCAAAAATCTATGACAAAGTAACTATCCAACAATCTCATCCTAAACATCATCAGAATTTCCAAAACTCATAACTTTCTACTCCATTGTCCAAAAACGTCATACTTTATATCAATGGAAAGCTAACAACATAAACTACAACTTTCATGAAGACCCTAAGAACAATTTCTAACTCTATAAGGGTCAAAAATTCACTCAAAGTGTCTCTCCGAAATTAGCCATTTTGACAGCAACTACACCAAACTTCCACAATTTCCATCTTTCAACTCCCACATCCAAAAATAGCACATTATATATCATTGGAAAGCTATAAATTTTCTATAAAACTTTCAAGAAGGCTACTTGATCCAATACAATCCACATCAGTCCAGAATTTACCTCAAAGCACAGCATACACAAAACCTACTCTATGAACATTTACAAAAACAATGCAAAGTAGCTTTTAGAACAAATATCGGCAAATCACAATAAAACTCAAATGTCTTTCATTAATATCAAAATATGAATTTTTACAAAGCTTTAGTAGGCATTACTAGCCCCAATACATCAAAGTTTCAAAAATTCAAATTACAAAGAAAACCACATGAACAGTAACTTTTGCTCCAAAAAATGCAACTAAAACTTTGTTTACAAAATATAGTTTCAAAATCAAAAAGCAAACGGCAGTGATGCCTTGACCTCGGTTCGGTCACTCACTTTCTACTAACTTATTCATCATAAAATTCATAGTACCCATAAACATACAAGTTTAACCCAAAAAAAATCTCATAATCATCAAATACCAAAATTAATATCCACTCTTCATCAACTTACTACATTCACTACCTAAATCTTGTATATCATTTCAAATTCAAGAATTCCTTTTCTTTATACATGAATAAATCACCACCAATTCCTCATTTAATTTTATTTAATAATTCTAACTTCCAAGAAAAGTTCGGGGTCCAACAAATCATAAATTCAAAAAATAATGAAAAAGTAAATTATTGCATATCTTTCAATCATTATCAATATAATGTATCGTCACCGCCATGTAACCCTTCTTTTGGTTATCGGTTGTCCACGTTTCCGTTGTTATGGCAATTCGTCATTGAACACTCGACAATGCTCTTAGTGTTTCTCTCTTCTTGTCCTTATAAATTTTGAAAATATCATTCATTAATGTACTTCGACTTGGAACCTTGAAAGTCAGTTAGAGTGAATTAAGAAATATCCTAAATCTTTTCTTTCAACCATAGACAATGGTTATTCATCTCCAATAATCATATTAGCCATCAAAATCCTTG
Organism: Erythroxylum mucronatum; assembly: GCA_027563825.1. Taxonomy (NCBI): domain Eukaryota; kingdom Viridiplantae; phylum Streptophyta; class Magnoliopsida; order Malpighiales; family Erythroxylaceae; genus Erythroxylum; species Erythroxylum mucronatum. The sequence goes on along the minus strand of JAOSBP010000001.1, from coordinate 8,497,231 downwards.
ATCTATTGTTGTAAAAAATTGGTATGATCATTTCATTCTTCCCTTTCGTAAGGTTAGGGGTCAAAAATATTTGACCTCCTAAAGCCATCTTTCTTCTAGTGCATGATTCCATATGTCTTTTTAAATGAGACTTTCCACCTTTCGAACCACTTAAATATAACTTTTGACAATAATTGCACTCTACTTTTTCAATTCCATTAGTCGACATAGTTTTCTTAAAATGATTCCAAACTTCACTTTTATGTTGAGTAACTTGAGTTCTAATTGAACTTTTATCCTCACTTGGTGTCAGAATAGAAGTTTCCACTTCTACCTCTAGTATTGGGTTAGAACTCTCAACTGAAAGAATATGCTCATCCATTTGACAAAACACATGTAAATATTTGAGACTATAAATAATATTATACTAGGAAATGACACATTCTTAATCAATTCCATCAGTATAATAAGCCAAAGATAAAGAAAAGTTCAATTCGATTAAATTACATTATCGTTTATTCCAAACATAAGGATTCATTTCATTTGGATTCCAAAATTAATTGGTTCAAATGGTAACTTAGTTACTATGTAAATGCATGAAAGAAGGCGATATGATATTGTTTTATCTTAAATAGAAGAAGAAGAAGGAAAAAACACTGGATTGGATGTAAAGTCAGTCCAAATTAATTGCATCTCCTACACAAGTCATATTTAGTTTTAACATTCAAATAATCACATGTTGCCAAATTCGAAGAAAATAAGATAAATAACCTTAAACTATCTCTTCTAGAATGAAGCAGAGGCTATTTGTACTATTGAGAGCAGCCACCTTAACTCCATTTCTCATTTCTGTCCAAATATAAGAACCGTTGCACTATATCCACCTTTAGCGCCCTGCCACTCCCAAAAGTCCAGCTACCTTGGCAAATTATATCTTCATCAAATCTTGTCAAATTCTTCATGGAATGTGTCCTACTTTGTCTTTAGTCTTTACAGATACAAAGTAGCAAAGTTTCGGCTCTCATGATTATGAACCATTCTTGGGATTGAATTCCTTGATGTGATTGAGCTAGTCTGGATCTCCATTGTATCTAACCAACCTTGTTACCTGATCAACTTCTTTCTTTTACTTCCAAAACCATCCAAGTTTATACATAGTTCCAACAGTTTCGGGTTATGCAAGATGAAAAAAATTTACGGTGAAAATTCATGTTCTTACTAGGTTTATTTCCAAATGTCCAGCTATCTCTTCTAGAATAAAGCAGAGACTATTTGTACCATTGAGAGCAACCACCTTAACTCCATTTCTCATTTTTGTCCAAGCATATGTCCAACCTCACTTTGTTAACCCCACTCCTTCTTTTAACTCCCAACGAACTTCTCAAAGCCAAAAATCAAACCCCACTTCTCTATAACTATAAGCACAAAGGCACTGTCCCAAAGTCCTCACATTTCTCTTCTTTCTGATTCTCATTTCAGTAACGCATCAACAGGCAATATGCAATCGTCTGTTGCTCTCTCACTACCATCACATCCAACGCCTATTACCATATGATCTAATAAAGAAGCAAAATGACTAACAATCAAGAGTGCGACATTTCATCAAACACTATACATGCATTATCTCATATTCTCATTATTAACATACAAAGTTCTCAAATTAGCCAAATCAATTCTCAAACACAATCAAATATAAAAAAAAACAAATTTGAGATTAGAGAATGAGAGATTACCTTATTAAGTATATTGGACCATTGTTTGTTTTGAGCGTTGGTGACTTCACAGTTCACACGGCTGACGATAAAGGACATACGACATGAAGAAGAAGAATGAAGGAAGAATGAGACACGAAGAAAAAGAATGGATGAAGAATAGAGGAGTGAAAAACCAGAGGTGTGCGTGTGTGAGTAAGAGCGACTGGCCGATGTAGTGGCCACGCTGGGTGAGGGGAAGAGACTTGTTGCATTTCATTTAATGAGAAGCAAAACGATGTCATTTTGTTTATAGTTTTTTAAACTTCTACTTACTTTAATGATGTCGTTTTTGCTTTCAACAAAACGACGTCTTTTTGTCTTCTATTTTAAGTTATGTTTTATGTAACTTAAACAACATCACTTTTATGGTGGAAGTTATTTTAAACATGTAACAAAACAACATCATTTTGCTACAAATAAAACAATGTCATTTTGTTTGGTGACCTTGGGTGAGCTATGGGGTGGGCTGCTTGATTAGGGCACAAGCCCAACCCTACCACCTTGGCTCGTGGCTCTCTTTAAAGTGGCTATGGCTAAACCTAGTGGGCCTTTGAGCCAGTTTGATCGGGCTAAACCTGTTGCCCATGGGCCAGGTTATTAAAGAAGGATGCATTTCTATGGTCCCCTACTACCCAACAAGCATTTGAGACTCTAAAACTTACAATGTGTTCTACTCATGTACTTGTATTACTTGATTTTTCCAAATTGTTTGTGCTTGAAACAGATGCTAGTGACAGAGGTATTAGCACGATATTGATGCAGGATCGTGACCCTATTGCATATCTCAACAAAGCTCTAACAGCGTGTTTGGAACCGTCTGTGCGTGGGTTGAAATCAGCCTTTCTTAACAAATTGAATTCACGTTCCATTTCACGTGAATTCAACCCATTTTAGCAACGCTACTCTTCAACTCATCTGTTTCTCTCCCAACAGCCCCCTTCGAAGAACCCTCCTCCTGCGTCTCTCAACTGCGTCTCTCAACCCAGTCTCCCAAGTCCCAACAGCAGCCACGCATCACCGTTACGCTTCTCTTCTCCAACGTCTGTCTTCCAACAGCAGCCACGCATCACCAACGCTACTCTTCTCCCACGTCCACGCAACAGCACCGAGCCATC
>JAOSBP010000001.1:8453904-8468258 GCA_027563825.1 Erythroxylum mucronatum | reverse complement strand
AGGCTTCCAAAGTCCAATAAGCTTTCTAATTTCAATTAGACACAAGAAGCTAACATTCAACCAAAATACCACCTCAGTTGCAGAGCTAGATGCCCTTGAAGGAGGAAAACAACAGTCTGACTCCGTATCATCAATACATAAACTCTCCGTATGCTTAAGTGACAAAATCAATCTAGTTCTTAACAAATACCCAATTCAACATTAAGATGTTCTAGCCAACTCCCCATCTTTAGAAAGTATAAGTTACATTTTCAATCATGCAAACAAAATCTCTTATATTAATCAACGTATTAGTTCTTGCACAAGATATAAATTTGAAGTAGCAATAATGATCTAAACCTAATACAGTTAAACATTATTTAAAACCATGATAGCGACAACAAAGAAAATGGCCATCATCTACATTTTTATAAAACCTTGAAATTATTTAAAACCACGTTTCACTTTCAAGTGACAAAATAATGGGAAATTGTTGACACTGACTCAATTGTTTAAGCTTCTCAATTGTTTAGGTAGGAAAAGATGTAAAAAAATAAAATAAAAAAAGCAACGCAGACCCATGTCTGCGTTGATGGGTCTGCGTTGATCAACGCAGACCTTCGTCGTCTACGTTGAACATCAACGCAGACCTTCGTCGTCTGCGTTGAACATCAACGCAGACCTTCGTCTGCGTTGATACATCAACGCAGTGCCTGTTTCTTTCCTCAACAAACCGAGGTTTCTTTCAGGGCAAATATAAACAGGAAGAAGAAGAACTAATATTAACATAAATAACAGGAACAAGAAGAAGAACTAACCGAGGGATTGTACAGGGAGAAGTCGGCAGATGGAAAAGCAAAGACCAGAAGTCAGGCAGAGACGAGACTCTTGAGATGTAATAAACGTAAGTGACGGGCGATTTAAAAAAAATAGCTTCCCGAAAAAGCTATAATTTGGAGCTTTTTTGAAAAGCTCCAAATTATAGCTTTTGAAAAAGTTGTATTTGAGCTTTTTAAAAAGCTGTTTCTACTGAAAAAGTGCTTTTGAAATATACTGCCAAACATCTATTTTTTCTTCAAAACAGCTTTTGTAGTAGTCAAAAGTGCTTTTGGACCCTCCAAAAGCTGTTCCAAACAGGCACTAAGTCTACAAGTAATTGGTGTTCTAAAGCCACTGTAGTCACACCATCTGCCGTCGTGTACACCTGCAACTTGTTGAATTTTTTTGTACTAGTTAGTCAGCAAGATCATAAAAGAAACGTGAAAACAAGAGAGTTACAGCATAACATGAAATCATTTGACAAGTCAAAGGAAAGGGCTCTAAGAGTGGGTAACATATTCAACATAACCAGCACCTGATGGTTGGAGGACTAGATTCACAAGCATAACTACAAGTTATGCAGGGAATCAACTTTTCACTATTTTTAGAGAAGTTGGAGATGATACTTTGAAAGAAAAACTTGCAGGAAGCCCAACTGATTGTTTTGTCTGTTGAAAATTGTCTCAACATCTCAAAGTCAAAAATTGAAACTCAAATAAAGTCAGAAATGGAAGCTTGCAAAGTCAGACATTGAAGCTGCTTTCGGTGATCAACAATGGTGGCTTTGTTCACACCCATTGAATTCTCTATAAAAGAGAAGCAAACGAAGGAGGAGATGAGAGAGTTGGAAGAGAGCTAAGTTGGAGAAGTTGTGAGAGAGTAGAGAGTTTTCCAGAAGAGTGAGAGAGCAAACTTTCGAGAGAAAAGAGAGAGAAGAATAGTGAGAGGGAGAGAGAAAGGAAAAATTAGATGTATATATAATTTTTTGTTTTCTCTTTTCTAATAGGAGTGGGTTAATTTTGGGTCTCTTGAGAAATTGAGTGATAAACACTATTGTATGCTCTCATTGTTATAGTGAAATACTCAGTCGTCTCCAAACTGGACGTAGGCATTGCCGCACCAGTATAAAAATCTTGGTGTTTTTTGTTGCTATTTTATTTTTACTCCAAATTTATTCACGTTTCCGCACAACAGTGTGTGGGGAGCTAAAACCCTATGTTGAATGCCTAATTCATTAAGAAAATAGGGCATATTGCAATATTCTCCACACCCCCAACACACAACACTCATCACTGCATATTCCTGACAAGGCAAAAAGTAGGATGAATTTCCATATAAACATTATTGTTATGGGTAACTTGAGAAATGCTTAATAAGTTTTTGGTGATTTGAGGAACATGCAGAATATTTTTTAATAAGAGCAAATAACCATTAGCATTAAAACCAGTTTTCCCGATATTAGTTCTGGGAAGTTGCAATTACTCACTGTGATTTGCTCATCTCTAGCTTATTTCGAGTGCACAGATAGGTTATTAAGATTTGCAGTTAAATGATTAGCAGCACCATAATTGACATACCAAGTAGGGTCTATCACTAAGCTTGGTGAAGCAGTGAAGGCAAAGATTTTGGACGCCTTTTCAGCAATAAAAGTGTGGTTGAAGCGATTATATCACTCCAATGCATAATGTCCTGGTTTATCACAAATTTGACATATAACCTTAGATTTATTATACCTTCACTTGGAACTGTCAGACTTACTATGATTTTGGCTTCCCTTATAAATCTGTTGGTAAGCTTTTCCATTAACATAAGATTGACTATAATTACGAGCTTAAGTAGATGAATTATAGTTGGGTCCTTTTTTAGAGGATTTGGAGGCTATGCTGGCAGCAAGAAAAGATATATTTTTAGAAAGCTCAATTTTTTCCTCCTCTTGAAGAAGCATTCCTAATAGTTCATCAACAGAAACAGGATCAGCTCTAGTATTGATAGAAGTATGAAAATTAGAATAATCATCACCTAATCCATGAAGCATGAAATTGACAATATCATCCTTCGTCAAACAACAAATTTAAAATTAGATTTTTGAACAGAATATTGAAATATATCTCCCTTTGGTTGTTCTTGAATGAACACTGGTAGTGGCGCAATTTTACTGGTGATAAAGCCATCTGAATCAAAGGCTTTTAAGGTTGATAGAGCATTTGTGCTCCAGAGATAATAGTTTTCTCTATCCATGTTAACGTTTTGCTGGAAGATGCAATAAGAAGGAGGTTTGTGTTTTGGGATGTTGCCATTGAAGTTAGTCTTTCAGGCTTTGATACCATGTTAACGCCCATTATGGTTGCCTTGATGATTTTATTGAGAACCAAAAGCGGATTTCCGTATTGAATTCGATTCTACAAACAAGGAACTAAAATGCTCAGTAGAAGCTAACTCCACTTTATGAACTTGGAAGAACAATACGATGCGCGCCACCTTTAAAATAGAATCCTACAACAAACAAATTCACCTAATCTATGCTTGTCCTGCGGTTCACTTATTCTTCCCAGTATCCCCAGGTTGTGTTTTGATTTCTCAAAGCTTGCGCGGCATTGAGGTTTCGGATGAGTCATCTACTGCTGGATTCAATACAGAACCGCTTCCAACAGAGCCATTTCCAGTTGCTTCTGGAGAAACTACAGGAATTTTAACAGCCGCTCTCTCCAACTCTTTCTCAAGCTCTTCTTCACGACGTAGAGCAGTGAACTGGGTATCCAGAGACCTGGCTGCACCTAGCCATGAAAGCACAATGAGCAGGAGTATTCCTGCAAGGTAAGGAGTTGAATTTGCAAGTGATCCAAAACTTAAGATCATAAACTGTTGAATCAGAGCTCCTCCCGACTTCCCCATTGGGTTGCAGACAACATCAATGGCTGCCTTCCCCTTAACCTACAACAACACATTAGAAATGTACAACATGAACAATCAATGATACTTTGAAAATAATAATTGATATTATTTAGCTATCATATAACTCCCTCCGTCATATTCTACTAGTTTTTCATCCATTCATAACTCTAAAATTACGTCGTATTTCATTTTGGTTAAAAAATAGATGAAAATTAATCGAAGATGGATGCGTCGGGTGATAGTTTTTTAATACTATAAGACGTAAGTGATAGTTTTTAAAACAAGGCAATTGAAATTAAAAAATATATATTTAACCCCAAACTATAATCATCTTTTTGTTTATTGGATGCGATTCCTAACCTTAGTGTCTTCATCCAGTGGGATATAGGCCATTTCTTTGCAAGGGTCAAACAAGCTGTACTTGGCACTCTTGCTGAAAATGTTTTGCAAAGCACCCACATATACAGCAGCAAGAAGTGGAGTCAACCCGAACTTCATCAGCGCAGGTGCAAAAGGATCCCCAAATAAGATCAGAGAGAAGAAACCAACTCCTGTTAGAAGGAGGACTGTAGGTGTAATTGCAGCTGCAACTCCCCATCCATATTTATTGAATATGAACTGACTTAGAAGCATCATTGTGAAAGTTGCTATTCCAGTGGCGGTTGAGAAGTCACCCATAAAGGAAGAGTACTCATTCGGGCTCGGGAACTGCATAATTTAAAGAGGTAATGAAAAATAAAGTTGCTTAAGGAGAATAACCATTAAAGCAATAATCCAAGTCAAGTTTACCTGAGCTTTGAGCTTTGACTTCCAGGTAACCTCAACAAGGTTGATGCTAATGCCATATGCAACCACCAAAGTTGCAAGATCCCTGATGTATTTGGAAGACACCAGGAATTTTAAGCTCTCCCCCGTACTCATCTTTGGTTTTTCCTGTTAAATAATTTTACAGGGATTATTACCCTAATTTCATAGGTTGATTGGACTTGAAGAACAGACCAAAAGGAAGCTAATATCAAGTTAACAAAAGCTCATCAGCATACAGCATAAATTCTCAAGGGAACTCACCTTCTTCTTCTTACTACGAGTTGGAAGAGGAACAAATTTGTTGACCCACCAGTAAAGGAAACAGATAGCAAGACCCATCCCCACCACAATGCTCATCATTCCTTTGAGGGAAATGGCCCATCCATCAACTCCAGGACCCAGATTTTTCCTCAAATTTGAAAAGTACTTTACTGTTCGTCCCGAAAAAATGAGAGCAACATTAGCCCCAAGTCCAAACAGAGGATAGAACTTTTTTGCTTCTTCTACCGTAGTGATCTGCACAAAACAATTGCAACTTATTCAGTTGAAGCCTTCAGCAACTGATAAGTCCTGTTACTGCGTAGCATGTATATAGCTTTAATTCACTAGAGGTTCTAAGAGAAAATGTACAACATTTACAGAGCAACACAAACATGCAGATGAAGAAATCATCTGAACTAGCGCAGCTACTATCAGTGAAATAGGTTTACCATGCATAAACACAATAAATTGAGATGAAACCTTAGAAAATTTCTGAGTTTCAGAGAAAAACATGTTACCTATGTAGCTGAAAGAAACAGAATTTAGCAGAATGGAAGATAACAGTCAACAAATTGATCGATTACAAATCAAGCATGAGTAATTGAAAAAAGAACAGAGAAATGATTACTTTCAAAAAGAAAAGGGTCTCAAATACGCAGAAAGGAAAATTCATCATCAGGAATATCGATTCCTTCCACCAATAGAACTATTTAGCATTGAATATCTGAAGTGACAATTCATAAAGCTCCCATCTAGTTGAATGCCTCTGCACATAGTAAATATCTAATTACATTTACCATATCACCGATACCAATATGGTATTCTGCGCTAAGAGAGACTACCGGAAACCATGGAAAAGTAACTCTTGCCTATTTCAGTTTGGTCTATATAAGGATCAATTCCGTATATCTTAGACCATAAGGCTTGTCCAAACACAATAATTGTTCATATATTAAAGGCATAAACAACCATAAAACATTTCTGGGGGTAAGTGAGTGGAACTCCAATTCAATGAATAAAAATGTATTATAAGAAGCCAGTCAACTTCAAACACCTAACAGGTAGTCAGCACAAGCACACTAGTTGGTGATTAAGCAGTCCATAGGTATCTGTAACGAAGAGATATCCCAGAATACATAGCCTAATACAACACATGCGTCAAGACACAGAATCTGGTACCAGGATCAGAAACGAACATCTAAAATTAAACCAAGCAATTCATTTTAATGCAATCAATCTATCATGCAAGAGAAGAAATACCTGATTTGCAAATCCCCAAAAAAGCACTGAGATCACCACACTTCCCCATAATTCAGCCATGACATAGAACAAACAGAAAGACCAAATTCTCATAATCGCGAGAGGACCGAGAAACCTTGGTCCTAGTATATGCAGAAGCTTATCAGCAAATGCCTGAGGGTGAATATAATGGCTGAGAGGATACAAAAGAAAACCAAAAGCCCCAAAGAAGGCAATAAAGGGAACAATTACGGTGTAGAAAAGGGTCTGCTTTGGTAACGCATCAGCCAATTTTGTGTATAACAACATAAATCCGATGGCCATAGGCAAATTGACCCATGTTTTCAGAAACGGTATAATCTCTGCACTGCTACCTTTAGCAGTCACAACCAAAACATCTTTTGTGTCTCTAAGGATTGTGTAATTAAAGAGAATACAGAAGAACATCAACCCGAGAGGAATTATCTTTTTCAAGGTTGCGAGCTCAAGACCCAAAAATTTTGGTGTATTAGCTATTTCTTCACCAAATACAGGTTGTCCATCAGCTGCAGCAGCAGCTTCTGCCCTGCAAATATGCAAGTTCTTCTCTTTAGGAAAAAGCCCGTTTGGTTTTGACACAAAGCTGGGAACTTTTTGAAAACTAGATGAAGAAAATGAAAACCCAGGAAGAGTTTTAGGTTTGGCACTAAAAAGTCTCTGCTTTAATCCATGTGATGGATACAAAACTCTGGTTTTGGGGTTTGATGGTAGAGAGAGAAGACCTCTGGTTTGTATCACAGCCTCCATATTCTCTTCTCAGTCTCTCCGCAGGTCCGTAGAAGAAAGCGCAAGTTCTTTGGCTCTCAATGAGAGAGCATTCCAGAGAGACACGGAGAAAGAGAGAGAGAGATAAGGTGGCTGCAAGGTGAGTGCTTTCAAGGAGAGAGGGTTATAGAGATGGACTAAAATATCTTCTCTTATACCAAATGGTTAAAAAATGAAAAACAACTCTCACTCAATGGTTAAACTTAAATACGCAGGGAAGTGAACAAAGTAATGCAATTATTGGCGGCTGTCACGATGGAAGAGAAGGCCATAAAGTGAATGCAACTAGTTGCAATTTGCAAAATAGCTCATAATTGGGCAAAATAAAAAGAATCGATACTTGTAACCAAAAAAAAAAAAAGAATCGATACTAAATGGAGAGAGCAATGAGTTGGTGGGATTTACAGAATCTTCACAAGAGAGTTAGCGGCATCAACAAAATCCTGTGACTCCTTTTAAGTATATAGCGTTGTGATTTGTGAAGGGTTCGCAAACTATGACTAGATTTTAGAAGATACTAAGTGCACTTTTTCTTTGACAAATGGGATAACACGCGGACACCGGATTGAAAACGAAAGCTACAGCCTACATGTGACTACGTGAGGTTCGAGTCAAGACGCAAATATTTGAGCTCCCTATCATTCATTTTGTGTTGTGTTTGCCGTTTATACAGCCCGTGCCCATCACTTTGTCCAATGACTTGTTCTATTTTTGATTACGTGTTTAATAATGAAACGTAATATTGTTCTATCGTGTGATAAAAGGGTTTGTATTGAAATAAAATAGAATGAGACGAAAGAAAAATGTTTCCTAGTATATCGTATTTATGAGTAAAAATAAAAAATTTTAAATTTGAAAAGTTTAGAATAAAATATAAAATGATAAACAACTTTAAACTATATTATATTATAAACTTTTCATCCAAATAATATCTTATTATATTATATTAAGAACTCTTTCGTCCTTCCAAACAACAATTTTTTAATATTACATCCATTTATATTTTATTTCATTATAAATTATTCCATTTTATTTTATTTCGATCCATTTCATTAAAAATTTTACATCTAACCAAACTTAACCTTAGATTGAGATTGGAATTCGAAATTATCCAACTGTTCTCGTACATACAGATACAACTGACGATTTCGATGTTATTAAGAATTTTGTTCTATCCAATGCATTGTAGCTGAATTTTATATTCAATCACGTTAATTAATAAGCTTTCCAACATATTTAGTGGGTGAGTTTGGAAAATAAAGAACGAATGTCATTATTTTTGCTTATTAGATAATAGAAGAAGTCGCTTGATTCCCCTTTTGTTTTTTTGTACTATTTTCTTTTTGATTTTTAATTAGAAATGAAACTTCATTTGTTAAGATTTTTAATAAAAAAACTGAAAACAAAATTATGTTTGTATGATATTTGTAATAAAAAATAAAAACATGTTTGATTTTATTATCCTGCTTCTATTTTTTAATTATACTCTTATATTAATTATTTTAATATAATATAATATATTTTAAATTAATTAATTGAATCATAGTTAGAAATAAAAATATATGCAAATTTATATAATTAAAAAAATTGCACATTAATTGTATATAATAAAATTCTATAAATTAGAAAATTACATTAAATCATTAGATGTATATCATATTATAACTCTTCAAAACATAACAGTATTATCATTTACAAAAAGAAACATAAATTAATTAGAACTGATATAATCATTCCACATTTGTCTAGCAATTTCATGTCACTTTTAAGACATACTTCAAAGTTGGGCTGTAGTGATATTATACTCACTTAAGAACTTGCATCTTCACTTTCAGGTTCCTAATTTGTTCTTCATTTTCAACACAACTATCAAATAATTTATCGCTTAGCACATACATTCTAATATAATTGTGTATAACTCAGCAAGCAATAACGATGTATTTTTGTTTCTTTATCTCATAACTCGGCATGTTTGGTAGTATAAGGAATCTCGCTTTTATAAAACCAAAACATCTTTCAATAACATTTCTTAATGAAGAATGCCTATAGTTAAACAATTCTTATGGATCTTAAGGTGGGTTGGATAAATTCCTTTACCTCTATATGACATCGGTACATTTGCGTCAATATGTATACCATCTATTGCTCTTATACAATCCTAAGAAAACAAAACTACACTATTAAAATAATTATTAATCATAAGGACATAATTAATAGTAATTAAATATATGAATGTACCTTAAAATATGGAAAGAATTTTTAATTATGTTGAATTTCAAGAGGTGTATTGGTAAAGGATGGTGAAGTAATGACTCTTTTTACAAGACTATTAACTGCATACAAGACTTTGCGAAAGTACTTCAAAATTATCCAGGTCGAATATTAAAAGCATTTCATTGACTCTAGTTGTCTTACTATGCCCTATAATCTTCAAGAAAATTGCTAATTGTTCCTCCACAATCAAATGACTTGTTGTTTTTAAACTCTTCAACTCTATCACATAAGCTCAAGAAGATTATCTTGCTTATTCTTAAGTTTTCATAAATCCTTGTAGGATTCTCATTCAAAAGTTATAATATCCAATCATGACCTGATAGAACAGAAGTTCTACATGGTTGCTTTTGCAAATGAAGATATTTGTTCTCTCCCTTACTAGAGAAATAATGATTACCTTCATCAGTTCATCATTATAATCTGATACAAAATTTAATAAGGAATCCATGTATCTACAATCCCAAGATTAAAGAATTAATAAAACATTCAGTCAAAAGGTTTAATTAAATATAGACAAAATATTCATACAAAACATAGACTTAACATTCACTCAAACATTCATACAAAACACAAACTTAAAATGTTCAAAATATGAAATAGTTCTTAATATAGAAGTGTCAAATTAATAAGAATTCAATATGCAATAATATGAAAATATAACTAAAACAACATAATCCAATCCAGCTTCCTTTCATCTGTCATCTTCATAAAAATATCGCTATAAAGTAGAGAATTATGTAAAGTCTTCATAACTTTTTCATATTGCACATACGTACTAAACACCTAATTCATCTAAGGAATTCAAACATTCCATCATTATGTTAGACTCTTAATTAATGAAGCTTTAGATCTATTCTCTACAATGGATAATGTTTTACTCATATTTTTCTTAAGTAAATTATTTTTCTTTTTTGATTGTTCACCAATTATAACCAATAGCTCTTCTACAACGTTAGAATGTGTCTTCTTTTTCCTTCTTATTGTTAGTAGATTTCTTTTTGTTAGATGGAGAACTTATAACTTGATTTCCTTTTTTATTATATGAGCAATCTTCATCAACATCAATTATATATTTCTCTTGTATACCATTCAATGGAGAATTAGTTGATGGATATGCATGCAATTATGCAAACTAGTTGCAATAGTATCGCTAAAAATATAACACAAGTCTGAAAACTCCTTACATCTTTTTTTTTAATCTATGAGCTATTTTCTGCACCAATAATGATGAAAAGGAAACATGAAAATGAATATTATATAATATGATATATTAGTAAAACAAAGACATATTTTACCTTAAATAGGTTTTCCAACATTCATTTGTAGCATTAACTTCACCAGTAAATAAGTTATAACCGAATTTTGTTTCTTTGAGTAACTTGTTGAAATTATTCAATCTAGCCTTAATCCATTGTACTTATTCTTCAATTGAGCATTAATATACTCCTTATTGAATTTTGTTTGAAGACTTATCTTAATATTCTTCCAACCAAATTTAGAAAAGGTAGTAACTGTTCAATTTTCCTTCTCTATTTCTTTAACCATCAATGAGATTAAATATTTCTCTATGGTATCATTTTAGACCCTATCTTTTTCATTTATTTCCACACAATTATTGGAATCATTCATATTGTTCAAAGCTTCCATTACTAAATATAATTACATATAAGTGACATCAATCACAACAATTTCTATAAAGTATTAAAAGCTAAACATGGTTCAAAATAATTATAAGACATCCATATTAAATGTTAAACTGTATATCAGTGCATCGAAATGATAGAAGAGTTAAAGTGAGAAATTAAATGAAAGTCAATCAATCTTTTTAACAATAAATAAATTAGAGAGTCTAATATTTAGATAATTTTCAATTTTGCTTTAGACATGGGGATTGTGATGTTCAAAGGAAACCTATAATGTAATATGTGTATTAATGGGATTCATTCATGATCAGTATGGTAAATTAATAATTTACTGATAGTATAGAAAATCAATCGTTTCTATTTGAAGTTAGTGCTTCAGATGAAAACAAGTTGTGATTGATGAATTCTTCTTTATCCGTAAAACTTATTGTGGAATGCATAAACATATAATATACAAATTGCTATGATGAAAAATAGATTTGACAAGCTTCACTTTTCTGCGTTAGCCTAAAATTTGATGAGCTCTGTCTATGGTGATTCTGAAGCAACATGTGCATGCAATTCATAAAAATAAGTACTTGTCAGTTTTGTTTTTGGTGTGATATGTAGGATGGATTTTTCGGCTTTTTGCTAGTATTGTGCTTGGCTACATTAGTACCAAGTTTAAACTGTAAGCCTCTGAACGTACTGGAATTTGCGACAGAAATACTGATGATACAAAAGTATATAGATGAGCATGCTTCCACAACCTCATGTCCACTCGTGACAAATCATGTGTTCTTAAAACGCATTCATTTTTAGGATAGGAACATTTAGATTGAAGTTGTGCTTTGTTTATCTATCTCTACTTGTAGGCTTTTGAGGTTGTATGGAAAGTAGTTTTCCAGTAATAATAGTAACACTCTTGTAATGCCTCAAGGAAACACATTTAGATTAGGCAAGTAAGCAAGCCAATGAAAATACATAACTCAAAGAGCTATCAGAAATAGAAACCACACCTAGCAAATCAAAGTACATAAAAGACAGGAAAGACTACAGATGCCTGACCACCAGAATAATATAAGCGAAGCCATGTATATGAATCTACATCTTCACCACTTAAACAGCCCTATGAACAAGAATAGAAGTCTAAATCAAGATTAAAGTATCGTATACAAACATAATGTCAATAAGAAGTGAAAGAAAACAACAATGTATAGCTAAAGGATAGAGAAACCAAGGACTTATTAGCAAACATCAACTCTTGTGTCTGAAAATGACACAAAACAGTAAAGATGAAGAGAAAGAATTTAAGAATAATAGACAAAAGATATACCCTATTAATAAGGGAAACAAAAACTGTTGGTAGAAATATGAATGTTGGAACTTAGGAACAACTAAGGATAGGTCAAAGAAATAGGCAGCAACCAAACAAGAACACTAGGGAAGACTTGAGTAAGGTCGTGAGAGTAGTAAACCTAGGTGGGTGAGTGATGAGAGTGGTGTTTGTTATATTATAATTTTGACTAAGAGCAAAAATAGAGGAGCAGTCGAGGCCCTCAAGAATGTCGAAGATCGAAGTAGGCTTGGTAGTTATATATATTACCATTTTATTTTCAATTATGCTACAGTAACAACATATTTATTTTCAATTACACTACAGTAACGATATATTTTTGTGAGATTCTTTAAAGGCTTCGGTGAACTAGTTGTTTTAGGAGATAGAGACGACCATGGTTTGGAAGAGAAGGTAATGAACGGTTGTAACAAGTATTAGGAAAAACATTTCGCATTTAGTTATGACAAGTTTTGAGATTCCTTTTAGCGCTCTCTAATTAATTATAGCAGGATTACAGAAAAAGAAAAGAAGGGCAGGTTCTTACTTTAGCAGCTATTAATTCCTTAATGATGGAATCGAATCTTTTAATCAAATGAGACAAAAAGTCAGCACATTCCTTAATCAGATTTTGCATTGTTAACTTTTTCCTTTTCTTTTTTTTAAAAAAATATTGAATGTAATAAACTCTTTCACGGTAAAACGAAAGGAACTATTAGTTACCTTAAATTAAAATGAACTATGTGCTCTTTGCATTTAAAACATTTTGATGATGCCGTCTTCCTCAATAAAGTGAATCTGCAAAACACGACAACATGGGAGGATGTTCCTTGAAAGCATCCGAGACCCAAAAAAGAACTGAAAATGATTCGTGTGACCATTATTTTCAAAGTCAAATAGAGTGGCTTGCAAGTCACACACTCCTAATTTTACCAACGCAGCGGCTATGACTGGTCATATAGAAGAATGCAAGCAAACTAGTCATTATCTCCCAAGTGAAAAGAGCATCGTACATGTATGAATTTAAAGAACCAAATAAATTCATAGTGGGTCTCTAATAAACGAAAATGACTGTATTAGGACAAGACAACGGTGTTTGGTGGCAATCTAGGCACTTTCCACGTTTTCATAAATCGAAGTCAAATCTGGTTCGCTTAACGACACGGTTTAAACATGGGAATTTGCGAAATCGCCATCTACCTTGTTCCTATGAAGGCGCACAAGAGAGCATGACCTGTGGTGCTATGGCCCAGTTGGAGGCTGTCTATGGAAACACAATTTGATGCAATATTTCATTTTCAGATCAAATGCGGCCTAGCTTTGACGGGTTATTAATATATGCTTAATTGTTTTAAAGTATCATTAGTCTACCTATACAAAGGAATCACTTGCCAAATGAAACCTTTTTGGACAATAAAGAGCGCTGCCAATTCTAATTTTGTGATCATTCACACCTGTGTATCCAATTCAAGAGAACATTTGATGGTGCTTGGTAGATAACACAAGAGAGCAATAAGTTTTATTAAACTCAAGTTGGAGTTGAATGAGACCTGAAAGATCGAATGATTAAAGAAAAGATAAACGGCGATAACAAAGATGTAAAGAGATCAAACCTTGTTCGGTGCCGAAATAAAATGTAAAATTATTTCCTTTGAATTGCATTATCTAAGAAAGTGAAAGATCAACCAGGGCTCGTTTTGTTTGCTCATAACTTCTGTCAACTTACCCGCCTTTGAGGTATTTGGTATGCATACAATGTTTAAGCTTGTGAAACCTTTTTTCTATATAGGGTTTATAAGTTGAAGAAATTGGACTTCTGGCTTATAAGACGTCATCAAACTTCAAGTTGATTGGCTGTAAGAAGCAGGGATTGGAATGGAATAGTGGTTCACATGTATAATATTGACTAATTAATTCACTACTACTAGATTAACGATACTATTTATCGTTAACAATGTGACGACTGACGCCTACCCTCAAAAATTAAGAGTTGAAAAATGACCTTGGTCCAGTTTTGACTTGTAACTAATTCCTACGCGCGCGCACACACATAGTAAATGATATATGGTAATAGTTTAATATATAACTAGTTTTGAACGCCGTGCTTTGCACGGATTATTACAAAGCAAATAATGAATTTTAACTACAAAATTGAAAGGCAAATACAAGTACAAAATTAACATATTACATGTCATAAAATAAGATTATGATAAAATAGGAATCTGACAAAATGAGTCCAAAAACATGAGAGCCATATTTATACAAGTACAAAAGATAGATAGTTTACTATTCAAGTACAAAATACTTGCAGGCTCCAAAAT
>JAOSBP010000001.1:8420741-8432597 GCA_027563825.1 Erythroxylum mucronatum | reverse complement strand
AATGTTCATTTCTAAGGTAGTTGGAAATCATAAATGTTATTAATGATTTAACATTCATTTCTTACTAACATAAAGATAAGCATGAAACCTACCTTATACTTGCTAAAATCCTTGCTAATGAAGCTCTTCTTCTTGTTCTCCTCTTCCTTCTTCTCTCTCTTGTCCTTTTTCAAGAGAAATCATAAACCCATTTTAACATAACTTCAATACAAAACCCATACAACATCTTACATGAAATTGATGATGAAATCACTATACCCATCTCATTTCTAGACTTTTTCAACCAAAACCCAACAAAACTAACACTCTAGCATTTTACTTACCTTGGATTTCTTCAACTCCACCAAGAGTTTCTTGGTTCAAAGTGTAGCTCTAGCCTTCCTCCACACTTTTAACTCTTGAACTTTCTTCAAAATCTTCCTTGGTCTCTTAAAAATCCAAGCCCTAACACAAACTTTCTCTTTTCTTCTTCTTTTCTCTCTTCCACGATCTCCCTCTCTTCTTTTCTCTTTCAATTTTCGACTACTCCTCTCTTCTCTACTAACTAACACATTTTTCTTCTTCTTTTATACCTTCTCTTCATTTAACTTAAGCCCAACAAGCCTAAAGCCCAATTGTCTTATAAATTTCTCATCCTCTTCATTCTTCCACTAACATTACTTAAGCCCAAGGCCCACTTGCCTTTTAAGTCCAACTAACTCATTTAATGTCATCTAACACATTTAATTACATTTATTCATGCTACCTAACTCTTCAATGCTATCATACTTAATCAATTCCTTCTTAATTCATGCTACTTCAATTAATGCCAGCATACCCACTTAATTAATCAAAATTTAATTTATGCTAATTCAGCCTACTTAATCTAATCATGCTTAAATTTTAAAAAATTTTGGGGCTAACAATATGTATCAACGAAGTAGGGTCTCTGGGATATACAAGATCGTGCCAGTGATCATGTACCTCCAAAAACACCTTAATTCGTGACTTTAAACAGCTACAAACACTTATACAGGTAACATTTATGGGCGTGTAACTCCACTTATGCAGGAATTGTATCTTTAAAGATCCACACGTTTACAAAGACTTACACAGTCACTACGCACGATCGTGTAAGTCCACAATTGCTCCAATTCTTCCATTCCATACCATAATTTTACCCGAATACATCTCTTCTTGATCTGTGAAGGCAATTGTCATCTAAAAACACACTTGAAGCTAATTAAGTACCAAAAATACTATAAAACTCTTATATAACGAGCAAAATACACTAAATATAGGTATATAAATATAGATAAATAATTGTCTATCACTTTTGAAATCTTTCTTTTTTATCAAGCTCCTACTTTAATTTTTTCTATTCCATCTTTATCATAACTTTATCATGATTGTCATAGAGTTTACTCTTGAAAAGGATGGTATCAGTGGATCTAACGTCAATTGGCTATTGCTTTACTAGGTGTGCATATTACTTAAACACTTGTCTTAAGTATAGTTAAATTTAGGACCTTTGAATTCATTTATTTCCAACTACTAAATTTTTACTGCAACTACACTATATTATATGAATTAACTCAAACTAAAATAATAGTTTTGGCTATGAAATTTTTGTAAAAATTCTCAAAATTAATAGGTGCTAGAGTAGCTGGAAAGTAAAAGTCTCTAGCATACACCAATTCCTCTTCCTTTTCGCTTCTTTCTTCACCATCCTTGTCTTCCATTGATTTTTATTTTTTATAGAAAGCTCTATTGGATGCCTTCCTTTCCGTAGGCAAAAAATTAAACAATTATTTAAGCAGATACATTTAAAAGATAATTATCGAGTTATTAAAAAATTATGATTGCATTCATTATATAACTTTTACAAATCTCTAGTAGAAAGTTTACAAATGTTTTATAAAATTTGTACATTTCAGATTTTGATCATTGAAAAAGGTAGTGAATTTTAGTTTCTTAATAGGTATAACATGCAGTAAAACTACACGGTTTTTACAAGGTTACATTTGGCAAGATGATTTACCAATTTGTGAAGCTTGCCAAATGCAAATCGTACTTAAATGGTTTATAGGACATAGGCAGGGACATAATGCTTATTCATTTTACTTGTTTACTTATGATGATAAATTTATGATAAAGATGAATTTTCTGTAGGCAAACTGTTGTGTCTCAGCATTGGATGTGCCTCATGGAATGGTGTACCTTAGAATATAGGCATGGATATGTTTAATCGACATCTTTATAAATAACGCTGAAAACACAGGTATAAACTATTTGGATAGGGAATTTTAGAGATTTTCTATTTATTAGTTCATTTTAACCATTAACAAAAGGTTTGTGAATTTATTGGTACTTTGTACTTAGAGGGTTATATTCATTTTTTATGAAATCAATTTATATATATACCTAAATTATAATATGGTTAATGACACTGAATGTTTTGATTTTTAATATATTTCATAGTTATTATTATTATTATTATTATTATTATTATTATTATTATTATTGAATGATAGTTATGGTTGCACACCTTAACATTACGATTTTCTATACTTATGGTACGCATTAAGAATAAGGAGGAGGAGAATTATTATGACATTGTTAAACTTATTATCATATCTACTAAGGAGGCACAAATTAAGAATGATTAAAGAGCCTTCGAATAAAACATCTTAATGGCGTGATTGTTGATATTGACATTGCAGGCATTGATCAACTTTGTATAGATAGGCTTACTTTTTGCATATTATTCTTAATGCTGCAAAATATTAGTGAATTAAAAGATGTTAAAAATATAAATGTAGAGAAAATGGTATCAATATTTTTACATCTCCTTGCCTTTAACAAGAGAATTTGAGAAATCAAGTATGATTTTTAGTGTTTAGGAGAGACAATAAGTAGACATTTTCATAGTGTATTAAGAGTCATGCTTAAGTTAAGTCCCTGAACCTATCCTTGAGAATAGCACCGAAGAAAGATGGAGTTAGTTTAAGGTAATAATATTCATTTGTGGAGTTTTATTTGGTATAAAATTTACTTTTGATTGATAATTACTTGACATGATTTTTCTAATTCTAGAATTGTTTAGGATCCTTATACGTTACAAATAATAAGGTAAACATACTAAATATTGAAAAAGCTTAATCTCATACTAAATCTATGTTTTATAGACATTCAATTTATATATGTAATACCTAGTTGGAAGGTTTAGTTGCACAATGGTAGGGTGCTTTGAGATGCATTATCTACAAGAAATGGACTAAAAATGACTTAGGGTGAGATATTTAATGTTATATGTCCAAATTATTTTTCTATATATTAAAATAATATGGTTAATATATTAAATGTATTATGTAATAGGTAAATATTATCTTTTTGATGTTGGATCTGTAAATTATGAGAGACTTCTTACACCATATAGAGGTCAATGATATCATCTTACTGAATGGAGATTAAGACATCAACCAAATACTCAAGAAGAGTATTTCAATATGAAACATTCTGCAGCTAGAAATGTTTTGAAAGGGCATGTAGATTACTAAAGTTAAGACGGTAAATCTTAAGAAGCCTCTCTTATTATTCAATTCACACTCAAATTGATATCATATTAGCTTGATGTTACATTCACAATCTTATTCGCCAACACATAAGGAAAGATCCACTAAAAGATGAGTTGGATGTTATTCTAGAAAATAATGACCATACTGATTATATTGATGATATTAAAACACCTAATCAATAGATTGCATAGAGCTAGAAAAGGGTGTTGACATTTATTATTAATAATTTCTATAACTTATTTACTTGGTGTTTTCTTGAAAATTTTTGAACATTATTTGTTATTCATGAATATTATTTATTTCTTTGACATATGCAACATTTTAATTATTTTTATTTTTATAATTATTTATTGTATATGTCTTATAGATGGAATCTCATGAAGAGAATATAAATAATACGTAATATGTACCTATTCAAGTAATAGGGAAAAATTAAAGATATTGAAATAATAAGGAATAAAAAAAATGCCTGTTGACATACTTTATGATCTAGTAGGCACTACATGGAAGACATATTGTAACTATAAGAATGGATATTTGCTAAAATTGATAGATGTCTTAAGGAAAGAATGTCTAAAATTGATCTTAAAGCAAAAGCTTATATTGAATCCAATATTAAAATTATGAAGAAGCTAATTATTTACATATTAGATATTCAAAAAAAATAATAGCAAATTTGGATGAGATGATGAGCAAAAAATGGTGATTGGTAATAATGATATTTATATGGGTTGGCAAAGGTATAAATAAAATATTTATGCTTTTATTGTTTATTTTTGTATTGGAATTTCTTATTTGTGCACATAATTATTTATGATAATATTGTTATTATTATGTAGAAGTATGAAGAAGCATAAGCTTTATGCATGAAACCATTTATAATCAACTAGCAGAAATTTATACAAAAAAATAAAGTAATAGGAAATAGGACTCAAGGTGTAGGTGAAGAATGTATAGGAGGAAATGACAATAAAACAAGTAGTAATGTGAATAATGATTAGTTAAATATTAGAAATAATGAAGAAAGTGTGACTCAAAACAATTCAATATCAACATTTGAACCTAGAAGCAGAAAGTGCAAGAAAAGCATGGATATACTTCATGTGGAACTTTTGGAGCTATCAAGCAATATAAAAAGCTTAGTTGAATCTAAACATGAATTTGCTTTGTCTTTAAAAGATATGAAAAAGCATTTACTATTTATGTAGATATTAGTGAGAGAAGAACTCAAATAGTTGATTTGGTGAAAGAGGTTGGAGGACTTTCATCAATGGAGTAGGTTAAAGCAACAAGACTGATCAGTGAAGATACAAAAGTTGAGGTCTTTTTTAGTAACCCGACAATTAAAAAGTGTTGTTTTCTCGAAACATACTCGAGTCATTTCAATTATCACATGATATTGTATAATCTATTTACGAATTTAATATGACTTTATTTACTTACACAATACATTATTTTGATTTATTCTTATTAGGATATTATTATCAAAATTGCACACTGCTTTATCTAATTTATTTAATAATTATTTTGTTTTATTTAATTTATGATATATCATAAAACAAGTCCTTTTTAGTTCTTTAATTTAATTCTTATAAGAAAAGGCATTCACAATTGTTTAAGAATTAATAATTTATTTAATCTTTAAAATACTTTTAATTATTTATTTATTTAATATAAAATATTTTTATTGTTTACAAAATCAATCATATAATAACCAAATATGAGTACAAAAATGTCCATTACCATTCCTAACATTTCTATGATTGCATACCAAATATGCATGATGAGAAATTTCATTCTTGTTCTCTTTCCTTCTTTCCATTGCTATTACTATTTTAAGTTAATCTCTAAGAAATACCTAGGGTTTGTCAAATTATCATATTAGTTCCTTATTTTAAAAAACTATTAAATACTACCCCTGTGTTTTAGTTAATATATCTTTCGTTCCCCTACTATTAAGTTAGAACCTTATTCATATACACAAAAACGATGTCATTTTGAAAAATTAAATGGGAGTTATTTATAGTTTTTAAAAGTTAAAGAGTACATTGAAAATATGTCAAATTATTGAGGGGTTTAGTGAATTTAACCCTTAATTGTATAAAATCCTTTAGACCCTTGAACTTTAAAATGACATCATTTTTGCATATATAAATATGATTTTTAATGGAAGCTTGACGAGAGGAGAGAGAGACCATATATTAACTAAAATATCAGGATAGTATTTGATAATTTTTAAAAATGAGAGACTAAAGTGATAGTTTATCAAATTTCAAAAGAGTTCTACGAATTTAATAACTTTTTTCAAATTCCAATTCCTACATTACTAATTACCAAGTTTAGTCCTAGGGGCTAATTTGGTAACCAGTAATAAATGAATCATAATTACAAAAATAAGAATGGAAATAAAAAGTGAGAATTATAATATAAATAAAATTGCTAATTATGCATGTCTGGTATGGTATTAAACAAAGTTAATATTATGATAATATTTGGTATTAAATATTAAAGTTGATAATGAGAGATTTTTTTACACATATTTAGTTATTATATGAATCATTTTTGTAAATAATTAATTAAAATATTTTATATTTTATAAATAGTTAATCAAAAAATTTCAATGATCTATACAATTATTAATTTTTAAATAATTATAAATTATTTTATAATAAAATAAAAGTATCAATGAAACAAAATAAGATAATTATTAAAGAAATTAATATAAAAGATTGTAATACATAAGAATCAATATTAATATTGATAATAACTTGATAATATTTTAATAATATATCTCATCCCTTATTCCTATCAGCTTATACCCACACCTCTCTTTAGGAATAAAAGTTCAATATCGAGTAAAGCTTTTGAATTAGGGAATACTAGTTACCAAACAAGAATTTAGAGTTCTGCTTCTGCATAAATGTACTCTTCCAAATGTTGTGGGGGGATATGTACAGTTCTTTGAAAAGGCCGAAACAGAAAACATGGGCTGACCCACATATGAATAAGGCCTAATTGTAGCGTACTCATGTTTCCTGTTCAATTTCATTAACAGAAAAGAACGACAGCGGGAAACATATGCCTAGTAGTGGTACATAAACTTTGTTGGATATAGGCTTTCTTTCTACAATGCAATTGATTTATTTATCTTCCATGACCAATTGCTATGACTTAACTTAAAAACAGTGAACTTATTCATAATTCGAACGATCTGTGGTTGAACTTCTTGTATTCGTCGGCAACTTGTTGTGTCCTCTAGTAGACTGTTCCTAGGGACAAATTTTCAAACACAAGGGTTGAACTTGTTGCGCATACAGTATTTAAGGTGGCGAAGAATAAATAAGTCCGCCACAAATAGTTGAAATCTAAAAGTTTCCAGTTGGCTTGAGATCGAGGTTCAAATTCAATTTATGTTAATACAATCCTTTTCATGTACAGATAGATAGGTACGTTTTAAATTATTAGCTACATGATTACGTGCTAACCAACCAAGATTAGCAGATTTAATGATGGATTTCACATGTAGCAACGTTAAGATGCCTGTCATTTTTGGACCACAAGTTTGATAGACAATGTGTTTGTGGAATCATGAGTTATTTTTAGGTATTAATTAAAAGTGTCTCTCGCACCAGAAAGTTGGATTGTGTACTGGAAGCTTAAAATATTTGCAGTTCTTTTATTCCTGTAAGAACTTCATCATTTTTCAGTATAATATATATAGAATCCAGACCGGGTAGGTATTGACAGTTACTGGCCATCGGTATTGAAGTTAAGCCATCAATCTCGGGTATTAATATTACTGTAATAATCAAAGTTGAAGACAAGTTGTTTATCATGATTAGGAGTGCTCTGTCTTTGTAATTGTACATCTAGAAGAATGACATAAAAGATGACTAATTTCTCGTAAGCACATGGAAGAATTCTCCAATTAGTCACATGAAATACTTAATTGGAACATAAAAGATGACTAATTCCATGAGTTGTACAAGACAATTCCACAGATAGATATCATAGTTTAATCACATAGCGTCCTTCTCCCTTGCCTGCCAATGAGGACTTTTTGCTTTCTTGCTCTCAACTTTAGTCTGAAACTATGAACTGCATGCGCATAATGAGTCCAAAGTCCAAGCAAACAAGAAATTTCTCATGCCTTTTTATTTTTTTAGTCTTTCTTTCGCTGGAAGACAAAACTTTTGGCATAACTAATTTCAATGTTCAAACTTCAAATCCCACCCAAGCATTTGTCTTTCATACCATCTGCCACTTCTTTTCTATCCATATTCTTCCCTACAGAAAACCATAACTAGAAGAAAGGTTGGACATTGCTTGGAATTGGATCATTTGTTTGGTTGAGCTGAGAATAGAGGCGAAGGAATATTTGCATGTTTGTGGGCATATATTATAAGATAACACAGGAAAGAGATAGTTCCCAAGAAGGTAGGTAATCGGATTTACAGATACATATTGCTCCTGTGATTTTCTTCTCAAGGTTGTTGGCTGGAAAGTCTGTAAAACGGGGACCACCTTATTCTTGCTTTTTAATTGAAGCAAGTTGTCTGCAACCTTATCCCTTGTCCTAAACGGATGATTTCGTAGCTAAATGTAACACTCTTTAGGTTGTGATGCAATATATGCCAATTTCATAGAAACTGAATTATGCCAAATTGTCGTAGGGAAATAAGCTACCGAGTAACAAAACCATTGTACCCACAAGAAACAGAGAAAAGAGGTAGAGCTAAATGTATGTATCCCATGGAACGAAATGGACAACACATTCTGCTTCAAGAGCGATCATATGTTGTGGTGTCAACTTTAACTCATCATTCATCAGATTCAAGTCGACAAATTGGAGAAAAGGTATCAAGGAATTCAGCTTTTGTAGGAGTAGGACCTCTGAATTTAAAGCAATTAGACAGAAACATCCACAAAAGAAGAGATTATTAGCATAACAATGTTTTTTACAGCGCACTCTTACGGGGATTAGCTCGCACACTTGCAAAACAGCAGCATATCAACTTTATTGGTTCACGTGAAAGAGACTACTTAATCCCCAAAAGAAATGTAGACCATACTTTTCTCCAAATTATTTAACACCATTTGGTATTGAACAGCCATCCAAATAATCAAGCATTATTATGGGGAGCATAGTATTCAAATGATCCAACGGTCCACCAAAGAATCAAAATCCTCCATTATTGAGCTGTGAAGTGTCACTTAAATAGTAAATATGAAGTCGTTATATCAAATCAGTCAAAAACGGCAAGAAGACAATAGCCATGCATTCTTATTCCTAGAAGTTGAGAAATTTTAACATATTCTACTTTGTCATTCAATATATAAAATCAATTAGGTTGAACTTACATAATAGCTTAAGTTATTATAGTATTAGAGCCTCTATAACCAAATGGTCATGAGTTCGAATCCTACCACTTACCTATTCTAATTAAATTGAGCACAGAGTAGAATGGACCTGTGCAAGTTTCAAGCTTAAAGAATCTTCACTTGAGGGGATGTGTTAGCGAATATATAAAACCAATTAAGTTGACTTCATACAACAACTTAAACTATTGTGATAAATTGGTCGCTTAACACACTTCACAACGGGATACTGACTATGTCAAAAATCACTCTAAGCTTTTCTTCTTTTTTTTGCCCAACAGAATTCCATAATGTCAATTTATGGCATAAACCTCCCAATTCTTCTCTCTACCCTTTTGGTGGTTGCACAAAACCAGAAGGCAAGTTCTCGTTCACTGACCCAATGACGGAAGCAGATGTCTTTTTCCTTGTTTTCTTTAACAGGATAGCAGTACAGAAGCAGAAGTCTGGTTTGAAAGTGTGATTGGCTGCAACTGTGTTCATTTTTCCTCAACTTTGGTTCTAGTGAAGATGGATTCTTTTGCTATTCCAAGATTTCTTCTTTTCTTTCCTCGGAAAGCAAGCATGGAGGACCCAATGTGACATCAGCAAAATCTTAGCTAGACGCAACAGGACCCAACCAGACCTGCTTTTTCAGTTGCCTTTATGTCCCAATTTTTATTGATCATGTCCATTTACTGAATTCTCCATAGAGTACTGTGTAGAAAAGGATCTTAATTTAATCATGGCATCCAATATTTGTTCAACCTGCAAAGGAAAGGACCACAATGTCCTAGCTAGCAACTTTCTGGCAACTGTATTTTGTTAGCAGCAGCCAGAAGAATCAACCACCTAGAGATTCAAGTCAAGTAAAGAATCAATCCATATTAAAGAACAAACAGAAATTTTAATCGGCGATTCTCAGTGCTCTGTTTAACTGCAGACCATGTGATACTGAATCATAAAGCTGACTCTGATGAGAAATTATATTCTTCGACAATCAGTACGTATTAAAAAAAAAGTTAAAAACTCATAATTTTCCAGTTATTATCTATTTCAAAAGGGTACACCTAACTCATGCACGCTCTAGTACAATATGTATCAAAAAAGTCAGTAGCAATGTATTATTGTCCTATACCTCGGGTTTCTTCTTGACCCTGTTATTTTAATATCAGATAATGCTAAATGTTCACAAGTTCAAAACCATGAGGTGCCATTGTCTTCGTCTCCAAAACTCCAAATTGTGAGCAAGAAGAATGAAATCAAGTTGCGGCGGCTCGCATGGTTTAAAGATTGCAATAAGAAGAATTATTGAAGTAGTTATAACCTATCTAATGCATGAGATTCTCTTATTTTCTTGATTTTCACTAACTATTGGATTATAATACTGAATAGTTGCTACGTCTCTAGCATTGGGGTTTTGTTTACTGTTAGTTTAGTTAAATTAGATCATTGATGTCCTATGTCCTATATCCTATATCCTATGTCCCATGTCCTATGTCCTACTAATAATTTGATGAGAATTCTAATTATAATATTTGAATTTATTAAAAATGTAATAATTCAATCGAAAGTATTGAGTTAGACTCTGTTTTATTGAATAATTAGATTTCCTTTTTAAATATTTTCTGTTTTCTTATATTGCCTGCCTTTTTATATATATTTTCACTAAAATTCCTTGACTTTGAAAAAAAAACAGCTTACTTACAAATTGATATTGGAATTATGAGATACATAAATGTAAGACAAAAAAAAATATCGCTATTTTTATTATAAGAATAATTATTTGTTGCAATCAATGATTAAAAATCAAATTAGTTTGGCTAGTTTAACCATAAAAATTTCAAACCAGTCAATTTTTTGTTTAAATTTTATCTTTTTTGTTCGATTAACTTTAATAATTTTTATTATTAAAAATCTTTTAATTTATTAATTGATCGATCAATTTTAATTAACCAAAATTAATTAATTAAATTTTATTTAAACTTAATTTTTTATATATAAGAATAGTCTCTTTCAATCATATTCTAAATTCTTTAATTTTATTTAATCTTTAACTGATTTTATGATGATGAATATTGAGTTAGACCTTATTTGGCAATCAATGGATTACATTAACTGTTAGATGATTCCATCAATGATCAGTTAAGAGTGGATTAATATAGCCAATTTGACTAGTAGATAATATCGGTTGTTTATTTAAAGATGTTTAATAAAATTAACTGTTTAGTATTTAATCGTTTATGTGTAAAATAACTTATGAGGGTATGTCTTAGAAAAAAAAGATTTATAAGAACATGAGTATTAACTTATATCTTAATATTTCTTTAAATATTCTCATAAGAATATTTACCAAATAAAGTTTTAATCATTTAAATTTTAAATCTCTTATCTTATCAATTTAACTTTTGATTAGATATGAAAACGTTGAAGCATGGGCCTAACCTGGCCCAGACAAAAAAAAATTAAGTAAAGATTTAAAAGAATGTCGTTTTGATTAGAATGATCAAAAATCGGGTTGGCCTAGATAATCTGAGCCTAAACCCGAGCAGGCACAAAATATCAGGTCCGAGATTCGACTAAAGAACCTAGTCAACTTAGGCCTATTTTGTTGATTTCGGATTAGACCAGGGGGCTATTTGTCACCCATATTTTTTGAAACATTAGTTGGAACGTAATTTTAGAAGCAAAGGCTACAAAAAAATTGAAGGGAATTTGAAAAATAAAATCATTAAAATCGGATGGACTGGACCCAGAAACAGACCGAAAGTCAGGTGGCCGAAACCAGAAGCGAAAGATGTGGGGCCCGAATTTCGCTAATGACGTTGACTTGACTCGCGGGAAGTATGGGACCACCGGACCACGATCTCTCTAGCATCTGATTAAAAATCCCTCCAACGGTCACGTTATGTCTCCCTAACCTCTTGCCATTTAAAATTAT
>JAOSBP010000001.1:8404072-8420641 GCA_027563825.1 Erythroxylum mucronatum | reverse complement strand
TTAAAAATTTGTATAAATTAAGTCAAATTTAGTTGTCTATTTCTATCTATGTTTCTATCTCTATCTCTATCTTTTTGAGTAATTTGTAATAATTTTTGGATATAATAGCCTTTTAGTCCCTTAATTTTTCAACCACCGGAGGAAAACGGTCATCATAGTAGTGTTTTCAAAATCAACGGATTGGGTTCAATCTGTCAACTCAATAAGCTGATTACCAAACATAATTATCAGCAGTTTGGTATGGTCAAACAACTAAATTCTTTCAATCCGCCAAAAAATAACTGATAAGCTATTTATCAAATAAGGTTTTAATCTTTTAAATTTTAAATCTCTTGTCTTATCAGTTTAATTTTTGGTTAGATATGAAAATGTTGAAGCATGGGCCTAACCTGGCCCGGATTAAAAAAAAATTTAAGTAAAGATTCAAAAGAACGTCGTTCTGATTAGAATGATCAAACATCGGGTTGGCCTAGATAATCCGAGCCTAAACCCGAGCAGACACAAAAAATCAGGTCCAAGATTCGACTAAAGAACCTAGTCAACTTAAGTGTAATTTGTTGATTTCGGATTAGACCAGGTGGGCTATTTGTCACCCTTATGTTTTGAAACATTAGTTGGAACGTAATTTTAGAAGCAAAGGCAATAGAAAAATTGAAGGGAATTTGAAAAATAAAATCATTAAAATCGGGTGGACTGGGAACAGAAAACAGACCGAAAGTCAGGTGGCCGAAACCAGAAGCGAAAGATGTGGGGCCCGATTTTCGCTGATGACGTTGACTTGACTCGCGGGAAGTATGGGACCACCGGACCATGATCTCTCTAGCATCTGATTAAAAATCCCTCCAACGGTCACGTTATGTCTCCCTAACCTCTTGCCATTTAAAATTATAGACCAACACTGCGTTACATGTTACAGAAAAAATTTAATTCTAAACTATTGACCACAACATCATTTCATTTATGGTTAAGATATTCAAATGTGCTGTGACAGTTGAATTTGGAGTTATTTTGTGGTCTTCAACCAGCAATCTTGGCAAATGTTCTAAAACACTTGGAAGAAAATAAACTCTCTTTTTTTTAATAAATATTTTGACCCAAAACTACAACAATCTCCTACAATGGTGAAATCTTAAAAACAAGATATAGGAATCAGACAGGTGTTTTATTTTATGTGTATCAAACCCATAATTACATCCTATTAAAACTTAATTACTGCATCAAGATACGCTAACGATAAAACCAAAGACATCGAGAGGAAGAGGAAAGCGAAAGACAGAGAAAAATTCAGAAAGAGAGAGAAAAAGAAAACCAAACAAAAAAATTAATTTCAAATTATTCAAAAACCTCTTTTTCTTTCATATTTTTTTTCTTCTCTTCTTCTTCTTCTTCTTCTTCCTTCTAATTCCTACTCTCTTCTCCCCTCTTTCTCTTTATTCTCTCCCAAATTTGAAGCCCTAGCGAGAATCGGCGATTTTAGTTGGCCATTCAATGGATCGTAACCGTTGAATTGGAAAAGGCTTTGACCTCCGCCCAGTCTCATTCCGCAGCCGGTGAGACCGATCTCTGAGTAATGGCCAATGGACACCCGCCGCTTTACCGATTTCCAAACTTGAACCGTTCATTCTCGGGCTCCGCTAGGGTTTCTATAAGGAATTTGGTTTAGATTCTACTTTATTGTTGCTGTTGTTGAGTTACATACGAGGAGTGTTATGGCGCCGGCGGGGAGAGGAGGAGGAGGAGGAGGAGTTGCGGCGGCGGCGTTGGTGGTGGAGAAGGTGAGGAGGGGTGTGCGGACGGTGATATTCATGGTGGCGATGGTGGCGTCGCTGCTGGTATCGTCGATGCCAGTGTTCGTGGCGGTCGGAGACGTGTTAGTACCGCTGGTGTTGTTGTCGAATTTCACGTGCTTGAGGTGCTATGGAATTAAGGAGCATTTGCGTAGATACGCTTTCAAGAGCTCTTTGACTGATGTTCCTCTTGTTTCTGTTATTAGATCTTTTATCATTATTTGTACGTCCTAACTACCACCCTCTTCATCAAAATTTAAAATCGTTACATTGCAATCTAGATTTTTTGTTATTTGGTATGTGGAACACATATCGAAGATTTTGATATGTCGACTGAAAAATGAGTTTAAAATTTTCCACGCATTCCCTAGTTTTCTTCATCTCAGTTTTAATCTTCAAGATGTTTATACCTTTGCTCTTACAGCCTTTTGTTTTCCTCCCTCTGCTCTATAAGTAACGAAAAAGAAAATTATTCTCTTTGGTTTTCTTATGTTGGTTGCTTTGCTTTTGTATGCGGCTTCTGAAATCTCTGTATATGCTTTGATGGTTCGGTGATGATACGTCAAGGAAAGAGTCAATAAAATTTGTTTAGTTGATAGAATTAGGTGCTGTTTAGATTTCGTGAATTATTGCTTTTATGGATGTCGAGAACCATTTGCAGCATTTTCGGAAAATAAAAGAAGATGCATGTTCATTTTTCGTTTTCTTTGTGATCTAACATAAGGAAATCATTGGAATTGATGGGATGTCTATGCATGTCAATCTTTTTTTAAATATGCCTTCAAGCAAACTATAACCATCTCATTTATGTTCTTTATTCCAAACAATTTTTCGCAGGTGTTTATTCAATGTGCGATGCTCCTGCTCTCTCACATGGTCCTTATTTAGGAACTGTATCATTCTGTTCTATTGCTTCTATTCTTCTTCTCTCGGTAAAGGCATGCGTTTTCACTATGAATTCTCAATTTGAGGTTGAAGTTTCAACTTCCCTTGCAAGGAAAAAGCTCCATTTAAAGAAGTCATGGGGAATGCCCGTCTTGTTCTTCTCTTCTGTAGTTTTTGCACTTGGCCACACTGTTGTTGCCTATAGAACGAGTTGCAGAGCCCGCAGAAAGCTTATGTTTCACAGAGTTGACCCAGAAGCTGTAATTTTGCCAACCAGTCTTTTATTTGTTCTATTTTTATATGTGCATTCAGTTCTTAGGATCTATGATGTGCTTAATATTTGAGGTTTCTGTAAAAATTACAAGTCTCCTCACAGTCTCACTTGTAATATGCACCAAAATAATACTTTGCAGGTGCATGCTTCATGCTAAGTTGTTGAGAATTTAAGAAAACCTCTTATTGGTTTCATAAAGTTCATTGCTTAGTTGCATTGTGGAATTGCTGGAAGTTCAATTTATTGGATTAGTTAAAGTGTTCATGTATTGAGTTCTTTTAGTTTGTAATTTGTTGTCAACTTTGACAATTAAATATCCGTCCATTTTAAATTACAGGTGCTTGCATGCAAAAATGTCTTCTCTGGATATCAGAAGATGCCACGATCTCCTATTCCTGCTGGAGGAAGGACTCCAAAAAGTGATAGTGAAATGAGGCGAAAGCCTTTTGGACTGGCACTTGATGAAGGGAAAATCCCCGTCAGATTACTTGCTGATATTGATAGCCTATTCATGACATGCCAAGGCCTTACCATCCACTACAAGCTCAGCTTGCCTGGTTCTCCTCCTCGTTCGTTGTCCTCCACAACTTTTCTTGAACCTAACCCTAGTTGTAGCTCACCAAAGCTGACACTGGGTAAGCTAAAACTTGAAAGGCACCCATTCAGTTTGTTATCAAGCACTCAGCATAATCTTCATAGGAGCTATAGCAATCAATTTCACAGCTCATCTCTATATGCACCGCTATTGGATGGTTCTCCAACTTCTCCAGTTCTTTCTGAAGACATTCCTGTTCTGAACTTAGATGATCGTGTTCAGGAAAATGAAATCAGCAGATTAAATTGTGCAACTCATAAGGTAGACATGGAAGAAAGCAGCCAGTTTGGTATTGTCTTGGTTCATGGTTTTGGGGGAGGAGTCTTCTCATGGAGGCATGTGATGGGTGTGCTGGCTCGGCAGGTTGGCTGCGCAGTTGCAGCTTTTGATAGGCCAGGGTGGGGACTAACGTGTCGGCCACATTGGAAGGATTGGGAGGATAAACAGTTGCCCAATCCTTACAAACTTGACACCCAGGTGATTTATACTATCAATGACGTTGTAACATTGATGCTCTAAGTTCTACAAGCATGCTTGATTAGTTCTCATGTTTAGTGTTCTAATGCTGTCCTCGAACAACCAACGTACAGGAAACAAATATGTCTAATTATTACTATTTATTTGTCTGGGAACTATCTTGTGCTAGTTGCACCTTCAACTTTATTAGCATGTCTAGATTCAAGAAGGAATGATGTGGTTTACGCCTTTTTGCAGTTTGCAAGACAACATGCATTTTACTAGTTATTAGATTTCCAAACCTATTGTGGTTGCATACATGTCTTTCCTTAACTAAAACTTTATTTTATCAAGTGTTGTGTATATGTTTGGCGATTTGATCTTTATCTTAAAGTTTGATCATATTATAGGTGTTTGCAGGTTGACTTGCTTCTTTCTTTCTGCTCTGAGATGGGGTTTTCTTCGGTTGTGTTGGTTGGCCATGATGATGGTGGCTTGCTTGCTTTAAAGGCTGCACAAAGAGTTCAAGCATCGGTTAATTCTTTCAATGTGAGTGTATTTGCCTGTTATTGTACTTCGACTGAGATATCTCTGAAATCCTAAATATCATTGTTGCACCCTTGATTGATGATTTTGTTGTTGTATGTTTGGATATCATTCAGGTTGCAATTAAAGGAGTTGTACTTGTCAATGTCAGTTTTTCGAGAGAACTGGTTCCTGCCTTTGCCAGGATACTTTTGCGTACCACACTTGGGAAGAAGCATTTGGTTCGTCCTTTATTAAGGACTGAGATTATTCAAGTGGTAAATAGACGAGCTTGGTTTGATGAATCCAAGCTAACGACAGAGACTTTAAACCTGTACAAGGTATCACCAGAATATGGCCATTGAATTTTTACATGGACCTAATACTGAAGTTACACTTACCCTGGTCAAGATTGCCATAGAATTAGAGCAGAATCTCTCTTTCATTGACATAATATTGGTTACAGGATTCTGACGTGCCTTCTTTTTTGGTTTTATGATCTCATTTTCCATCAGGCACCACTTTGTGTGGAAGGTTGGGATGAAGCACTCCATGAAATTGGTAAACTTTCGTTTGAGACAATCCTGTCACCTCAGGTGTCAGCATCCCTAATGCAGGCTGTAGAAAACATGCCTGTCTTGATCATTGCTGGTGCAGAAGACGCTCTTGTCCCTCTTAAATCTTCCCAGACCATGGCTTCAAAACTTGTAAATTCTGTAAGTATTATCTATTATTCTCTACTTGTTGCTTCTTGAAGCTTGAGTCAATTGATGTTGAGCAAAGTATTCTAAATTCTGGGACAATTTAATCCAACATTTTATATTCTTCCTTGTCTCCATATTGCTACGGTTCTGTGAACCCAGAGTCAAAATACCAACTGAAAAGCCTTAGATTCTGAAATTACGGTGCACATGACAAACTTAAAAGGAGCATTAAAATATAAAAGCAATAAGCCAATGAGAAACTATTGTTCTCTTATTGTTGAGTGTGTGCCTTGCAGAGACTGGTAGCTATATCTGGATGTGGCCATCTTCCTCACGAGGAGTGTCCAAAGACACTACTTGCCGCCATTTCACCCTTTATCAACAGAATTTTGCCAAAAGCGGATGTGGAGAGCCAGTAGTATAAATTAACTTTATCAGTAGGATTGTACCCGTCTTAAGGACTTAATTTTTGTCCTTTTCTTCTTTATTGATCATTTTTCTCTGCCACTCATCACTGTTTTGCCTTTTTTTTTTTGTCAAGCAATTTACCCCAGCAGGAAGACAAAATGTCCTCTTGTGTGGTGATTTTTTATGTTTTATTTTCCAGTCTTGTTCACAACCCAGCTCCGTAGGATTACTGCTTCTCCTGTTATATTTTCTCCTTATATATTTTTTCCCCTTTCCGTTCCCGTGTTTGGTCGGGCCACATTCAGGTTAACAAGTTTCTTAGAACAGTTCTGTGTTCACTAATTTTGGCAGTTGGAAATCGGAACATATTTGTACGTGGAATGAATGCAATGGAGCATGGCATGTTACGATGCAGTTCAAAATGTTCTTTAAAGTAATCGATTAACTGCTTAGAATTTGGTTCTTTCGCAATGTTTACTGGCAGGATTGATATATGGACGCGGTGAACCTATTACTGTGAATTGGCAGGGTTTGGAAGTAGGAAAGTCGTTACAAAACTCAACTTGTATTACCGTTCGCGTTTGGTTTGTAATATGTTTGTAGAAGTCCAGCAGTAACTGCAACAAGATGCCAAAAGCCGGACAAAACGATGAGATCGAAAATGTATAGTTGGTTTCTTGTTTGAGAACTTTGGAGTAGAAGTTGGAATTCCAGCTCACAGCTCCAACCTCGGTTGGCAGAAGCCAACTCAGGTTCAAATGTTGTAAATGTTAACAATGTGGCCATTAGTTTTTTTTTTTTTTCCAAGAATGGAATATGGTTCTAAGGTTATCTGAGAATCTGGTGACTTCACACCTAGGTTTGACCGACCAAAGTAAACAAAACATTGAGATAGTTCTTTCCAATTACATCATTTCCTCTTCCCTATTTAAAGAAAAGGATCACGTTACCGATCTATTATCTTTTTCCCTGTTATTATTGAAATGGTCATCACGTTTAAGATTGATAAAAAATCCCAGTGAGTTCCGGAGAAGCCCAAAGGTAACCAATAAGGATTCTCATTACTTTCTCTGATAGGGATGATAGTGGGCTGGTTGGGCCAAAATAGTCGGGTCTGAAGTCAGGTCTGACCCAAACTGGCCTGACAAATATTTAAAATTTAAAATTAAATTATTTAATAATTGAGGATAAAATTATAAGCAATGAAAGAAAAACATTAAAATTAAAGTTATCAATTCAATTAATTGAAGTTACAAAATTTAATTGATTCATATGAAATTAAATTTATTAATAACGGAATATGATTATAAGAAATGAAAGAAAAAGATTACAATTGAAGTGATCGATTCAATTAATTATAATTATGAGTTTCAATTGATTAAGAAAATTTGAAAATTTATAATGAATATTCCATTTTGGCATTTATATTATTTTCATTTTCTAGAATGTTTACATAGAGTAAAAAAAAGTTATAAGGAAGCTTATAAGAAAATTTACTTAAATAATTAATTAATTAAAAGAAAGAGAGAGGATAATGAACTATAGTAATCTTAATTGCGCATGAATATTATCCATATCATTTTTTGTAAAATGATACAATTTACAAAAATTAAGATAAAATCATGATGGAGATTGGACACTAATACCGGAGGTTGGAGATGGTAGACTAAGAGAGCAACTAATTGTTGTAGTTAGATCATCAATAATCTGCATCACTTCATTTGCATGTACAACTATTATAATTGGTAATGTAATATTAAAATTAAAGGAATATTAAGGACATGGTAATAATTAATAAATAATTAAATGTACCTCCATCTTCGTATGTTTGACCAAAATAATGTTCATTTAATGATCAATGAGTATGACCGGTTACCTTTACAGTAATACTTGTAGCTGTATTAAAAGAAAATTAAAAAATAATATTAGGTATGATGCTATAAAAAATTAGACAAAATTGATATATCAAAAAGAAAAGAATTTACCATTAATATCTTCATCATCTAACTAACTTTGGGCACACATAAGAACTTCCACAATACAAGGATGAACTCGAGTACAATGAGGAGTAATAACCAGACCACTAGTGCCAAAAGCAAACTTCGAAGCAACAGTAGATGATAGAATTGGTAATAAGTCTCATGCAATTACCTGTATGATCAGAAAATTATTTTCACATGTTCACCATGATAACGCATCAAAGTGCACATCTTCAACTTCAGCTACACAATCTTCGGTCAAATATTTATCTAATTACATCATATTGTATGAAATCCTAGCCCTTTTTTCTTTCAAAAATGTTGAAACTAAAAGCAATAAACTACTCTTAGAAGATGAGTCTGAACCTGAAACTGAAACCAGAGTAGAACTGACTGAACTACTGCTACCTCGATCATGATTTTTTTCTATTCTGAGTTGACAATCATTAAACAATTCATACCATAATTGTTTAATGATATCTACATGCTCTTAGACTTGATCACCATATAATACATTATAAATCTATCTTCTATCTCGGGTTCAGCACATATAATATTGCAACAATATGTTCAATCATAAACCAATAAAATTTAAGTTCATCATTTGCTCCACCATAGTCCGAATAACCTCATCGAAATCAAACATTTAATTAGATAAAGCGTTCTTCATCTTACGTAAAATGCTAAAGCAATATTACGGAGTTAGATATTTTGTTCCCAAGAACAATTCAGTTGCATTATAAAATAATGCCAACTTTGTACAAAGTTCTTTAGCTAACTCTCCTTGCTCTTTTGTAGGCATGCGAGTATACAGAGAGTCTCTTTGGCTCAACCTAGTAAACACATTAGCATATTGGGTTGCCGACTCCAATATCTTAAAGGTTGAGTTCCATTTGGTTAGACAATCTAAAAGCAACATCTTCCTACTTGGAATGCATTGAAATCATGCAACTTCTTCAAATTTCTCAACTCTTTTAGGTGTTAGCACTCTAATATACTACACTATTCCAAATCGAATCTATGGCTTCCTTTATCATCTCCAACCCACCTTTCACAATCAAGCTCAAAATATGCTCAAAACAACGCATATAAAATAATCTTCCATCAACCAACAAGCTCCTAACCCATATCTTATTCTTCAACTTCTCAATAATATCATTTGTGCTACATTTGTCGACTGTGATGGTAGATAATTTGTTATCTATGTTAAAATCTATCAAACAGTCTCCCAACATAGTTTTTAACCTTTCACTTGTTGTATATGGTGTCGGCATATAAATGAACCTATCATGTACAAATATTACCAACATTAATCAAAAATTCACAACATAATGAAAAACTAAATGATAACAATATTAAAAATATAAATTACCTCAAAATTTTATTACGTAAAGTTCAATCATTATCAACATAATGCGTCGTCACTGTCATATAACTCTTCTTTTAGTTATCAGTTGTCCACATGTCTGTTGTAATGACAACCTATCATTTATTACTTGACAATGCTCTTAAAACCAAAGCACATAGTTAACACTCCTATAACTTTGTGCTTTGGTTTCTATTTTATGATTTCCTAACTCATATATACTCTTACTCTTTCAATTAATGAAACCTTTTAATTCTTTAAAAAAATGTGAAACAACATATTGAACAATAAGTAAAACAACATATCAAACAACCAACAAAAACTATAGACTAAATAAATAAAGCAAAAGGAGCAATTGAATTATGAATAAACTAGGATTGTAAGATAGAACATATTCTACTTTTGGCAATATTCTTACAACTTAACGTAATAATGAGCTTAGTAAATGACATGGCCTTTTAAAATAACAAACTTATACTTACAACATAGCATACTAATGAGCTTATAAAATGAAGGGTTAATTACAAAAAAAAAAGCCCTAAATTTTTCTCAATTTTTCAATTACAGTCCAAACTTTAAAAAGTAACAATAAAATGTCTAAACTTTTTTTTTTCCAATTCTAACCTGACGCTAGTTTCACTGTTATCTTTGCTGACATGACACTGTCACGTGTCAATAACCCTCACTAATCAGACACGTCAGTGTCATTAGAAAAAGTTTGTCTGACTAGTGAAACGTCTAAGACGTGGGGTGATCTAGGTTTTTTTGTTTGTTTCTATCATCGCCATCTGAAGCTACCTCTCCATTGTCGACCTGTGTCGCTTCATCGTCATTTGTTGTGGACCTGCGTCGCCTTTGCTTGTTGTTCGATAGGCCAACGTGTCATATTTATGAATCTACATAATTTCTAAAACAACATTTTCACAAATTGACAAATGAGAAATAACAAACCAAGAGTTCAGTTAAGTGACAAAAAAGAGTAAGAAAATAAGCAAACGAAACTATCAAATAATTGGTCTCATAACTAGACATAGAGCATAAAAGTTTTGAAAGTTGATGTAAGATTAATGTAGCTCATGATCAAACTCGCATACATTGCATAGTGAAAGATTCCATCTTGAAGCAAACTTACAATTGAAGCTCTAAGGAGGATAATTAAGAGATATGGTTAGAAGAGATCTTTTAACTTCTGTACCCACTTATTTCTTGTTGAATACTTATTCACAATCAGTACTCACTCTTACGGGGCATATTTTTTTTGGTCGAAAACAATAGTACATCTTTTATGCAAGTTTTAGTAATTAGTGCAAATCCAAGTAACAAAAGAACTTCCCTGCCTGAAAAAAGTTTGTCAAAACATAATTACGTTCCAAGCATGAAAGCCTCTTTCTAACCATTTTCCCGTGTCTAAAGTACAAGCACAGCTAAAGCACAAACTGACATCTAAAACACTACTCTTTAGAGGATTTATTGATGAGTGATTTGTGAATGTGTGGGATAACCCCACCACCGGCGATGGTTCCTTTGATGAGGGTATCAAGTTCTTCATCCCCTCGGATTGCAAGCTGCAAATGCCTAGGTGTTATACGTTTAACCTTCAGATCCTTGCTTGCATTCCCCGCCAACTCCAACACTTCTGCAGTCAAATACTCAAGTATAGCTGCCGTGTAGACAGCAGCTGTTGCTCCAACCCTTCCATTGGCAG
Organism: Erythroxylum mucronatum; assembly: GCA_027563825.1. Taxonomy (NCBI): domain Eukaryota; kingdom Viridiplantae; phylum Streptophyta; class Magnoliopsida; order Malpighiales; family Erythroxylaceae; genus Erythroxylum; species Erythroxylum mucronatum. Next base: position 8,409,957 of record JAOSBP010000001.1, on the reverse strand, counting down.
AAACCCTAGTCTTCAATAGACGGTGTACACGTCCCACTGGGAACTGCATGAAAAGCTCATAGAAAGCTTTATATATGAAAATATTAACTGCAGCTATATTAAAAAATTATTAATGAGGCTTTATAAATTTTCCAAAGAATGAATTACAGAACAAGCAACTCAGTAAGAGTATGAATTAAACAAATAGACGGAAACATGGCATATTATCAAAAGCTCAGAAGGATTGAAATTACGGAGCAACTTAAGCAAATAAATATGGGTCAAATCATCTTAGTAGTTTCAAGCCTTAGTTGCTTGGACATGCCAATAGTATCATCAATTGTTGTCCATGCATCTCAGTTATGAAATGAGACGAACTAATCTTCCTATTTAACGCTACAAGCATGGCAGTTCACAACCCTGAAATATTAGTAAGAGAGACTGCCAATAACTGTAAGGCTCTCAAGGTCACATGCTAGAGACAGTATTCAACAATAAATTCACATGAACATCAAGTCTGATTGCATAACCCTAACTGGATATCCTTATCGAATGAAGTCGAAGGCTGGATAGATATAGTGTTCTGAATTGAAACTCTCCAGTCTCCTCTACCTTATTTTGCTCAACTCACCCCACTAAAAAGTAAACTTACTTTTGTAGTCCATCCATAACTGATAACTTGAGATTTGCTTTTGTTTTTCACCACCAATATGTTTATTTTTCTAGGAGTCTTTAGGATCAAATTCTCCGCGCACTTTAAGAGGATTGATGCAGGTTTTAAGATCAAGATGGTACCGTACTTTTATTGCAAATGTTGTCATCCACACAGAAATCCGCTCATGAGATACAGTGAAAATCCATAAGTTTCACTTAAACCACATAGAGTCATGATTGTACCATCTTACAAGCTTTCCTAGATAATGAAACAAAAGGAATCTAATTTGTCAGTTTAAAGCAAGACCAAACAACGTGGATCTTCTCTCAAATAAATCCTAAGAAAAAGCAAATGCTTCATTTCACTAGGATGTGGCAGTAAGTCTTCCCACCATCTCTCATATGAAACCCCAAGAGAATGATGGTAGATGATTGGTACAAACCCATCCATTCAATAATTAGACCACTATCAAGTATCTATTCACCACACATCACATAAAACAAACGATTGAATCTTACTAAGATATATATCAAGGAAAAAGAAAACAGTTTATAGCATAATCATACTAGATTCAGGTCCAGCTATCGCCAAACAGAATTCACAACTCGGGAACCAGTAACATTTCAAGGTTGAAGGCCATGATCGTATTTTGGGAAACTATTTTGCAAACCAGCCATTTAAGCAAATTATTTTAATCAGATTATTAATCCATTACTTTCCTTCATCTGACTCGAAGCATTCCAACAACAAAGAAGTAAACAAACACCAAAAGCTTCAATCTTTTTAATAAAAACGCATGAAACAGTGGCAAAAAGCAAAATATACACCCAAAAAAAAAAGTAGGCTCACAGCCTGAAGGCTTCATTCAATTGCAAAAAAATCTGCAAGGATTTATTGAATCTAAGAACGCGGGAAGGGAGAGAAACGGAACCTGAAGACCAGCGCGGGAGGAGCGAGAGACAGGCTTCTTCTTGTCTTTGTCCTTGTTGCTAATGGTGGATTTGCCTGTGATCAAACCCTTTGCTCCTTTTCCCGACATTTTCCCGCCAAAACAAAGCCCACAATATCTAGGGTTTGGTTTAAACTGGAAGTGTGAAGAAATCCAAAAGAAAAAATACCCAAAAAATGAGATTAGATATAGAATGGAGATTGAGAGGAATAGCTCTTCTGACAAAATTAAACTCGTAAAAGAGGAAGACTTCGAAGAGAGAGAGAGAGACACAGCAAGCAATGTGATCTGAGCAGAGGGTTGTTTGACAAAATTACCCTTTTAGTGATTATTAATTACTGCTTCATCGTAGTTCGTGAAACGCCCGTGGAGCATACTTGATGATTCGGCCCAAGTTCATTAGGCCCATTTTTTTTAGGAGCATCGTTTGTTTGTTCGTTGCTCGCTGTTCTCAATCCTCTCGGGGTTGACGAGATTGCTGTGTTCTTGCATGCCATTCTGTGGTTGAATCAGAGACAAGAAAAGATCCATATTATAGGACTAGAAAGATATAAGTTAGGAAGGCCAAACTACATGAGATTTTATTGGGCAGTGCAATCACCAGAACTAAAAGATCTGTAAAAATCTAGCATGGACAAAAGAGGAAACTGAAGCACATTTTATACAATCTGGTGCTGCTGTTGCCTAATCCTTCCAAGCAGCTTTTCCGCCTTTGCTCATATGAAATCCCTCGATCTTGTCGGCAACATCATCAGCTGAGACCTTCACATTCCCGGTTGGTCAGTTACCAGAAACCGAATCATTCTCATTGTTATTTGCAGGACCTGTCTGCCATATTCTGATGGTTCCGTCTTCGGATCCTCAAGCATGCGATTTACCATCGGATCATAATCAGAGACAGTGAACAACACCATGATAACCCTTGTTGCAACCTGCATAAATATGCAATTCTAAATTGACATTGAAGTCCAATTGACGAAGACTAAAAACTGCTCCAAAAATCAACTTGCTAGTGACATCTTCATCAACGTTTAATAAATATACTGCCAGTTAAGTGCACATAACAATCTCTTCCCCTGTGTGAAAATCAAATATATGGATCCACATATCTTCTCCTCCAGCAACGAACTTGTTGCCAAATTTTGGTTCCATGGAAGCAGATTCCACATTGAATGACATGTTATAGCTCTTCACTAACCCAAAGCTACACACAAAGCAAGAGAATACTGGTAAATTCTAAAATTACCAAAAGGATAAGGAGACAAGATCAAAATAGTGATTTGCATCCCAAAACTTAACCGTAGATCCATCAGCAGTTGTTATATATCGACCATCCTGACTCACCTCAGGACTTGTCACAGAAGACTTTGTATCAAGTGTTTGAACAATTTTTCCACTTCTGACATCCCATAACCTATAGTCACAAGTTGAAGGTAATTTAAATTAGAGATCTTTTAGCACCTAAGAATGAAAGAAACAAATATTAATAATCAATTAATCAGGTCAAAACAAAGAAAAAATATCAGTCGAGTGAACATAAATATAGCTACAATCTGCAATAAGGAGGCAAATAATGATTGCCTAAGCATTAGAAAACATGCTGCAATATTGCAGGGATAACGAATCCTTCCATACCAACTACACTGGAAAAGCTGAAATGTCAGTGATCAATAAACTAATATACAGAACAGATGCTGATTTGCAGACAGCATTTACAGGATCTCCTAACAGAAAGCAATTACCCTAGCTAACAATTTAGAATCTTATGAAAAGTGACGTAATTTGACATCAACTGTAAGCACAACTAACACTTGAAAAACGATACACACAAACAGGTAACAACAACATGTAGAAAATAACGATGCAAACTTCATCCATCAATCACATACGCTATGCATCGATTATTTTTCATATCTCACACCACCAATGTCAGTGCAAGAACTGAGGATTGTCTGAGCATTGTGAAGCCAAGCAATAGTCCTAATTGATCCTGGCGAATTATCAACTTCTCTTGGGGGTGCATCTGGATGATTCAAGTCAAATATACGAAGGATTTTCTCAACTCCACCTTTTAGTAGAAGATGAGTATCCTGCAGAAGTAATAAGTCAGATATGTGCACGAGAAGTTACTGTGAAGTGAGTTGGTATTTACAACCAAAGTTTGGATGGATTATCTATGCATATGTTCTTTCATACTTGGATTTGATGCATCACCTAAACTCAGGATGATAAAACATTGAGGACACAGATTACAAGGGCCGTGACAAACTATTTTTATTACATGACAAGATAATTACTTGAGTTTCCTTATGCGGAGCCATGATACAGAAGTCATGGCATGGCCATCAAACAAAATGACCCAGCTCCCCTTGCACTTGCAATCCTTCCCTTCTTTTGGCAATATAAAGCATGAGAAAAGAGAGTAACATTGGACCTTACTCTGAAAAAGCACATGGTCTAACAATGTACTTATGTTCAAAACAGTGCTAGTTAATGCATCCCACAATTTCGCGCAAATAATATCAAGATATAGTTGTTTGCCACAGAAGAGTAATTCATTTTTATATATCATGCAATATCTTTATAATTTCAACAATGAAAACAAATTGCGTGCGTGCGTGCATGTTAGTAAGAGAAAGAGAGAGCAGAATTTACAAATTCTTCCAAAATAAGTTAATCTTAAGCAATTTTACAAAAGGCGCTAAAATACAAATAATAACAGGCAAATAACACAAACGCAGTAAGATCAGCAGAGGCAGATGCTGCACGTAATGCATTAGTGTCTAGACAGCAACTCCAGACTGCACCCTTATGCCCTTCAAATGTCCCAATCCAATCTCCGGTCTCACCATTTCTTAACATTGGATTGGAATCCGCATCATAAAAAAAAATGAAGAGTTCAACATTATCTTTGACGAGTTTAAGGAATTGTTGAAGTCCCAGTATGTAAAATCCCAACAATCACCAGAAGATAATCACCTTCATTCCAATGAAAAAACATTATCCCACACATTTCAGTCACAAAAATGACCACAAAATTGTTGACTTGATAATATGTAGAACATAACAATCACAATTTAAGGGAAAAAAAATTTCCGTACCCAGATAATACTGAGTAAGTGATACCAACCCGATCCAAAAATGACAATTTAAAAAGTTGAGTCATAAAGGGCAATAGTAGTTGTAGCACTACCAGTTCTTTTTGTCATCTTGCATGAAACAAGAGTAACAAGGAACATAACTATGTAATTGCAATCGGTGGTTGACAAATTAAATCCTTCTATGTTTTGATAACAATAATATGTATAGAATTGGTGAAGAAATAATTTCAGGTATTCTGGATAAAGAATTAATACAAAATCAAGATTGACATAATCAAGAGATAGACAACGTGCAAGAGATTTTGTAAGAGATAAGCAACAGGCAAACTATGTTTGAAGAATTCAAATCAACATCTCAACAAACAAAGATCGAAGATTATCTGAAATCTGTCAGTTGATGCCAGAGTTGTAACACCCCACTCCCGAGTGACCCGAATCCGATATCATTGGTGATATCCGAGTCTGTGCCCCGCGAGGGTGGCGTACTACATCAGTCGGTAAAACTCGGTATACATTTTTTTTTTCGTTAGCGCGGCAAAAGTAGTAAGTAACTTAAGCCCATGTTCACAATAAACTATTTTCAGTTATTACAGTCATCCAAGAATAATTTACAACCAGTCAATGTATAAAACCACAATGGGCTCAGCATTATTGTACAATGATTATAGAAAACAATTTGATAAGACACTAATGCAGACACGAACTGATCCCGACCTCTATCCTTCACTTGCCTACAGTAGACATACTCCCGTGTCAAACGGGGTATTCTTCAAGTCCTGAAAAATAGATTACAATTTTGGATGAGTTTGCGAACTCAATGAGAAACCATCATCGATGGTTCTCCCAATTCATGCATCACATAAGCATGTTACAGTCATAAGACAGTCTTAGTAATAATACAGTCAATATTACACAGTCAATGTTACAGTCACAGTAATCATAGAGTACAGTCACACAGTCAATCTTACAGTCACAATACTAGTAACACAGTCACAGTAATACGAATCACAGTAGTCATACAGTCCAGTCATGTAGAGCAAAAACTATTTCAGATAAGCATTCCAGTATGCAATGCACATGTGACTCTTTTCCAGTTTATTTCTGTGTTGTGACCGAGCGCGTAAACAGTATTCAGTGATCAGTAGACGCGTCTGGGGAGAATTATCTCCCTTCGAGCTCTAGGCTCGTTTCAGTATTTCGA
>JAOSBP010000001.1:8366696-8381225 GCA_027563825.1 Erythroxylum mucronatum | reverse complement strand
TCGACACGCCACAATTGAGAAAACAATTGATAAGTGAAAGATGATTCGAAAAGTAACAAGAACAAGAGAATAATGTTCTCCCTAAAGCCGATGGCACTCAAACAAAATGATCTGCAAATTCTAAAACCCTATTACATAAGTATTTATACCTAGGTCAAATAATAAAAGGTTGGGCTAAAATATATGGAAGCCTAAAATAAAATGAAGTCCAAAAATTAAGTAAATAGGTATAATTCGTGGGTCTTCAAGCTCCAAGTGTACCCGGTCCAATGATTTGAGTTAAATGGATTAGTTTGGGCTCAATTCCATTAAACTCTCTTCCAATAGACTCGGAATTTGCCATCTTTTCAAGATCTTTACTCCTGCTCACATCAAAAGGATGTTGATGACTTTGAGAGAATCCACTTCGAGAATGACTCAACGATACCCGAGCGACCAAGCGAAGGAGAGGCTGGAGTGGATTATCCAAAGTTCAGCAGTTAGCGGCAATCCTTGAACAATATATTGGAGAAACCCCCCGTATCACTGACCATGCCTATCGCGAATTAAACCCCCTGCGAATGCAGCGATTGAGCGGTATTTAACCGCGTCGTCCGTGTTAAGCTTGACCCAGCCTTCAGGTGGTTTGGTCGACCCAACAAGACTACCCACAACGCTGTCCTGCATCGGGTACACATAGTGTTCCACTGCGCGGGCTCGCTCAATGCTCTCAACATACTCCTTAATGGCTCTCTGACCGTCCTCTGGCCACACAAAATCAGCTTCGAACAAGCCTTTGTTATGCCAATACTAAAGCATCCAGCAGGCGACGCCCAATAAAACCTTGGCTTTTCCGATATAGGATAAGTCTGCAAGCAAACCAGATAGAATTTAACTAGCTTCCCTCGATTAAAGCAACCCTAGAGTGACGATCAAAGCACAATACATAGTCATTCGCAAGTTAAAGGATCTGCCATTAATTTTATTTTTCAATTAATTATTTTTTTCCTTAAGAAGTGGTGTGGCCACGTGGAAAATAAGTCTTTACATGACCATTGTGTTAGACAAGGATTTACTGCTTTTGATCATATTATTATTATTATCGTAGCTACGGTCTTTTTTTTCTTCCAAATAATTAATATATTATGTCTAATTAGGATACGTCCGTTTGACATTCGGCCTTTAGATCTCGATACGTATAGTACAACTAACAGTGATTGTTTTTGTCATTACATATTCTGCATGTGATGCATGGCTTGTGCTTTGTACCTTATGTTGATAAGACTTACGCCATAACTTTCAACGTGGCTCGAGCTTGTGCTCAGGAGGAGAAACTTGGCGAACGACTTTGGAATTTTGCACAGTAGCAATGGTTGGGATTTATACTCATGGTCTTTCCAAGCTGATGCATTTCTTATAATTTAAAAAGAAATGCTAGCTAATTATTTTCAATCGGCTTATTCTGTTCTTATGTAAACATTCTTCTTCTGACATTTTCGTGTGTATGTTTAACCATTTTGATTCTTCTTCACTTGGCTCTCTAATCTGTAATCTCTACCTACTTTTAGGTTACATTTCCATTTCCTCGTTTTTGAACCGGCTTTAGAAAATATCTGGATACTCATGAGTTTAGATCCTCTGTTCAATATTGTGGTTTCTTATTGTGTCCAATAAATCTTAGCTATTTATTTATGTAAGGTTTGCATAAGATCCGCGTGGATCTCGCAAAATAAATGGTTGAGATTTTATGAAACAGAATAAGAAAGAGTAAAACTGGACAGAAGATCTGATTTCGACACTCATCCCTTAAATTTTGAGTAGCTTAACAACGAAGTCATCGCCAACCAGTAACAGAGTTAGAATTCCTAAAGCTTGCATGATTATGGTGTTAAAAGGTATCGGTTTTCTTTTTCTATATTCTCCAAAGGACTAATGATTTTTTTTTTCAGTTAACAAAACTTAATAAAAGCTTGCCGACGTCGTTGTGTCCTGTTATACGGCGCCGTTCGGTGGCAGCGACAGACAACCACAAGTTGGCTTGTAAGCGTCTCTCCACTTTATATTCAAATCGTGGCGCGTTATTAACCGTTTACTTAACGTACATATATCTGAGTGCCTTCTGCATATTCTCGCGCCATTTCCCTCCCTAACGCTGTCTGTCTCGCCATTTTCTCTCTCTAGAATTCCGTCGCACAATGTCATCGGGGTCAGCTTCTTTGATGTGGTTTCGAAAGGGGCTTCGTGTCCACGACAACCCTGCTTTAGCCTATGCTTCTAGAGGGTCCGAATTCATGTACCCCGTTTTTGTCATCGACCCGCATTACATGAAGCCGGATCCTACCGCATTCTCTCCGGGGTCAACCCGATCGGGTCTGAACCGCATCCGATTCTTGTTAGAAAGTCTGGTTGATCTGGACCACAGTCTCAGGAAGGTGGGTTCCAAGTTGTTGGTGTTAAAGGGAAACCCATGTGATGTCTTGGTTCGTTGCTTAAAGGAAGTAAGTCAGCGTAACGGTTGTTTTATAGTGATTTTGCTTGTAATGTTTGTTAAAGCTGGTTTCTGTTACAGTGGGATGTGAAAAAACTGTGCTTGGAGTATGATACTGAGCCGTATTATCAGGGTCTGGACTCCACGGTCAAGGTGTTATATTAGATTTTGATTTTTTTAAGGACAAGTGGCTTGGTGGTCATGTACTTGTAGTACCAAATGTTTTCCTGATATGGAATTTTCTGTTCTATTTTTCTAACAGGACTATGCATTGGCTGCCGGAATTGAAGTTTTTTCTCCTGTGAGTCATACCCTTTTCAATCCTGCCGATATAATACAAAAGGTGAGTGATTTGAACTGACGTTATTGAGAACGGATTTAGGTTGGTATTATAATTATGAGGCTTTGAACCTTCAGTGTAATTGTATGATGCTAATCTTGTTTTGTCTTGTTTATTGATTTCATTAATGTTTTGTAAAGAACGGAGGAAAGCCCCCGCTGAGTTACCAATCATTTCTGAAGATTGCTGGACAGCCCTCTTGGGCATCCTCTCCTCTAGTGTTTGAACTTTCTTCAGTTCCTCCTGTTGGGGATCTCGGAAAGTGTGAGATATCAGAAGTTCCAACGCTTAAAGAGCTTGGTTACAGAGACAATGAGCAGGCATCTCTTGACTTATGTGATATTGTTACCCCATGTTTTTCCAAAGCTTTTAATTGACTTTGAACTTCTTTGCAGACTGACTGGACTCCTTTTAGAGGTGGCGAGTCGGAAGCTTTAAAAAGGTTGGAAGAAGTGATCAGTGACAAGGTATGATGTGGACTTAAATTTATTTTTGTCTCTACGGACAGCCCATAGATGTGAGCGTTGCATCTATCCATCTTCTCCTCCATTATTTCGAATCTTAACGTTTGTGATCCTCAATATCCATTTTATGGCATGTGAAGTCTTATAGCTTACTTTTAATTATGTTCCAGGAGTGGGTAGCAAATTTTGAGAAACCAAAGGGTGACCCATCTGCATTTGTTAAACCGGCAACGACTGTATTGTCACCTTACTTGAAGGTGAGCTACAAGTAACACTGCAATTATTAATTTAGTTGATTTTCCGATATATTAGTTGTTGTTTCAAGAATCAAACTGAAACTGACAAGCACCTCAGTGACTCTTCTCCTTTTCTTCATTTCCCTTGCAAGAGTCTTAAATGCTTTGGCAGTTTGGCTGCCTCTCTTCCAGGTATTTCTATCAGTGTCTTCAAGACGTTTACAAAGCTGTAAAAGAACATAAATCACCACCAGTTTCTCTAGTTGGTCAGGTCAGTCTAGTTATGTTGTTCATTTATGATCCTCATGTGGGGGCAGCTATGATTAAATCTCTTCTATCTATTCCTGGCAGTTGTTGTGGCGAGATTTCTTCTACACTGTGGCTTTTGCCACACCTAATTTTGATCGGATGAATGGTAACAAAATATGCAAGCAGGTATCAGCAATTAAAATTCTTCAGATTATGTTGTACATGTATGAATATATAAAAGTTGTCATCTCCTACTGAAGTAGATTTCCTTATATATTGTTATTCTTATGATGAATTATGGCCAATGCAAAAACAAAGTCAAGAACCTTTCATTCTTTTGATATTGGTCAGGTTAGTTCCGTCAATAAATTTTGAAGGAGGGTTTAACATATTCTCCACATATCAGTTAGAAATATAAATACTTTTTGGAAATGTCAAGTACCATATTGCAGATATCTCTGTCCTGTAAAAGAATGCCATGTTTTGTCTGGCTCTGAGATAATTATAATTGGCCACTCTCTTCTTTCTTTCTTTTCTATGTTGATTCTCAGTAGATATAGTATCTCTGATGTAGCTACATGGAACGCAGGTACCTTGGAACACTGATGATCAGTTACTGGCAGCTTGGAGGGAAGCAAGAACAGGATATCCCTGGATTGATGCTAGCATGGTCCAGGTTAGGGTTTTGGTAGAACTGTGGACTTATACTCCAAATTGTTGTCCAATTTAATGCAGAGGTCTAGTACATGTGAACATACTTATTTTGCTCTTGTTGAAGCTAATAAGTGTATGATATTGTAGCTTCACAAGTGGGGCTGGATGCACCATCTATCACGGCATTGTGTTGCTTGTTTTCTGACTCGTGGGGATCTGGTACATTATCCACCCTTTTTATTCACATTTCTCTTGTTATATCCGCTTTGTTCCTTACTTGAATTGTTCTTTTTCTTTCGTGATAGTTTATTCACTGGGAAAAAGGACGTGACATTTTTGAGAGACTTCTGATTGACTCAGACTGGGCCATTAATAATGGAAATTGGCTGTGGCTTTCATGCTCGTCATTCTTCTACCAGGCACGAATCCTGTTATCCTAATTATATTAGTAACTGGATGATAGGCTCTTGCATGTGAGAAAGAAAGTGTGGAGCGTCGCAACTCTTGCTGGATTGATTAAGTAGTGTTATCTTTCAACCAGAATAAATTCTTATGAATTCTACAGTAGATTAAATTATACTTGATTGTTTTAGTTGAACTGAATTAAGGACTCCCTCTGGCGGGGGTTCTCAAAATTTAGATTGTTATCTTTAGGTCATGAAACATGATGGTACATACAATCGTAGATGAATATATTCTTAGATGTTTTCTCCAAGATGTTTCATCAACAAGTCTATACTTGCGGAGATGTTATCGCTTTAAGATTGAATTCTGTGAATCATTTTTGAAGTTCTTCCAATATGGTTGCATTTTGCTAGCCAGTATAACCGCATCTACTCACCAATATCATTTGGAAAGAAGTATGACCCAAATGGCAATTTCGTCAGGCATTTTCTCCCAGTACTCAGAGGTAAATTTTGAGCTTTCTCTTGGTGGAATATCCGTTGTGCCCCAGCGCAGTTTGGTTTATGTTATAATTAAAGTTGACCCTATTCAAAATCAGATATGCCAAAGGAGTACATATATGAACCATGGACGGCACCACTAAGCGTACAAACTAAAGCAAAGTGCATTATTGGGAAAGATTATCCAAAACCAGGTGTGTCCTCTAAATCCCATGTTAGTTTGCGGTTTGTTTCTGTAGTTGGGATATCAAATCTGTACAAGCTAGCTCTTTTCAGATTTATTCTGTTTGCTTTGACTTCACTCATTCATGGAGCTCCAACACATCTATTAATGTATTTATATATTTATTTCTGCAGTTGTTTCTCATGATTCTGCTAGCAAGGAGTGCAAGAGGAAGTTGGCAGAGGCATATGCTTTGAATAAAAGATTAAATGGCAACGTTAGTGATGAAGATTTGCGCAATTTGAGAAGAAAATTGGATGAAGGTCAAGAGCAGGAGCCAAAAATTCCAAGGCAAAGACAAAAATTGATTAACTGAAGCTTTAACGAGTTCTGTCGTCAAAACTTGATCAACAACAAAGCTAATATTTATTACCATTGTAGCTGAAAGCCTGAAAAACATTTTTTTAGCAGTAACCTCAATCCTTGCAACATTCTATCAACAGTTTGGAGTGCCTTCTGGAAATTCCAGGGGAGCCTACAAACAACTATATCTTTTTACTTCCTCTTAGTAGTTTCAAAAGGTGTTTTCCGTTACTAAGTTCGTAAGTATTGAATTCTGCAGTGTAAAATACCTGGCAGCCCCTTCTCTTTCTTACACACGCATCCTCTTATTCTCAACATTTTTGCTTTTATTCTTTGGGCCTGATTTTCCTCTCTTCATCAAAGATGGCAAAAGAGCCTAAATTTAGCTCGATTTGATATGAAACTAACGTGGTAACTCGGATTGATGGAGTTTGGTTTTTTAAATAATTTTTTAAGCTTCGGCTAAGTCAGATCACGGCTAAAATTCTAGAATTATATATAAATCGAAGTAACCCTAGATATTTACTTCTTATCTCAGCTCGTCAGTCGACAATACATTTTTCTTCAACTTAATATAATCTGCACCTTACGCAAATTAATGTAGTAAACACATCCCAAATAAGAAATGAGTTTGTCATGCTTGTGAAATCTGCTGACATTATAAATCCATCCTAGCAGCCATAATGTAGTTGAGACACTTGTTCTATTTGTAGTTTGTTCTGTGGTTGAGGAGATCCTACCTCCAGGCTATCGTCAATCGTTTAAAGGATTTGATGTCCTCCAAACTGCTGAGAAGAGTTATCTATCAACCCCACATCATGTAGAACTTAGTATTATATTATTTAGTGGCACATGTCACTTGTGGATTTGAGTCTAATGAAAACGGCTTAAGATAATAGTTATTAGGTATTAAAGAGTTGGTCTCAAATAGGTCCAAGACCTTTTCCCTCTCTCCTTTAAAATAAATTGCAACAACGAGACATTTTTTTTTAGTTTGTTCGTATGTTTTAGAAAACCATCAAGAGAGGTTTCTGAACCATTGTGGAAACTAATTAAAGAAGATAAGGCAGAGAGGGAATCAATCTTTATAAACACTATCATGGATTTAGGTATGGCTTAATAGATTGATCCATAAATGTCTTTCAATTGATATCAGAGCTTGTTCTGAAATTGTTTTTCGGTGTTAACGGTGGTTTCATCATTTTCTTGTGTTTTATTTTGTGTTGTTGGATGTTTCAACTTGACACGGACAAATGAAAACTCGAGTCTGACTGAAACAGTATAAACGATACAATCGGTGCTACTTGTGCTTACGATTGTTGAAAAGAAACGAAAACAAAAACATCTAATTTTTGTTCTTAACTTCCCGTAAATGTCTTGATGATTTTGGCTCGAAAAATTCATGATTTCTGTTTGAATGCCTATAACAGGCATGCTTCTGTTGGCTATAACGTTGGCAAGGGATGCTCTTGGTAGGGTTTGGGATGACTTTTGGCATGGAGAGAAACCATGAAAAAGAGCAACCTAATAAAAAAAAAAGGGAAGAAACCAAAATCGACATATGGTCACGCGCCCCGTCTGACGCAAGGGAGCAGCGGATGACTCGTGCTCTGTACGCGCCAGACGGGTTGCGTTGCTTCTTTAGGCCAGAGAACAAGTTTTCCAGTTTTTTTTGGCCCAAGACTTGTGTTTGGGCTAATTTTTTTAGACCTTTGGTCCATCAAAGGATCAAATTGGGTTATTAAATGATTTTGGCCTAACTTTATGGATTTTTAATTTGGGTTATATTATGCAACCTTGATTATTAAGTAATTAAATTATGGACTTTGACCCTAAGTAAAACAATTTTGTGATGGGTCATAATTGATGTTTAATTCATAATTGATTTATTTTTCTATGCATAATATATTTTTGAAAATTAGTGTCATTATATTTGGTACTTTGAATATTTTATATTATGTAATGTTTGAAATTAAAATTTCTTATTATATATTGAATGTGCTACATGACATAATGGTAATTTAGAATAGTTTGTTAATGACCAAAGTGATGACCAAACTAATTAAATTAAAATTTGTCATGTATGCTACTTGTCCAATTAAATGTTTATTGCATGGAAAACTTGTTAATTACCAAAGTGACCTAGCTTGAAAATATTAAACATTTAATTGTGAATGTTTTTATTGTTCATGTTGATATGATGCTATTAAAATGACATAAAGGTTGAGTTGAACAATTGAGATTATTAATTATAACGCTAGGAGGTCACACAAAGGTAGATTATTGCTTATAATTAGTGACATTAAAGGGACTTATCAACATTTTTTTGTTTAATATGATTGTATATCCAAAGATACCATGCATGTTAACTAGAATATGATTGATTGTCCATTATAGTGAATTTTATTGGCATCATTATAGGTTATATATATGTATTTAAATATCACCCAAAGGAGAATTTAAATACATAATCAAAGTTATTATTAGTTTGAATCCATTTAGGTCTACTCAAAGCATTAATGCGTGGGCTATATGTTGTATTTGCAGCATCTACTAATTTGTTCACTTTAGGAAATGGCTTTATCAAGTTCAATAGTCTGAATTATGCAGATTGGTTCGAACAAATCCAGTTTCAACTGGGTGTAATAGATTTGGACTTGGTCATAGTTTCAGACGCAAGGTCTGCAGTCATAACTGAGACTAGTTCTGAAGCTGACAAGTCTTATTATGAGACTTAGGAACGGTCTAACAGGCTGAGCTTGAACTTGATGTGAATGCCAATCGCAGAAAATGTGAAGCCATCAATGCCTAAAATGGATAATGCAAAGGAGTTCATGTTGAATCTTAAGGAATACTCACAATCTGATATAGTTGACAAGTCCATAGTAGGGACTTTAATGAGTGAGCTAACGACTAAGAAGTTTGACTGGTTACAATCCATTCACAATCAAGTAACTCATATGTCAAACCTAACTGCAAAGCTAAAATCTATAGGTGTGGATGTGAGTGAGTCTTTTTTGGTACAGTTCATTATCAACTCATTTCCTCTAGAGTTTGGCCAATTTCAAGTGAATTATAACACCATTAAAGAAAAATGGAACCTTCAAGAGATTAAGGCCATATTGGTTCAGGAGGAAGGGAGATTGAGGAAAATGAAAGAGAACTTCGTTCATCTCATATTTCATCAAGGAACTAGTAGCAGTAAGAACAAACTAGGAAAGAAAGGCAAAGATAAGGACAAAGCTCTCAGTAAAGTTAATGAGGGTCGAATCCATAAAGATAGCAGGTGCCACTTTTGCAAGAAGCCTGGTCACTTCAAGAAGGATTGCCCTAAAAGAAAGGCTTGGTTCGAAAAGAAAGGTACATACTATGTTTCAGTATATTTTGAATCAAACCTTATTGAAGTGCCTAATAATATCTGGTGGTTACATTTTGGTGCAACTACTCATGTATCACATGTTTTACAGGGATTCCTTTCAACCCAAACCATAAACGAAACTGAAAAGTTCTTATATATGGGGAATAGAATGAAGGCACGGATAGAGGGCATTGGTATGTACAGATTGATTTTAGACACTGGGTGTTACCTGGATCTAGAAAAGTGTCTTTATGTTCCTGAATGTGTTAGGAATTTAGTTTCTATTACAAAGTTGGATGACATAGGATTTCAATTTAAAATTGAAAACGGTGTTTTTTCATTGTATAAACACATGTACTATTATGGTTCTGGTACTTTAATGGATTGTTTATATCGTTTTAATCTTAATGTTAATTTTGTTGAATCTCTATTTCATATTGACTATATTATAGGAAATAAACGTAGTGCACATAAGGAATGTTCTACTTTTTTGTGACATAAAAGATTAGGTTATATATCCAAGGAAAGGGTACAGAGGTTAGTGAAAAATCAAATCTTACCTTAATTGGATTTTGTTGACTGGGATATATATGTGGATTACATTAAAGGTAAGCAAACCAAACATATATCAAAGCATCCAGCCACAAGAAGTAATCACTTACTTGAATTAACACACACTAACATATGTGGTCCTTTTGACGTTCCTTCTTGAGGTCACGAAAAATATTTCATTGCCTTTATTGATGTCCGGCAGAAGTAAGGTTGTATAATCTACATCATAAGAAGCTTGATGCGAGAACCGTTAGTGATTATTTCATCGACTATCCTGAAAAGTCAAAGGGGTATAGATTTTACTGTCCTAATCATAGTACGAGAATAGTTTAGTCTGATAACGCTCGGTTCATTGAGAATGGTTAAATCAGTGGGAGTGAGGAACCACGAAAAGTGGAGATTGAAGAGAGTCGAGTTGAAACTCTTCCATCAAGCGTTATTTCCCCAGTTGTTGTTCCTCTTGTTGCATCACAGATATGCAACATACTGGCACAACAAATTAATATTCGAACTCTACAAATTTATCATATTAATGAAGAACTAGCCAATGATGCACACGTTGCAAATGATCAAATGATGCCATAAGAAATAGCATTATGAAAGTCTGTAAGACAAAGAAGACCAACTATTTCGAGTGACTATGAAATTTATTTACTTAAACATAAATGTGAATTAAGTATTGATAAGGATCCAATATCGTTCACTCAAAAGGATGGCATTGACTATAAAGAGACCTTTTTCTCCAATTTCCAAGGACTCTTTAAGAATTGTTATGGCTCTAGTGGCTCATTATGATTTAGAGCTTCACAAAATGGACATAAAGATCACCTTTCTAAATGGTGACTTGGAAGAAGAAGTGTACATGGATCAACCAAAAGGTTTTTAAAACCACAGGAAAGGACAAGTTAATGTGTAAATTAAAGAAGTTAATATATAGACTGAAACATGCTTCCCGACAATGGTATCTTAAGTTTAATGATACCATTACATCTTACGATTTTGTAGAGAACACTGTTGATCGATGTATCTATATGAAGGTCAGTAGGAGCAAGTTCATTATATTAGTCATATATGTTGACTATATCCTTCTTGCCGCGTATGATATTGTTATGTTATATGATGTAAAAACCTTCCTCTCTAATAATTTCAAAATGAAAGATATGAGTGAGGCATCCTATGTGATCAAAATAGAACTATTTTGTGATAAATCACAAGAATTGTTAGGATTGTCTCAGAAAGGATATATCGAGAAAATATTAGAGAGACTTAGAATGGAAAAACGCTTCACAGGGATAGTTCCAATTTAGAAAGGAGATAAGTTTAGTCAAATGCAATGTCTAAAGAACGATTTGGAGTGTAAGGAAATGGAGTCTTTTCTTTATACATCAGTAGTTGGGAGCTTAATGTATGCTTAGTCATGCACTCGGTTGGATATTAGTTTTGCTGTTAAAATGCTAGGCCGATGTTAAAACAATCCTGGAATGGACCACTGGAAAGGTGTAAAGAAAATTCTCATATATTTATAAGGCACAAAGGACTATATGCTCACATATAAAAAAATCAACCCATTTTGAAGTGATAGGTTACTCAGATTCAGACTATGCCGATTGAGTAGACTCACTGAAATTTACATTCGGTTACATGTTCCTATTAGCTGGAGGAGCAATTTGGTGGAAAAGTGAAAAGCAATCTATCATTGCTACTTCCACTATGGAGGCTGAATTTATGTTATGCTTTGAGGCCACAGTTCATGGATTATAGTTACGGAACTTTATCTTAGGTTTTGGAATTGTCGATAGTATTTCTAGACCTTTAAGAATTTATTGTGATAATTTCGCTTCCGTTTTCTTCTCTAAGAATGACAAGTATTCAAAGGGTGCGAAAAATATAGATTTGAAGTACTTATCTGTGAAAGAAGAAGTGCAAAAACATAAAGTGTCAATTAAGCATATTGGTACCGATCTAATGACAGCGGATCCATTAACTAAATGCTTACCCCCAAAACATTTATTGGTCATATTGAACGGATGGGCGTTATAGATAATTCCTTGTTAGCATAACGTTATGACATGTATATATACATATAATTGTCTTGCTCGAATTGTTATGACACTTATGAATTCAATTACAGTCATATTTTGCTCACTTACTTGTTATCCATATTAAGTTGTATACAATAGTTGTTTTTGTGAGATAACAATTACAAAATTACCACTTAAAGTTTTATGAGTTGAGTTGATTATGTGATACATGGAAGGATGTTGTATAACTAGTGTCTACCATGATCCCATCATCTTAATTCAATTAAGGATGACTTGATCGATTCCATGTATTGTGTGCACTTAAAGGTTTATTGTTGAATCACCAAGTCGTAATATGGACCAAGTGAGGGATTGTTAGATTATTTAGTGGCTCATGTCACTTATAGATTTGAGTCCAATGAAAAGGGCCTAAGATAATGGTTATTGGGTATTAAGAAGTTGGCCTCAAATGGGTCCAAGACCCTTTCCCTCTCTCCTTTAAAATAAAATGCAACAACAGACATGTTTTTTTAGTTGTTCGTATGTTTTAGAACCATCAAGAAAGGTTTCTGAACCATTGTGGAAACTAATTAAAAAAGATAAGGTAGAGAGGAAATCAATCTTTATAAACACTATCATGGATTCAGGTATGGCATAATAGATTAATCCATAAATTTCTTTCACTTAGGATTTAGATTTTGATTCAACAACTAGAGAGCAACATTAATGATAATGTTATAGATTAAGTAGGTGGGGTTGGGAGGGAGTTGGAGGTTTGAACTTTCGGGTGAGTATACAGTTAGTTTAAAGTCTGATTGAGTTTGGATTCAAGCTCGATGGTATGAGATAGGATCAATTGAGTTTCAGGCTGGTCCATTGTCGATACTTCATCCCTTTTCTTAACACTCTTAACACTTTCCTCTTTTGAAAATTTTTCCTCACCGTGGCTTTTGCTACACTATTTATGTTCTTGAGCCTGCACTTCCTTACCTCCTCCCTTACATTTAATTTTATCCCCCCCAAACTAATTTCCTACTCATTTCTCTCTTCTAGCTTACATCTCCTCTCACACGCTATAATTGATGTCTCCACTACCCCTGATACTCTAAGCTTATTTTATTTTTATTGAATTCTTCTATTATATGGTGTTTGATTCACCTGTTGGAATAGATAAGGAATAAAATAGTTATTCTTAAAAATATAATAGAAAAGGAATGGAATGGAATGGGTATTACTTAGTTTGGTTTATTCCTAAGAATTTCTAATAATGATGTATGCCAATGTTTGATTTGAAAACATAAATTTGGAATAACAAAAGAATAACTAACAAAAAGACTAAAATATCTATTATAGTCCCTATTAACTACATTCTTATTCTTATTATTATTATTAATTTTTTTTCTTGTTATTGTTGTTGTTGTTATTGTTGTTGTTGTTGTTGTTATTATTATTATTATTATTATTATTATTATTATTATTATTATTATTATTATTATTATTATTATTATTATTATTATTAAATTGAATATAATTTTTTAATAATTTAATTTTATTTGTTTACTAAGACTCTTAATAGAACAAATAATTATGTATATCTAATTTGCCTTGACCATATTGATATTTTAACAAATTGAGTTTGTGAGGAGCATAGTTTGACAGAAGAGAATGACTTAGAAGATAATCTTGGATGAGAAAGAATTGACATATAAATTGGTGCAACTAATTTGAATGATGGTAATGATGAGATTCTTCTTAATCATGAAGATTTTGTACCAAATGAAAATTAAGGTCAATGTCATTTAAGCAGATATTTGATTGAATAAAATTCCAAGTATTCATTTCTTCTCTTCTTTTAATTTCACTTATATTGATGCATATGTTAAATTCTATATATGTAATATAAATATAGAACTTTTGACTATTAATAAGTTTTTTTCAAGTTTTTCTTCTAGTTAGTTGTGTTCTTTGATATGAACTCTTGTTATAATACTTATGGAGTCTCAAAACATTAATATTCTTTATATTTGATATTCTGATGTAAGAATTCTTTATAATATGATGAAATTGTAATATTTTAAGGACTTTATATCTGATAAGTGTAGATTGACATATATTTTATGTGTGATTATTGCTTGGAAAGTATATATGAACTAGGTTTTTCATTTTAATGTTGCATGATTGTGTATATGTTATGCTTGTTTTAGGTATTTTTATGTTGCATGTGGCTATGATAGTATTTAATTATGTTCTAGTATGTTTGTACATACATTTTGTGTAAGTTGGCGTGTCAACCTTACCATTGCATTCAATGTGTGCATGCATAAGTCTCATTGTGTGTGTTGTTATTTTTGTATTAATTGGCATGTGTTAAGGCATGATTAAGTTCTTATTTTCATGGTTTATTGGCAGGTTAAATGGTGCAATTGAGTGAAGGAAGCATGGAATAAAAGCTGGGACATTATAATAGAAATGTGAAATTGGTGGTGACGGTTATGACCTTACTAGTCATAGTCGTGACTTAAAAACTTGGCTGGCACAAAAGTCTTGTGCCAGCCATGTTTTAAGAACAATTAACTGTATAAATTAGGAGGGCAGTGAAGTTAATCACAAGTTAGTACAATGATAATCACACAAGAAGGGGGGTTGAATTGTGTAAACTCTTTCGTTTTTACCCTCTTCGTTAAAACAACACTTGTTTAATCAGAATTACTAAAACTTCTGTAATCGAGAAATCAAAAACAAATAAGTAATAGTGAG
>JAOSBP010000001.1:8347771-8364568 GCA_027563825.1 Erythroxylum mucronatum | reverse complement strand
GGTCAGCCTGACAGCATACACAGACTCAGTGGCTCTCCCGTCGGTGTGGCTCTGTTTCTTGTCCTCATCTTGTTCTTACTCTACAATCGCTTCTCCATCTTTGGTGGTGGTGGTGATTCCGGTGATTAACAGGCGCTTCCATGGGTGTAGTAGGTCTCAGGGTCTTCCTCGCTCTTTTTGTTTTTTCTTCATTGCTATTTTCTACTAAGTTCTTTTCGTACACGGTATGGTGGGCTGTACGTACGTAGACTTTTTTGTATGAACATGGGGAAGACAGTTATGGATTTTACATGAATGCCCTGGTGAAAGATTTACTTTTGTTCTTGGTATCGAGGGTTATGTAGGGATTCACAAATTGTAGTTGGTCTTCTTCGTCGAACCAAACCCTAAAACGTCAATTTGATTATTGGAAATTGACACACGATATTGTTCTTTTTCTAAGAATAAGATGGCATTACAGTTAATAAATACTACGATAGCAAATTTTCGGATTTTCGGGAGAAGATTTTCTGTCTAGTTTTATGGCGTCTTATTCTGTTTAATAAATCTCAACCATTTATTGACACCATAAATATTTGAAATTTATTAGACAGAATACGACACCATAAAATTTGGACAAAAATTTAGACTCTAAAAGGTTTTGTCTTTGAATCTCTTTATTTTCGTTATTTTAGTTGAGTTTGTTGTACAGATTTGTCTAGTGCAAAATATTTGATTGATATAATTTACAAGTTATCCGGTACGTATCCAAACGAAGTGCAAAATATTTGATTGATATAATTTACAAGTTATCCGGTACGTATCCAAACGATTGATTGATATAATTTACAAGTTATCCGGTACGTATCCAAACGATATCAGCTGCAGTTCTTTCGAAAAAAAAAAAAGAAAAAGTTTTTTAATGGAAAAGCAAACGTATCTTTTAACGGAAATTCAAGATGTTAATTAAGAACAATGAAATTGGTCCGATTCAAAATTAACATATCATATTCAAATTAACTAGACTTAGAATAGTCCCTAAATTTAAGTGATTAAGTTAATTCTATCCTATTTAATTATTTTAATCAATATTTTAAATACTAAAATTTGATTCTGTAGTAAAAAATAGTATTAAATTATTGTAAAATCAATTAAAATTTTAAAAAATTATTTTATATAAATTTTTGAAATTTAATTTAAAATATTATTAATTTTATTTATAAGAATTTGTTAATTTATGATCATCGACGAAATAATTAATAAACTGATTAATTTTTAATAATAAAAATTATTAAAAAATTAAATTAAAAATTGATAATTAAACCAAAAACTCGGTTAAATTTTTTTAATGATTAATCTTAATTAATAAATTAAAAATTTTATTAATTACGCAGTGTCAAATTTAGTAGAATTAAAATACACAACTTAAAATTAACGAAGATCGGAGATTTTCAAAGAGTTTTCTCCTCTTTGAATGAATTGTGCAATTTTCTTAATTTCAAATCTGTACATCCTCCGGGAGCTTTTAGTAGTCATCTAGGAGTTTCTTCACCAAGACGCGTGCGGGGTTTCGTACTCCCATCATATGCGTTAGTCTATTTTGTAATATTTCATTTGTATTAAAAAATAAATAAAAGGGCTCAAATATTAGATTGAGTGGTTAATTCTTTAGATTGATTACTCAAATCAGGTGATAAGATAAACATACTATCTATCTACAAGCACGTGGGGCAGCTTCTCTTGGTCTTGGATTCGATCTAGTAAATACACTAGTTGTCCTCCTTGAACTGAAGCAGAATCACTAGTTTTTCTACCTCGTGTTAGGCTAAAAGGGGTTGAGGAAGCCTAGGAGAAGTTAGACCAGACTCGTGTAAGTTTATATATAATTAGTACATCAATATTTCATACTAAAACTTTGCAAACCTAATTTTAATACCAATCAAGGTTTAAGATATCGTTTCGTACCAGATTAAAATCGGTACGAAACGAAAGGTTAATTGTATCGAATTTAAATGCTAGTAAATACTAGCTAATTTCAGATTATAGTGGTTAGTATCGGTCAATATTTAAAATACAATGTGGTACTAAAAATTTTTAAAAATATAGAAACTTTTTTGTAAAATTTTCAAAAAA
This sequence comes from Erythroxylum mucronatum, assembly GCA_027563825.1. Classification (NCBI taxonomy): domain Eukaryota; kingdom Viridiplantae; phylum Streptophyta; class Magnoliopsida; order Malpighiales; family Erythroxylaceae; genus Erythroxylum; species Erythroxylum mucronatum. The sequence goes on along the minus strand of JAOSBP010000001.1, from coordinate 8,362,456 downwards.
TTTTAAACTTTTCTTCCCCCTCTTGCCTCTTCTTTTTTTCAAAAATTTTTAATTAGTTATTTTATTTACTTCAACTTTTATAATTATAATGAATTTTAAAATTTTGTTTTTAAATAAAAATAAATATTTTTATTACTAATAATAATTATAAATTAAATAAAACTTAAAAATAAATTATTTTTATTTAAACTTATTTTAATATTTTATATAATATTTATTAATAAAATATTATATTTTTTAAAATAAAATTTTAAAATTATTATTTAAAAACTAATATTTATTATATATATTTTTAATTATTAAATAAAAATTTATTTGAAATATATATATTTTAAAAATATATTATAAATTTAATTATATTTATTAATAATTATTAAATTAAAAATTAAATTAAAATTATGATTATTATTTATTATTCCGATTTTTAGAGACATGGTTAAAAATATACAGTACAACTGCATAATATGACAATGAATTATTTTGTACTTTTTAAAAAAAATTTAGGGACTATTTTATAAATTTAAAAAATTACCCGAAATGGTACTTGGTATTAATCGGTACCGGTACAATACTGTACAAAAACTCAATCCGATATTAAGTCTGGTACGGTATTCGTAACATTAGTTAAAGATGAGTTAGGGTTTTATAAAAGAGTTGTCGTAAAATTAAGAGAGAAGGGAGGGTTAAATTAGCTATCGTATTTTTTAAATTAAATTTCTAAGGAAAATAATCTAAATACCAAGTAGATGCTGAGATTTAGAATCCAAGTAAAGTGCTACTACTTTTTCCTGGGAAAGTTTTTAATTTCCTAACCAAAAAACTTTTCCAACTATTCAAAAAAATAAACCAAACGTAATAATGTAAATTTTAAAAAAAAGTTTACTTTTTCGAGCAAAAATTCGTGCCAACCAAACAAGGCCATATTGTCATTGCAACCATGAAAAACAATCACAACATATATTTCTTTCTTTTTTTTCCAAATATTTAAATGATTTAATATCACCAAAGCCCAGTCCCAGTCCACTCTTCGAATTAGACGATTGGTTATCAAATTCATTAACGAAATTGAAACCATATTTCACACGTGCGAAATAGGCTACACGTGTCGCGTCCATTCCAATTCCATCAACATCCCGGAGCGGCTCTTCACTGCCCTTTCTTCATTTCTGTCATTCTCAACAGCAAGGCACCGAAGAGAACAAAAGCCCCGAGTCTGTTACAGAAAAAGCGAGACAGGACCGCAAAAACTAAGGGACGAAACAGGGTGTGACCTGAAAGAACACACACACTCAAAAACTAACGGTTACGATGTGGAGGAGATTGACCTCTTTGCACCTGAAAACCCTCGCTGCCGCTGCCCCAATCACCTCCTCACGATCTACACCCTCAGCCGCTCAACCCTTCGTTTCGCGGTCTTCGTCTGTTTCTCTCTTCACTCGATACTTCAGCGCAGATTCAGGTGCCTATATCCTCTTCCAGATCTTCTCCTTTATAATAGATTTGATTTTCGTGCTCTTTCTTTAGGAGTAATTGGATTCTTGTGAATCTGTGCGTGTTGTCTGTGTTGTTGATGACGTGGAAAAGGAAATGTTTGTTTTGTAGTGAAGAAGAGAGTTGAGGATGTGATGCCTATTGCTACTGGGCACGAGCGGGAGGAGCTTGAAGCTGAGCTTGAGGTTGATTTAATTGGATTTTGAGAGAGAAAGTCATGAGTTCTTTTGAGTTGCATTTCCATATTTTCGATTCGTTGTTTGGATACTGGTCAAGGCATGAACTTGCATAATGTAACTTGTTGCATTTTATCTACTACTAAATTATTATGTCTTTTCTTTCTTTTCGTCTTGATGATTTGAAAATTTTTCACTAGGATTTTAACTGATTTGTTTTATTATGATTTAGGGGAGGAAACTACTTGATATTGACCATCCTGAAGGTCCTTTTGGCACCAAGGTAATGGGTTGTTCGTTTCTAAGGATTGGCTTTGAGATTTATTATAGCTTGTTAAATCGCTTATTTTGATACTCTGTTCATTTCATGTTATTGTGTCAATGATCTGACCTGAGTTCAAGCTATAGTTTTTTGGAAAGACTGGATTTCTAGGTTCTTTTCTTGATAGGACATTTATCTGTAGATAACTACCTGCCATGTGCCGTCCTCTTTTGACCTGTTGATTATGGTAGTATCGTCTATTGCTGCTTGTTTTTATTGCTGCAATGTCAAGTATCTCCTTTGTTCATTATTTCATTTTTTGTTGTTATTGATTTTGCATGGATTAATCCATGAGTTAATAAGCACTCTCTTAGAGGAATTTGTCCTTTGTTTCTTTTTTCAAGGACCACATTTAGTTTTTGTGGTAACTGCATAAAGGCTTCCTAGTTGGGGAATTGGAATGCTATTTAACTAATTTGTCATTATTAATGACTTGAGATGAGGAATTCTTTAGACTGTGGTTCTACATAGACTAAAAGGACTTGATCCTTTATCAAAATAGAGCTGGATGGTATTTCTTTCTTTTCCCATCTAATGATATAGGTTGGGCAGTACTCTTAAACTGATGCCCAGTGATGCAAATTACCAACTCTCATAATTTCATGCTATATCAACCTAAAACCAGTAACTGTACGTGAGGGCGTGTGTGCTTTCTTTTCTTTTTTCAGCTTTCTGGGACCTCTAACTGGTTGTAAGTTGTCTTAATAAACAAGAAGTCATAAGTATGAGAGCAGACTACATTCTAGTAACCTGGTGTATCAAATCCCTCTTTCCTGAGTAACATATAATTCAAGTTGTTTGTTCAACAAATATTAGCTGTTTTCTAGTACAAGTTGATTGCTCCATTTATCTGTTAGATGCTGAAGAAATGAATGTCGTACTCATTACAAAACAGTTAATGCTTTTGATGCAGGGTTTATGGTAATCAGAAATAAGATCTGTTGAAGTGCCTGCTATTTGTAACTTACATGTTGCATCGCTATCAAATTTGCCAACAATATGTCCCTTGTGTGCCTAATGTAGCAATGATCTTGGTCTTTGTGTATTTGGTCATTGCACCTTTTTCTTTCATGTTCTTGTAGGAAGCACCTGCTGTTATCAAATCCTTTTATGACAAGAGAATAGTAGGATGCCCTGGAGGTGAAGGAGGTGATCTTCTAATCTTCTAATTGCTTTATGTGGTCCTTCTGACCATATTTCTTTTGTATTGATTTTTGACGTCTTTTATAGTATTGAAGAAAATTTTTCCAATTCTTGGTGTCCGTTGACACAATTTGATCTCTTTTCAATCACAGAGGATGAGCATGATGTTGTCTGGTTTTGGCTGGAGAAGGGCAAGCCTCATGAATGTCCAGTGTGCTCACAGCACTTTGCGGTAAGCAGAATATAACAACCGAAAGCCTTAAAAGCTGGTCCTTTCTTGAGTGAACTTAGCTAGATCTTTAATTTGTATATGGGGATCTTTTCCCAGCTCCCCTATATCTGATACCAAGTATGACCTTAGTGTTAACAGATGCATGGACATGAATGTTAGTATGCACCAGCTTAGTTATAAGTTTGCTTTCAGCGGAGCAGGATTTATTAGGTATTTAATCTCTGGCATTTGACAGCTGGAAGTTGTTGGCCCTGGTGGACCTCCAGATGGACATGGTCATGATGATGATGATCACTAATCACAACTTGCAATTTTCGTGTTGGAATAAAATTTGGGAAGATGATGAACCAATTTCCAGAATACAGTGGAGCTTTGAAGTTCAAAACTTCGCATGTCGTTTGTTTTAGATGGGTCTGTCGTCTTTGTGGCAGTTGCTTCGGCAACGAGTGAGATGGTATCCTTTCCGTGGTTATGTTGACATATACACGTCATCTGTTGGAACTGTGATTCTGGTTAGATTTTCATTCAATGCTTGGCCAAATAATTGGTGGCTAAAATATTATTCTTTAATGGAACATCTTCATGCTAGTTTCAAAAGAATCGTAGAACCTTTACCTTGAAGTTGACCAGTTAGAATTTTCTATTCTTGCTGTTCTGAGTTCCATCACATTGAACTTGAATGTAGAGATTACAAGATGGCTTTCAAGTGGGAATCGAAGACTCAGAGGCTATTGGCACCTTGAATCAGAGCCTTAAGGTCTCACAAGTCACCAAATATTTTCTGATTCAAGTCTGCATGCAAATATGTAATTATTAGAAAAAACAAAGAAGAAAAGATCAGCTTAAAACCAAAAGAAGACATTCACCAAAGTTTAATTTAGGTTGAGGTGCATTTTATTATCTAAATTTTGACAGTATATAAAAAAATTTGACAATTGAAAAATTATAAAAATTGACTTTCAGATTGATGAAATTTATATTCGTTAACTTACAAACTTGTAAAAGTTAAAAATTTATGTTATGAATGCGATCAATATGAACTTTTAAATTAAAAAAATTCAAATTGAAATTCATAGATTTGGAATATCAAATTTTATGTTTGTTCGCTCTTTCTCTCCCGCTGGCGGATATTTTTTGGTGGGACATCAACAGAACAAAAGCTGTTGGTAACAAATTTGAACACTTGCAGTTGCCAAAAGTTCATGGTGCCTGTTCTCATCGCAACATATTTGAACACTTTGCAGCCCAGTAGCATCACTGCCTTTAAAACATGTTCTTGAGTAGCACCTCTATCTGTTAATACCTTTATTTTGAAGAGTTTTTTCACTTTATGGTCATCCTGGTTTGATTCTCCTTGAGCTTTTAATAATGCAGTTCAGTAAGTTTATCTCTTCATTAGTTACACTCAGAACATCAAGAATGCCTTTATAATTGATAGTCTTAAGCAGACATGAGAGACATTGGAACCCAAATATAAATCTAGGAGGCACTATGAAGATCACATAATTAACAGAGAGCATAAACCGAAGTGTTACATTCCGGTTTGAGTTAAAAATTTAAGAATAGATACTTGGGTTTGATAGATCTTTTACTTGTCATTAAGTGTTTCTGAAATTAGAATTACCTTTTATGCCTGATCTATGGTTTTAGAGATCTAAGATTTTTAAATTTTAATTCTCAAATTAATTTATTTTCGTAATTTCAAAACTCATGTCAATTATATATGTGATTGAAGTGAATTCTTAAATTGAAAAATTGTCAAGTTAATTTAATTCTAATAATTTTGTTAGTTAAAAAGTTATTTTTATATATTATTAAATGTTAGAGTTTAACTTAAATTTTATTGCAAATATTAAAAATTAAAACTTACGTTTAATCATATCAATTAGATTTTATCATAAGTGGCATATGAAGTATTTTTTTCATAGGAATTTCTTGACACTTTACGGTCAATTTTATGTGGAGATTCAATTCAAATTCCTTTTCACACAATTCTTGTCGATCAGATTGGTTCATCAGAAAGAAGTTAGATCAAGCTTTAATAAATGACATTTTTTTGCACAAATTTCTCAACAGTATTGCCAAGTTAAAGGATCCACTTTTCTTAGATCACACTCCCATTATTGTCCAAAGCTTATTCTAGAAAATTGTTAAACATCTTCCATTTAGATTCTCATAAGCTTGCAAAAAGGCTATAGGTCACTATGTCGAGTCTTTTATCGAGCATTCCAACTCCAACCTCAAGAGGTAACTACCCTTGACGATTCCTTCAATAAAGCCCGTTACAGCTTTATTTCGTTTCCTAGCTTAAGGCATAAACAAAAGAGTATAGAAAGGGAGTAAGGTTTTAATTTGAAAAATATAAATTGAGGAAGAAGTTTTTTTATTTTAAAAGAGAGTACATAATAAGAGAGAAGATATTACAGGAGAGTGATGCCCTTCATTCTAGTTGATGAGGCTTCTTTGTAATGGTGAAATTAATCTCAAGGCCAAACTTAAAACCTATTTTTTAAAATCTATCTTCAAGTCCATTCTTATCAATAAGGATTCTATTCCTTTTTATAGGACGAGGAGATTTTCTTTATCATCTTATCTTTTCATTGTGGAAGATATAATTGGCTATCTACTCTGAATCACTGTAAGTGTTGACTCTAGAGGCCTCAACCTTTTCTTTTCCTTTTAAAGATTCGATGCCAATTGTATAGGCAGGACAAATGTTTTTAGTATGCTTTCCGATTTGGTAGAAAATTTTTTGTGCTTTTGGACTCGATTTAATCTTGCCTCTTTCTATCATTCCAATCTTTATTTTAACAAAATTTTCTGTAGCCACTAGGGTCTTTTTGGCTGGAGCTATGATTACTGAAGAAAAATTACTCTTTCCAGTATAGGTTTCAAATCCTTTTTTAAATGCTACCTCCATGCCAGAAGTAATAGTTCTCATTCAAATTCCACTTCAGTAATGGATATCTATCTTGTTGAACTTAAAGAATTCTTTCCTTAACTTGGTATTTATGGTGATAGGAAACTCTTTGATTTTCCTATCATAATAAAATGATATGCATCATATCATACTTTAGTATCAAAGTCTTATCAATAAGAGATTCTATTCCTTTTTATAGGACGAGGAGATTTTGTTTATCATCTTATCTTTTCATTGTGGAAGATATAATTGGCTGTCTACTCTGAATCACTGTAAGTGTTGACTCTAGAGGCCTCAACCTTTTCTTTTCCTTTTAAAGATTTGATGCCACTTGTATAGGCAGGAAAAATGTTTTTACTATGCTTTCTGATTTGGTAGAAAATTTTTTGTGCTTCTAGACTCGATTTAATCTTGCCTCTTTCTATCATTCCAATCTTTATTTTAACAAAATTTTATGTAGCCACTGGGGTCTTTTTGGCTGGAGCTATGATTAGTGAAGAAAAATCACTCTTTTTAGCATACGTTTGAAATCCTTTTTTAAACGCTACCTCTATGCTAGAAATAATAGTTCTCATTCAAATTCCTCTTCAGTAATGGATATCCGTCTTGTTGAACTTAAAGAATTCTTTCCTTAACTTGGTATCTATGGTGATAGGAAACTCTTATATTTTCCTATCATAATAAAATGATATGCATCATATCGTTCATCTTTATAGAAATCTGGTCTAGCAGATTACAGCTTTAGCATCAAAGTATCTCTTGGTGTTATTGTAGGATTGTTTAAAAAAACAATCCTTAACTCCTTTGCGATGATATGAAATTTGTGTTTTTGATTTCAAAAGGATTATCAAAATGATTACTATGATATTGACTTATGAAAGTTGGTTTTAAGATAACTTGAATCTAATTACATGTTAATTTGATAATATGTTATGATGTTTTAGGGTGTGGATAGACATGCTGAGGTTAGTAAAGGTTGAATGTTTTTAGATTAATGATTTAGAATATAATTTGCATGAGAATAAGTAAAAAATTAAATGTGGGGATATTTGATAAAAGATTAATGTACTATGTGTTTAGGCCCATATTGATTATATTTTGTCTATTATTTGAGAGTTTACATTGTTTTTTATACTTATTTTGTTTCCAGTGTTTTTTAGGTCTCAATTGCCTTCATGAATCAAAAGAAAAAGCATTTAGGAGAAATTGTAGCATAAAATAGAAGAATTAGAGTTGTTTGGAGATTCACTCCCATGTGAATAACATACACGACCATGTAAAGGGATCGTTTAAGAGATTATAAACATGTAAAGCTTCAAAGACTTTAACTTTACCTGTGTGGAGATATACACCTATGTAAGTAACGTACACAGCCGTGTCCCTTACTAGTGTAAGAAACTACGAATGTGCAAAGTCGCAATATTGAAGTGTTTTATAGATACATGATTACTCACGTGATCGTATGACTAGTCATGTATAATCCAAAAACCCTATTTTTGCAATATAAAAGGAAATTATGAAGAGGAGACGAGGAGAAGTGACTAGCGTCGAAAGTTACAGCCAACACTACAGTTGGAGTCAAGATTCTAAACTAGGATGAGGAAAACGCAAAGATTATTTGAAGAGATCTGACAAAGAGCAACCTTTCATCAAGGATTCAAGGGGATTTCATTAAAGAAAATGAGGATATACATATTTATGAATTCTTTTCTTTCTAATTATTATTCTGAACTTTTGATTTTTGTTTAATTTTTTATGTTTAGAAACTAAGTTTATTTAGTGCCTATGTAGGATGAACCCTAAGCTGGGTTGGATGGTATGATTTGATCCTTTATTTAATGCAATTTGAATGATTTATTCATTGGCATTCAATTATGCATTTCTATTTTTGAATTATTATGTTCAAAATATTAGTTCAATATTTGATTTCATATGATTGAGATTGAGAAATCTTCTTATGCGAATAGATCTATCATAATTGGAAGAAGTAGCATACAAACCTAAAGATAGGTCTACATAAATCCTTTGAACTAGGGTTAAACTTAATAAAGAAATTTACGAGTTAGAGTAATGCAATCTTATGGGTTTTAACTAGAAGAGGTTTTAGTTAATCAACTGAGGATTAGATGTTAATAGTCTTAAGAATGATACTAACATAAGATATGAGTTTCCAAAGTCCAATGATCAATAATAAATTTACATAATAAAGGGTTAGTACTTAAGATATCTTAATAAGATTCATCACCTAGGTACTAGCTATTTGATATTGGATTAATCTTTATGTTATAATTTTCTTGATTCATTATTGTATTGAGTTTTAGTTTTTAGTTTAGTTTAGTTTTAAATTAAACCATCATCTTATTCGACCGTTAGATAATAGAAATGAGGCCATTACTAGTATTTGTAATTTTCGTAGGATCGACCCATACTTGCTAGTACACCATACACTTGCAATTTACACTAATTAGTGATCAATAAAAATGATATATTACTTATACCATTAATAAATTTTTTGGAAATCCCTAGACATCAATATAAATAAGGCTTAACATTGATAAGAGAGTTGACAGAGAATGATAACTTATGGCTTTTATTGATAGGATAAGAGTTACAATGAAAAACAAAAAATTGGGAAGACATTGGAAACTAGACCATTTTTCTTTAGAATTGCACCAAGAACTTTATTGGAAGGACCACCAAGTTTGTTATGCCAATCAAACAATGAGAGTTTAGTGGTGATATTTTGTTATGGCTAACATGGAAAAATTGCACAATAAACATCATCGATGTTCTCCCTTTGTAGTAGAGATGCCCTCGTGCTAACATCCTTCACAAGAAATGAGAGGAGAAAAATTAAATAGAAATTGGTTTAGGTTTACATAGTTTTATATGAAGATAAATTTATTATGTAAACTTGGAACACATAAAACATTGGATAAAGAAAGTGGTTTCTAAGGCATATTGATTTTTATATGACCAATATGTGAAATAGAAAGGCTTTTACCATCACCCAAGAATATCTCATATGGACCACATAGTCAGAGTAGGTTTGTAGAGTAGATAAATTAGATGTTTCATGATGAGATGCTGCACTTTCAAATTGTTAGTTTATGCCCTACAACTAATCATTTTGTTTGTAGTTTAGTGAAAATTATTTAAAGGCATTCGTTATCTTGTACATATTTAGATGTATATGATAAAGTCCATAAGATAATTATACATTGTAAATGAAATTATGATAATATTATAATTATGAGATTATATTACATTTATGTATTATCCCTAAATTGTTCATAGTTATTGTTCTATTAAGACTAGACATTAATAGAACATAAAAATACCAGCACTCATTTTGTTTTTTTTCTTATGAAAGAAATAGTTAATCTCATAAATTAAAGTATGGAGATATTTAAACAAACGTTTGTGTGCTTATTAGAGAACAGATTTATTAAACTGACCCAATATGAGAAATCCTTTTGAAACATTACTTATATGTCTATGAAAATTCTCATTGTGATGATTATATAAGTGAGCATTTGACTTGAGATATCCAAAGTTATCATGTATAAAGATTGTTATGTTTTGATACTACTTATGACTTATTCTAATCATAGGTCATTCAGTTGGTAGTTATTGGATATAGCACAAACTCTATTGAGGTAGTTGAGTGATTAAGATAAGATTTATCACCCTAAAGTAATTAGGGAGAATATTTCGTTGTTCTTAGTTAGCATTGGTTCGATAAATCCTTAACCAATGTAGGATGATGTTTTGTAAATAGTTTACTAATGTCATTAATTGAATCAATAACTAATGGTGGATAACTAATATGATTGGACTCAAAATAGAGTAGACATTAATTTCATAATTTATACCTAGTCAAAATAATTTATGATTAAATGATTAAATTACATGAAAAAAATCATGCACGAAAAGGTTACTCAAAATCACTTTGTAGTAAAAATCACTTTGACATTCCTAGATATTGGGGTGGTCATGATGTGTTGCTAGACGCTAATCTTGATATATGATTATAAATTGTTTAAGTAGATAATTCAAGATAAATTAAAGGAGTTTTAATTTATCTAATTCTAATTATGAAGTAGAATTGTAATTGATAATCATTACTAATATATTTAAGAACCTAATGAATCTCACATAAAGAACAAGCTGAAGAAAGTAAAGATATTTTAATCAAGTTAGACTTGATTGTAAATTTTAAGAAACTTTACGATTAAATATGAGATATTTAATAAATAAATATCAATATGAGATATTGGATCTTATTTGAGCATAATTGGTATTTAATTTGATTTATTTGTAATTTTAATTAAATTTTAATTGAAATTAAAATTACTAAAATGTTTAAACCTTATTATAAATAAGCTTAAGTTCTAATAGAGCTAGTACTTTTTGCTTATCCCTCTTTGTAAAAATTACAAAGTTCTCTCAACCTGTTTTGTGGATATTATTAGAGGCCGAGTGCGGTTACGATGATTGAGATGAATTGGAAACAATTCGAGAGACGACAAGAATATAAACAAACTTCGAAATAAGACACGAATTAAGATTCATGCTTTATTATGATTTATATGTTAATCATTTTATAAAATTAGAATGATCTTGAATTTTGAAAAATTACAATACTAAAAATTTCGTAATTATTTCAATGTAGTCAGGATCGGATCCGTCCCTATTTTCCAACACAAATAACCAAGGCTGCTGCATTGATGGGAAACTTGTGGTAGCATTTGCTACTGGACTTGTAGGCCGAGAGTTAAACCATAAAAATATTGTTCTCCTTCAAGAATTTTGCAAGCTTCCTGCAATCACGTGTATCATGACCTGCAATTTCATAAAGACGACAAAATGGATCTTCTCGATATGACCCGTTGCCATTCTAACTTTGCCAAGACGAGAAGTATTGCCACTACAGCCACCAAGGGATTTGTGTTTGTCGGGATTGTGGCCTCGAAATGATTTTTGAAACTGCCGTGCATTGGGGTTCTGCTTTTGAGTTACATTTGTTGTGGGAGTAACTGGAAGAGATGTTGAGTCGTTTTCTTTTGGCAGTCTCTCGAAATCACTCAACTTATTAAATAATTCTGAATAAGTAATTGGTGATTCACGATCTTTGATGGCTGCGACGATAGAACTGAACTCATCTCCTAATTGAGGGGTGATATGGATAATATGATCTTCTTCACTGATGGGATTTTGAATGAGGGTCAGTTCATCAGGAATGAACCGCATTTTATTGAGAAATTCAGCAACTGATTTGTTTCCTTTTGGAGTCTTAACAAGCTTAGGCTTGAGAGAGATAATTTTGGATAGTGAAGAATTTGCATAGCTATGCGTAAGCCGCTCCCAAGCTCCTTTTGAGGACTGAGCAGAGAGGGGATGATAGGTTGTATCATTTCTGTACAGCTATTAAGGATTGCATTAAGGAGAATTTGAACCTGTCGATACCAGCTAGTGTAAGCTGGATTAATTGTCTTTGTGGTGGTGTTCTCGCTGTCCTTAATTTGATGGAAGATGCTTTTAACATAGGCTTCAAGGTCCAACAACGGTAAACGCAGTAGGTACCGGAGGATCTTACCTCAAATTCGGCTATACCATTATAGAAAAACAAGTTAGTGGCCGATGAAGTAGAAGGCGTATAGCTAAGAAATTGGAAATGGTGTGGTTATTACTCGAAGATAACAAATTAAATTGCTATAGGCCATGTGTTCTCTCCCTTGACCAAGCATATCTTTTGAAACATTCTTCCTCAAAAATTTCATAAAACTTTGCCATGTATAGGGCGCTTGGTAACTATAAATTCACTCCGTAATCTTCTGATTTCGTACAAGAACAAACAAAATTCTGATTTCACTCAAACAACAAACGAAAAGGTAAAAATGGCAAGCCAACAAGCTCATAACCTCAGCCACAAGACCGGCCAACTCGCTGGTCAAGCTCAGGTGATCGGTGCCCTTTTCATTATTTGATTAATTCCTTGCAAATCGATCATGAACATGCATGAAAAGTGAGAGATTGCAAATTTCTGTCGGTGTCTAATTAATGTTTTGTTGATCTGACATGTAATATGCTTACTCTTTATTCGTTTCAGGTGGAGGCAAACCAGCAGTTGAGCCATGCTTCCAATGCAGCCCAAGAAGCAGCAAATAAAGCAAGTGGCAATTCACAATCTGGCCATGACAGTTCCCACCCATCTCAGGCCCCCCAAGGCCAAGACAGTTCCATCACATCTCAGGCCTCCCAGTTCATTCAACAGGCATTACATTTGCTTCCTGTTATTATATTTGAAAAATACTACAGAATTCAGCCTATTTCTTCAAATTCAAAGTCAAGACCTTTTAGTTGTGATTAATCGCACAGTTTTACTCGCATTATTTGGAATTGAAACTTATAATTTTTGCGGTAACCTGAAACTATTTTAATCAATTTTCATCGTATTTGGTTACAACCTGAAATTTGGATGCCATGTACATAGAAACAAAGTTGAAATGATATGTAGATTTAATGGATATTATAATTTGATTGTAGACTGGAGAGCAAGTCAAGAACATGGCCCAAGGAGCAGCAGATGCAGTGAAGAACACCCTTGGAATGAATACTGACAGCAGCTCCGACGCCAACAACACTAGCAACAACCCCAACCCCAACACCAACACCAACAACGCCACCACCATCCACCCTAGCAATCCATCTCCGACCACCAGGATTTAAGGTGTTTCCCTTGGATGAATTAATATGCCTCTGCCATGGCACATAGTAAAGTCCTTTCCGAACATGCTTATAGGCATCTGCTGTCTTTCTCTGGAGATGGTTATTTTATATTCTTAATATTTTTTTGAGACGTTAACATTTGATCTTAATTACCCAGTTAAGAAAAGTGGTGGAGTCTCTTGTCCGTCGTTGTTCAATTTTGTAGATTCAATGTTTCCATGGCTCAAATAAAATGGCCTGGTTCTCAAGCTTCTTTGAATAAAATGCACAATTTGAAATTTGTAAATCTACACTGCTTTCAATTTTTATACAGATATTAATATTCAAATCTACACAATTTGAAATTTCTTTTTCTTAGTTTAATACGTTAACATATTAATATTTATAAATTATATTTAATATAATTAAATTTAATAACATAAACAAACTCTTATAATAATAATAATAATAATAATAATAATAATAATAATAATAATAATAGTTGTATAAAAATCATTAATTGTGATATTATTAGATTTTATTTAATTAAATATTAGTATAAAATTGAATATTAATATTAAAAAATTAATTTATAAATATGCAGAAGATGTAGTTTAGAGAATAAATTAGTGCTAGTGGAAAATGACCTAACTCCAGCTACACTTTTTTTCTTGGCTAAGATTACCTGCAAGCAGAATGTGTACATTTCTAGGAAAAGAACAAGTTAAAAAAGAAGCTAATTTATTCTCTCTAAATTAAATTAAATGGCTATATATAAACTGCGTTCATTTTATTAATAAAAACTGGTATGTAATCATCGTTACACTCAGTTCAAAGTTTCGCAATAAAGCAGAGTTTGGGGAGGTTTGATAGTACGCAATCTTACTCCTATATAGTAGAGAGGCAGTTTTCAGTTATCTTTAAAAAAAAATCTGAACAGTAATCGATAACAAAAACTCTTGATTTTGGTGTAAATTTTTTTCAATTGAATAATCTTATACATCCATTTGGTCTCTTCAACTACGTTTACTCTGAACAGTCATATGCGCTAGGATGAATAATTGAAATGAAGTCCCTTAACAGAACTTAACATTATAAATTGAGAACCGAGCATCCAAGTCATTGTTGTTAAGTTTAATTTTAATAGATAACATTTAGCAGGGGAAGGAAATGGAAGAAAAAGGCAGTAATATTAGAAAGCTTTATTAGACAATAATTAGAGGTGAAATAAAATATAGATGGGTCAATATGCAAAATTCATTGATAAGACGCTATTACTTTTTAAAAAAACTCATTATTAACATAATACTTTCTGGTATTTAATATTAATGAAAATAAAATGTTTCATTACCATTTGTTATAGGGATTATACATAATTAGTGCATAGTTTTGGAGATGCTTCTTATTTACGAAAACATTAAACAAATTAACATGTTGTTTATACCATTCTACGTACTTTAATGTGTGAATTTCTATCATAAAACTTTCCTTTTTTTTAAATTTTGCATTATGATGCAAAGACTAGAAAAATGTGTGTACATATGTTTGGGACAACTTTCCTTTAGAATTTAATAGATGCTTAATACTAGTTCTTGTTAGTGATATAGTTTATCTCTCATTTAAACCTCTTATCCTTATCATGTACATGATATATTTCTGTTTATGTTAAACTCTTCTTTATCTTGTACAT
>JAOSBP010000001.1:8322099-8335281 GCA_027563825.1 Erythroxylum mucronatum | reverse complement strand
TACAATTAATATCAATTTGGAACAATCTAACCAACAAATTGCAAATAACGTGAGCTCGACATAAGGAACTAATTTAAATACAAAAGTCATCAATTAGGAATCAACAAGTGTATAAAAAGATATGAAAATGCAGCCAATTTATAATGTAAACTTGTCTCAATCATGCAAATTTACTAAAAATTATCAAAATCATAAAAAAAACAGATATCAGTTATTCAACTTTTCATGTTCTGCATTCACCATTCTCTGTATCTCAACTTTTGTACACATTCTCTATTTTTCCTCTCAAATTTCATTTATACACTCATTCCCATCTCAGAACATCATTTTACAACTATTCTTCAACTCAAAAATCATTCTTTTGATCATCTCTAAAACATTCACATTTTCATATACCCACACACACACGTATATATATATATATATGTTTACAGTGAAGAGAAACAGAGCATATCAGAAAATCATCCTTTTTATACATGCTCTATTTTTCTTATCAACTTCCATTTTAAATCTTTCATTCTCCTTCGCAGACATCACCACATACTTATTCCTCAATTGTAAACTCGTTTTTGTCCATTTCCAAAAACATCCAAAAATTCACGTAAAAACCATGAAAACAACGTATATACATATAAACTTTTCTCCAGAAATTTTCTACATTAATTTATGCATGGTTTCACTAATCTTTCAACTTAAAAGTCATTAAATATGAAGAATAACACATGCAGCATACCCAAAATCCATACTCACGTTTTAGCAAAATACTCATCCTCATTATATAAACACTTACTGTTAACTAACATGATGCATGATTTATTTTACATATCATGTAAACCCACACGGTACTTACTTGTTTAAACTCCAACCCTTCAAAATCACTTGGATCTAAGCTTTTTAATATCACATGATCATTCACAGTCCAAGGTGGTAGGGTTAGATGTTTCGGTGATAGTGAAGAAGAAAGCAAAATGAGATAGGAAGTGAAAAGTGAGAGTAAGACTTGTGTTGTGAGGGTGAGAGATTTCTGAAAGTAATGAAGCTTCCAGAAGATGAAGAAAGTCACGGGGAAGATATTTTAAGACAAGAATAGTATCTTGGTCTTTCTAGTTAAAATGAATGTGGGTTTAAAACTTAGACACTTGTCTAATTTCTAAGGCTTTAACTAGTTTCTCCTTTAATTAGTTCAATCATCTCCAATTTTTGCTATAATTGTCTCCAAATTTTGAAAGTCATTTTCTCACAAATTCTAAAGTCATCTATGAAATTTCTTCAATATCATTTAACTCTTATTTCTATTTCCATTCATCAATTTATTTGCAACTTGGCATTTTTTCTAGTCCAGTAATATCCAACGTTTTTTGGAAATTTCTCCTAAAATTCACCAAAATTCTAATCCAACTATTTATACTTCTCCAATTCAGTTTTCAATACAAATAATTCACAATTCTCAATATAAGCACATTAATAGTCAATTATACTCGGAAAATGTCAATGAGTGCATGTACAGTCATTTAAATGTGTGCAAAATAATTCAAATTTACTTGCATATATGCTAAAGTATGCATGAGCATGAAAATGCCAATTTGTAACCTCTCATTGATATCTCACATGTGTCGTATCTTAGGGGTCTAACCCTTAGTATGGGAACGAGATGTTACAATTTCATGTTAAGCATTTGTGATAAAAATGTGGTCTCAAATAGAAAATCAAAGCGAACTTAGGTTGTACATGTCATGAAGGTAACATATAAACAAAAGACAATAAGATTCATATAGATATGTCAGTCTATAAAGGCTCAAAATCTCACTGGGTTGTGTTTACCACTAGTCACTACTCTTCTAAAGATAAAGTATATGGACAAATCACAAGAGTAAACATGCATGCTCAAGTTGCCATGAATTTTTCTAGTTAATTCACTCTCTAATCATGACTATATAGTCTTAGAAGCAATAGAAAATGTTTGTTTCTTTCTATTGACTCTCTCTCTCTTTTTGTTTGAAAACTTAAAAACACGTAAGAAACAAACAAGCTTAAAAACACACATGTATATCCTAACAAATGCAAAAATGTAAAGGAAAAGAAATAAACTTTCCTTGGGTTGCCTTCCAAGAAGTGCCTTTGTTTATTTTCACTAGCCTGACTCCTTATTTTCCTCATCATGTGACAAAATTATAATCTTCAGGTGTCATAACTAGCACTTTCTCCATTTGAGGTTCTTCAAGATAGGGGTTAAATTGATGATCATTCATATTCAATATCTTCCCTATCCTTATACTCTTAATCTCTAATAAGTCTTTGCACATTTGAAAAATCTCCAATATCTCTTCACCCTTTTCGTCCTCGTTTAATTTATCCAATCTTTTAGGTAAAGGAGAAGGTTAGTCTTCGGAACAATTAGGAACTCAGTATTTACCTTTGAGCAAAATAATATATCTTCGTCTCCTTCGAGCTCCTTCTCAACTTCTTCTTCATAAGCAATCCCTTAAGTAGTTCTCTCAAGATTCTCAAGCTCCTTTCTATTCTGTAAGGTTTCTGCGCTAACATTCCTTGGGTACACCTCAGGGTAAGATGGCTGCTTCTCTTCACTTTATGATTCTAGGTAGTTGATAGTTCCTGCCATTTGGGCCAGTTAACTTACCAAGGTCAGGAATCGAAACATTGCATCTTATTGGAACTATTTTACATCTTGATGAAATTACAAAGTATTAGGAGTAATAACATTAAATACGTCTTCTAGAGATGTACTTAAGTTTTACTAACTCTCAAAATTTTGCATGCTAGACCTTGTATCTTACGAAAATTACCTTACACTTTGCTGGAAATGTAGAGTATTAAATGCAATAACATTAACTAAATCTTCTAGAGATATATCTAAGTTGTAATAAGAGGTTTGTGGTCTATTCGGGAATTGCTGTGCATCCTGTAGCTCATCTACGAAGTAGTTTTGCTAACTAATTCATTCATAACTAAAGTTGGTATAATCACTCCAAACTTGATTATATGATTGAGAATATGAGTTATAGGAAAAATTTCCACCAATAGCATTGATAATATCTAGCAGTGACATACTCCCTTCACTCTGTCTCCTCTTTATACACAAACACAAAAGAAACGTGTAAAGATTAAGAAATATATGTAAAAATGAATTATGAACAAGTATATACAAAACACCATTATTTTAACCAACCTTGTTATTTGTTATAGATTCATTGACTTGGATATCATTAGTTATTCGTTCAAGTTATGCTTAAATGTTTTTGTAATTTGAGCATCTTTGTTAATATGTCAAACATATTCCAATTTGTGAAATGATCTTTTTATTTATTGTTTGTTTATAAGAATGTCTTAAACAATCGTTAATATCTTGTATAGGAACAAAGGATCATCTTTTAATGTTGTATTACTTTTGTTGGTACAATCTGATGATATTTATAAAATTTTACTTTACATATGGAATGCTTGATATTTTGGATTAATTAATATTTCTCTACAATTTAGTTTTATAAGAACCAAATAATTCATAATAAAAATATGTTGATAGATTATATACAAAATATATTGCTCAATATCATGGATTAAAAGTATTTCCTTACGAAATTAAAAGACGTAGTTAAAACATTTTACTTACAAAACAAAAAAACGTAGAAAATAATATTTTGCTACATCATTAAAAACGTAGCAAATAATATATTGATAAATTATAAAAAATGTAGCAAATACTATGTAGCTAAAAAGGGCAAAAATGTAGCTAAAAAGTATTAACCAAATTTTACATTCATTGACAATCATTTGCGCCAAAATTTTTCCTGCAAATGTCAACTGTTGATTTTTAATTATATTTTTTTAGTGCTTTAGCCATGAAACTTTTGCCTATGATATCTAGAAACATAGCGTATAATTTTCAGTTATTGTAAATTATAGACACTTCATGTGAAGAAATAGAAACGTTACAAATAACTAAAAGTGACGTTTTTTTAACAATTAGCAAAGTTTTTTTTCATAACCTATTGTCTACCTTATTATACTCTGTTTTTGCGAGTGTTGACGCATCTTTCTTTCTTCTTTTTTAAAAATTATTGAGACAAATTGATAATTTCTGTATGTTTTATACTAATAATTTAACAAAATATTAATGATAGGAGTGATTTAGAATCAAAAGTACTAACGTAAGATTATTATATTTCAAATTTATATCATAATCCTCCCTTACAATAGTTCAAACTACAAAGATGTAAGATTAAATGTATTAAGCTTTTTTGTATTAACACTTAATGTATACTCGTCATATTCTAATGTCAAATGACAATTCTTCTTCTTTTTCTTTTGCTAGGACTAATTTGTTTAATTCATTTGCTCTTTTCATCAAAATATGCAACTTATTTATAAAAAATCCAATTAGGAATAGATATACCATCGTTACGAATTTTGTACCGTACCGACTATTACCGGCTAGAAGGTACCATATGGTCAAAAAATGATACAAAACTGACTAGTATTGCCAATTTTATACCAGTCGATATTTAAAAGACCAATTAAATATTGGCTAGTATTGTAAAGTTCTAGAAGTTTAAGGGCTTTTTTGTAAAAAATGAAATTTTAACACCCACTCCCCAACCTGCCTTAAGTACTTTTTGATTTTCTATCTTTCACATTTTTCATTTCTCTCCCAATCTCTCTTTTGGTCTCCTCTCATCTTTGACTTCCTAATATCCCACAATGTTGTTGTTGTTGACTTTCCCTCACGTGTTGCTATCGCTGGCCACCACGCACTCAGCATTACCTTGTCATTGTCTCTTCCTTAGGTACAACACATCATTATCATCTGTTCCTTATGCATAGCACACTCCACTGCCCAACCCCTCTTTAGTCTCTCCACCACTTCCAACTGTCCATTGATCAGTGCCTATGGTTGTTTGTAAAGTGCAGATATAGAATTTCAATTTTCTCGATACAAATCTAAGCCTAACTTGATTTGACCCGAACTAAACTGACCTGACTCTTAATTGCAATTTTTTTATTTTTTTGGTGTGTTTTTACTTTGAATTGCAATTATATTGTGATTTGGTTGTATCATGTGTGTTTTTGTGATGGCTGGAATTATTGGAATTGTTTGTGTGAGTTGGAAATTTTAGTTTAAAAGTTAGAATTGTTTATGATAGTTGGTTCAATTTCAAAGTAATATAAGCATTGCCAATTTATAAAGAAAATTAATGAATTGAAAAATTTATGATTGAAAGTTGGAATTATTTATATGAGTTGATTCAATTTTAATGCAATTTAGGCATTATCGATTTATGAACAAAATTAATGCATTGGAGAAAACTTGGAATTGTTTGTGTGAGTTGGTTCAATTTTAATGTAATTTAGACAATGCCAATTTATGAAGAAAATTAATACATTGGAAAATTTGGATTTGAAACTTGGAATTGTTTATGTTAGTTGGTTCAATTTCAATGTGATTTAGACCTTGTCAACTTATAAAGAAAATTAGTGCATTGGAGAAACTTGGAA
The DNA here is from genome assembly GCA_027563825.1 of Erythroxylum mucronatum. NCBI lineage: Eukaryota > Viridiplantae > Streptophyta > Magnoliopsida > Malpighiales > Erythroxylaceae > Erythroxylum > Erythroxylum mucronatum. The sequence continues at coordinate 8,329,770 of JAOSBP010000001.1, read as the reverse complement.
TTGTTCGTGTGAGTTGAATCAATTTCAATGTAATTTAGGCATTGTCAATTTATGAAGAAAATTAATGTATTGGAAAATTTAGGTAAGAAACTAAGAATATTGCTTAAAATTGATGAATAAAAGATTGTTAAATTAAACTTAGGAATTAATATTTTAGTAACAATGTTGATTAAAATTAGTTAAGAAAACAAACTAAATATAAGCATTACAAATTGAATTGTATAAGTAAACAAAATATATTAGTTTATAGCTGAATTGTGAGATTACATAAAGTAATTATAAACTTATAATTGTGAGTTATGGTTGAAGTTGAAAATATTATAGTTGTAAGTTTATATCTTTAGTTTATAGTTGAATGATGTACTCATACAAAATGAGTTATATTATATAAGATGCATATGTGTATTGTGTAATTGTACATGTTGAATACTTGAATTGTTAGTTTTTGACCTATTGGTGGGTTGTGTTAGATGAAATTGAATTATGTATGATGTAATAATACAAAATGAGTTACATTATATAAGATATATATATATATATATGTGTGTGTGTGTGTATTATGTAATTGTGTTAGCGTGGACTTTAGAGTACATATTTTATGATAGTAATTGATAATGAAATTATGTATTCTTTATTTTGATATGAAGTTATTAAGTTTATTTTATATAAGTCTTCATTTATTTTTAAAGATAAATGAAAGGAAGCTCAATTACTCCTAATAATTCAACCGCTTCAGGAAGATACAATGATCCAACTTGAGCTTATGCTGGATTACTTTCTAGAATGAAGAACCATATCGGTTGGTTGTTTTGTAACAAGCATTTGAAAGGTGGATGAATTACCAGATTGAAGTAACATTTATCTGGGGTTAAAGGTGATGTGGAACCTTATAAAAAAGTGAGTCATAATGTGAAATGACAAATCAAGACTTTGCTTGAAGAGTATCAGCGCAAAAGAGATAGGTAGTTAAGATTCAATTACGAAATTGGAAGTGGAAGTTCATCTGATGATGTTTAATATGATAGTTGGAATGTCGAAGGTGGTAGTATTCCTACCTAACAAGAAGGAATGTTGCACTTGGAATTGATGTTATGAAAAGAAGAAGACAAGTGTTTAATTTTTTTGCACAACGAACAACTCCTAGAGCTCAACCTTCAATTCGTAGTGCCTTATAATCAAGATAAGTGACTCATAATGTAGATATGACAATAGTTAGATGGTGATATGATTCGGGTATAACATTCAATACTTCCCAGTCTTACTATTATCAACCTATGGTGCATGTTATTGCCTCTTATGACCTAAGATCAAAGCTCCTTCACTTGATGACTACAGAGGTAAACTTTTGAGTAGCTCTATTTATGAAATTAAAAGTTATTTAGATGAAGAAGAATGGCTTGGGCTACTTTTGAGTGTTCAATTATGTGTGATTGTTGGACAAATTAAATACATGAGCCTATTATTAATTTTTTAGTTTATTCTATACAAAAACTCAATGTTTTTGAAGTCTATTTATGCATCTAGCCTTATTAGGAATGTTGATACTTTATTTGAAATATTTGATGAAGTTGGGCCAGAAAATATTATCCAGTTCATTATTAACAATAATTCTGCATATAAAACAGCAGGAAGAAGATTACAAAGTAAGTATAATTCTTTTTATTGGACTCCTTATGTTGCACAATGCATTGACTTGGTGTTGGAAAATATAGGGGATGCTAGGTTATTTTCCTATTATTGATAAGATTGTGCAGAAATTAAAAAAGGTGACCAAGTTCTCTGTAATCATATATGGGTCTTGAATTTAATGAGAAATGATTTCACTAATGGTTGGAATTTGCGTCGTCTTATTGTTACAGGATTTGTAACAAATTTTTTATCACTTCAGTATTTTGTTATAATGAAGAAAGAGTTGAGGTAAATGTTTATAAGTGATAAGTTGGTTACATCTTAACATGTTAGGTATAATATATGATTGGAGGTCTCAAGAATTATACTTGAAGATACTGAGTTTTCGCCTTAATGTCAATTTGTCACTCGAGTTTGTGAGGATATTTCGTCTAGATGACTTATATTTGATGTATATGTTAAATTTTATGGATGCAATATAATTATAAATATTTTTGTTTCAGGTTTTACTTCTAGTTGAATTTTCGACATGAACTTTTGTTATAAATTGTAATTGTTATAGAGTAATAGATATTTATTATTCTTTTTATTTGATATTTTGATATAATTATTATTTATTATATGATAAAATTATAATATTTTAAATACTTTGTATTATTCTTAATTTTATATTTGTATAATAATTAAATGATCATTTTCATATTAATTATGATTATTATTTATATGTAAAATATGTGAAAATAATGTCAATAAAAATAAATAAATTGTTGATATTTTAATTTTTATTATTGTAATTTTTATAGTTATAATTGATGAAAAATTATAAAATATAGAGTAATATATTGAAAGATTATTTTATAATTTTAGAAAAAATTGTATGACTAATTTATAAAATTTAAAAATTATTGATTTCTACCGTACAGCACTATATTATAATTAAATTCAGAGCCGGTACCCAGGAAGCATTTTTTTAATTATTTAAAAGACCTTTGACCGACGATGCTGCGTTTGGAACACGCCCATTTGTATTGTATGTTGTAACCTATTTCGTTCTACGTTAACCACAAAACGAGCAACTGCCAACAAGCGTCCACGACACTAAATTTATTTCCCAATTGAACTAAAGGAACCCTAATCTCAAAATCCTTACAAGAGAGTTGGATTTGGGGGCTTGAGAGAAGGGGAAGACGATGGTGTTCTACTTCAAAGCCCGGCCTGAGGCAGGAGACTACACCATTTTCATGGGTCTCGACAAGCACGAGAACGAGGAGCTCATCAAATACGGCTTCCCCGAGGACATCTGGTTCTTTTCCAATCCCCATCCCGTTCTTCTTTTCTTTGTGTCTTTTGCCCGTGTTTCACGTTATCTTAACTTTTTCTCATATGATTATTTAAAGAGTTAATCAATTGATTGGCGCCGTATTTTATACTGCTTTCACCGCTTGGTGTAGGAGAGGAGATTGATTTTGATAGCAGGAAACGAATGTTTCATTACGAAACTAGTGAGAGATTGATTATAAAGGTCAATATATTTGGAGTTCTTATGTTGGATTACTACGTGGAACCTAATACAATGTTGGGTTTTGTGTCCATAAGGATTGTGGCTGTCTTTAATGAAAAAATTTGCCATTATCTATGGCCTTATACATATGATGTTCGTTTTGAAGCTCTTTTACGTCTAAAATGCTTCGAATTATTTTGAACATAGACGTAAACTATTCCTTTTATTTCAAATAGATTATTTTGTAACTGTGGTGCTTTCGTGAGGGTCTTACGTAAAGCTCCATTTTTCACTGTTTTGCTTTCTGATGCTCAAAATCCTCCTTTTTGTGAGGTTTTCTTGCTTAGGTTTCATGTGGATAAAATGTCTTCTGCCCATGTTTATCTAAGACTGCAAAAAGGTGAGACAATTGATGGCATAAATGAAGGCGTATTGGAGGATTGTGTTCAGCTCGTCAAGGCAAATTCAATCCAAGGTGCTCTTACAATAGATTCTGCGTGACATAGATTTAGTTATTCATCTTGCTCAAATCTTCTTCCTGTTGAATGTACACACTATTACATCTGGGAGCACACTTTTGAGATACAGTATAATAATAATGAGAAAAAGATTCTCCTAGTTCTCATGAGTTCAAAGGGTCAGGCAAGATCGTAGTAATATTCTAGTTTGACAAGAACAATTCACCTCACTGCCATAAGGTACAAGGCATATTTAATTCATCACTTTAGTCTAATGGTTTTCCCTTTGTTCTCCCGTGCTCTAAGTTCAACCTTTTGATTTTCTGTTTCATGTTGACTTAATTTTCTGACTTATATGTCTTCCATATCACAGGAAACAAGGTGAATAACATTGATGTTGTTTACACCCCATGGTCTAATTTGAAGAAAACTGCTGCCATGGATGTTGGCCAAGTTGGCTTCCACAACCATAGGATGGTGAGCTGTCCAGTTACATAGTTCATATCTTAGTTTCTTGAACATAATTGATAATGCATATGTATTGTTGATATTCTTATGATTTCTTATATGTATGATTCAGGTTCGAACTGTGAGAGTGGAGAAGCGGATAAATGAAATTGTGAATAGATTGAACAAGACAAAAGTTGAAAGAAAACCAGATTTGAAAGGTTAGTCCAAGGTGTAAATCAACCTTGTTACGTGACTTGATTTATTACTAAATTTTGTGTTGTGTACACATGCATATGTTTTTTATCATGGCCATGCTAATTGTTATTTATTTTAACATCTACAATTACAGCTGAGAGGGAAGCTGTCACTGCAGCAGAAAAAGCAGAGCGGAAGCTTCATTTGAGAGAGAAGGTATGTTAAATACCTTCCTTTCTATTTTTCTGTTCTTAAATATCAACTGTTTCTCCTGCATTCTGTGCCAGCATCATATTTTTCAATCTCGTGATTTCCCTAGTGATGCTTTAACAGGAAACTTTCAAGACTCTTGAAAATATTGATGAACTTGACGTAACATATTCCTGTAAATGTATACCCCTCCATTATCAAAATGGTATACATAAATACAAAATTGGTCTGTCCATTTCCTAATTTGCAATTGATCACTTTCTAGCTCTTGGTCCGTGTAGCACTCTGTTTGGAGTGATCGAGTGTTTTAAATTCTTAAAGTTCTGACAAAAGTCTCAATTTTCTTTTTACAGAAACGACGTGAGGAAATGGAAAGGCTTGAAAAAGAAAGACAGGCAGAAATAAGGAGCTACAAAGGCTTGATGGTGTCTGAAAAGATGACATCCAACAAGCAGATTGCTTCAGCAAGCAAATCCTTGCAAGAGATGGAAGACGACTTTATGTAAGCACTTCAACACTCGACGACTGCCACACTGGCATTTAAAACATTAACCTTGTAATTCAAGTTGTAGCACCGGGCAGGCCTGAGGCCTTTTTATGAATAAACCGTAAGCGTGATAGTGCCTGTACCTCCACGGTCACATGGTAAAGATTGAATGGAAATTTGTGGTGCTGGGCCCTTGAAGTAGGGTGATTTAAAGTTGATTAGGGTTGTGGTTAGGTGAGGAGTGGATACGGGTGACTTTCCAAGCTATACCTGGATGATGAAAATGACAATTGACAATCGAGCCTCAACGTTATTTTTAACCGATCTATATGTCATTATTATAATCGCTGTATGCCATGGAGAGTAAGCGGTTGTCCAGACTCACCGCCACCTTCATGCTTTGTTTTTGCGCACATTGTGTAATATTCAATTGTCAACTCCAAATTTCACAGTAGAACCCAACCCCAAATAGCTTTAATATTCAATTGTAGGGATAAGGTTGCATATGATCAGATCTTTTTAGATTGGTTTATTGCGGGACTTTGGACTGGTTATATCGGTGATTTAATTGTCATTGACACCTGACAAGATACTCATAGCTACGGGTTGATAAATTATAACCTTTGATGTCCTATACACAGCTTCAATAGCCTACAGAGGAAGCTTCATCTTAATCGTTTATTCAAAAATAGTAAAAAGACTCAACTTTGTTTTATTTATTAAATCATCAAGGTAATCGCGGGTGTTGCCTTTTCAATTGTTTGGAGTCATTCTAGTTGTAGACTGTTCGCTCTAGCATTAAAATTACAGAAGTTACTTTGCCCAGTGATCACGTCAAATAGGATTAAAAATATAGTAAATAAGGTTCTAAATGGTAAGGTATACTCATTAAAATGGAAAAATAATGGCTGAATGGAAATAGTCCTATAGCTCTTTACAAACTATACAAGCACACAATAAATTCAAAACCACCAGTATAAACACAAATTACCACTATGCATTTAAAACAACAGCTTCAATGAAAATGAGAATACCATAATTCTCATTTCTATGTACAAATCATATCATGCCTCAACAAAAACATAAACGACTCTATCTATTCAATATCACGTCTAAGTGAAAAAAAAAACACCATTCTTTACAGATAAGAAAGACATACATTTTTAAGTGCAAAAATATTAAGTGAATAAAAAGAAAACCACGTCTCAATAAAAACCATACTGAACTTCAATATATTTAATACTACCACTACACATGGTCCTCAAAATGAGAATATCATCTTTGAGTAAAACTATACCTGCTTTATTACAACTTGTACTAGTAGTTTTTTTCAATATCACAGTTAGGTAAAAAAGAAGAAGGGAAAACCATCACTCATTATAGATTAACAAGACAGTAGGGTAGAATATCCACTCTTCGGTGATTGGTTATCTACACTATAGTGTCGCCCAGCCTATGCATATAAATGTTGATGTATGTAAGGTTGGTTAGTTGGGCCACCGAGAAAGTTGTGGGGATAGAGGTGGATGTAGAGCTCTCTTCAGAGCTATATCACTAAGAACTAAAACAAAAAGAAAATTTAAGAAAAAACAAGAATTTAGCATGCTTGAAAATGATAGAATATAAGCTGGGTAGGCCTTTTATAATGTGCTTCACAAAACTTACATAGTATTGTATAAGTATCGTGTACTACAAGAATATGTGTATGTGTAGGTAGACAAGGGGTTATGTCGTTTGAATAAATATGAAGGAGGAAACAGAAAAGGTAGAGTAGGAGCACAAGGCTTACACAGGCTCATATAGGTGCCATGTTTAAAAATGGTCAACTCTATTTCTTTAACTCCTATATATGGGGTACACATGACATCTCAATGCACAATCCTCCTCACACTTGGACAGCATATTAGGTTCATTGGGGTTTTTATTGGTTGGAATTTCTAGCTATCTTGGCAAAAATTTGATATCTTTATTTCCGTCTCAGCCCTCAATGTGAGAAAAAACACACAACATATAAAGGAAACTAAAAATGACAAAAAAAAGAAGAAAAGGTTAGAGCATAAAACCCTATTAAGGTGATTGAGGTTGTGACGGTGTTGGAGATGGAATTTGAATATTTTGAGCAGTAAAGTATTTGTAAATTTTCTTGATGTTGCGTCACTATCGTCGTTGTTCTTGCACCATCTCCTTCAACAGTTTGTTATTGTCTGAAACCACATTAAGGACCTTCTCCTATCATGTCTCTTCATCTTCCTCTATTTCTTCGCTTGACCCCTAAGCTTGCTTCTTTGACTTATAATCACTTTAAAAGGGATACGAATATTAGCAATCCAAACCATTCTAAATCATTGTAATTAAAAACCTAATTCTAGAATTCAAAACAAACTTGACTATAGAATTTTTTGCTATCTAATTATTGAACATGCTAAGTTATAGTCATTAGCTTTGTAAGTGATAAGTCGACTTGTTCATTGGAGAAGTCGACTTACACATGAAAAGTACCGACAAGTCGCCTTGTACATTGGGCAAGTCGACTTGTTCAAGGTCGGTACTGTTTATTTATGCCCTAAAGTCAATCCCCTTTAGCGCATTTTATTCAAAAGTCGTGTTCAGACTTTATGAATAAATAAAGAAAGGCATATTTCATTAATTTGATATTCATGAACCTTGTTTATGAATTGATATGGATCTTTAATCGAATTAATGAAGTCCATGATATATGACATAGCATGAAGGAAATTATG
>JAOSBP010000001.1:8252469-8268138 GCA_027563825.1 Erythroxylum mucronatum | reverse complement strand
ATAGCATTAAGAACCAATGACAAGTGATAAACATGTACGACATGCAATCAATCAAGCGAATATCTTCTTAGAATTTTTCGACTCTAACGTAGAAAGGGTAATCCTAATTGCTACTTATGATTATCGAAACTGAACGTCATATTTCGTTAACCTAGCGTTTGAATCAATTTATCTCTAGTAGCGCTCCTAGAAACCAACAAATCCAAATCTAAAGATATTCAATGCTCATCAATAATCATAAAAAGTATCCAAAAAATCTCACAATAATAACATGTAACATGGATCCCTCAACCAAGATAAGAAAATTAGCTATATATAAGACTTAAGGATGTAACCCTAATGGAGTTTCTACATTCTGGCACGTTTGGAAAGTTCAAGAAAGAGAGAAAAGAAGAAAGAGAGAAGAAGAAGCCGGCCCCTATGCTGCTCCTTCCTGGATTGATTTGTAAATTTAGTTCAAGGTACTTAGACATAGATTTCACAAGGAGCCACGATCGTGGGGAATATGCGCCATGATCATGGAAAAAGTTGATATAGGGAGCCACGATCGTGTCGTTATAGGCCACGATCATGACAGAAGCAAAACCTCACGATCATGGCCTACGTTACAGATACGTGGAAAGCAGTCCCGATTTGAGTTTTCGAAGGATTTTTGGACCTTTTGGACCTAGAAAAAACCCTAGGGTTGTCCTAATTAGAAATACTATATAAGACTTAAAGATGTAACCCTAATGGAGCTTCGAAATTCTAGAACGTTTGGAAAGCTCAAGAAAGAGAGAAAGAAGACGAAGAAGAAGCGGGTCCGGATGCTACTGCTTCCCAGATTAGGTGGTCTCCCGATGTTGTTGCTTCCCAGATTAGGTGGTCTCCTGACGTTGATTTCTGCTTAGATTGTCCGTTCTAAGTTTTATTTCCTTTCCATTTCATTTTTGTTCATTTAATGTAGAAGATTGAAATGGAATGTATAATGATGGGTTTTGGATTGTCGATGATTTTCTAACTCTTCCTTCAGGATTTTATTTTAATTTAATGTTAATATAGTTTATTTTGTGTTTTATTGATTGGGTGTTGTGATTAACTTCGATTTTTATAATTCGGTAACAAACCGAGAGGGTGAGCCGTATAAAAATGATTGGATTGGGTTAACGAGAGTTAGGCAATCCAATAGACTACGTAGTTAATCATATCGGTTTTCTTGCAAAGAGAGATCCCCTGTGAGACCTAATAGTTTAGTAGAGAGCTTCCGATCTAATTTTAATTATGGATCTTTTGTTAAATGAGAGATTTTAAATTTCGTAATTAGGGTTAATGATTTAAGGCGCAAAATTATAACTTGAGAGAAAGTAATTCCCCCTACGATAGTCTAGAACTGACATCCCAATAACACATAATTGGCTAGGTTGGCAGTAATGATAGATAGAATCCCCTCTCTCATAACTTAGTAATTTCTCTTGACTAATTTCCATAGTGACCTTTTTTATTGCTTAATTTCAATTCCTGTTTTGTGTTAATTTCTTAAGTTAATTTCCCAGGCTATACATGCTGCTCTCTCAGCCTCTGAGCTGATAGATACAGGTGTTGGTAGCCTATCCTTGACCATGTTGATATTTGTCATCTCCACAGCAAATTCCTCATCTTGCTTCCGTTTCTTAAAATTGAAACCCAGTGAGGGTTTCAATTATAACACTATTATTATTTATAGAGAAGGTGACTATAAAATTGATAATGTAAATGATCAACACACATGTTGGATAACATCATTACTCAAATCCATAAAATATTTTCTATACTTAGCATCTTATCACATATATCATGAAACATGTGTGGGCTGAATACATAATACAAGAAAATAAGACATTGACATAAAAGCGATCAGAGTACACACCATTCAATTTTATGATTTTACCACCAGTAGGCAGAAAATTCACTTAAATAATAGTTTTCCTCCAACTTATGCCTTTATATACATCTCAAATTCTCATATAAGGTTAACACCAATGGGCATAATAGCCAAACACAAGACTAGAGACATCTGCAAACTTGCAAACAGAGCAATTCAAATACTAACTTGAAAGGCTACTATGGTGACTACATTCTTATTAGCAGCCAAATGATCCCAAATACAAGAGACATACTTGTATATTATCCTCACATTCTTTATATGGACATAAAATATGTAACAACTTACGATTCATAAATGTCAAATCCTCATTATCACATATCAACGTTAAAAGTATTATTAACAAACTTTATTTGAAAATTCATCAAAAAGAAAGTCTCAATTAGGTTAATAATCATGCGAAACTAAATAACAAATGCACCATATGAGATACCAAAACCAAAAGCATGTGGGCAAATGCAAAGCATGCTCGACACTTTTAAAAACACAAGCTGCAATATATGGCATGTGTTAAGCATGTGCCTAATGCACAACAACTCGGTTTAAATTCATACAATTATGGAACTAATTGTATTAACGAAAAAAGCAAAAAAGAAACTTATTTTGCTATCCATTGAACGATGAAAAAGTTGTTGAACCTTTTGAACAAGCTTTTCAACGTATAAACAAACTCTTGAAACTTTTGAAACTTTTAAATCAACTTTAACAAAAGTTTTATATCCTTATGTCATTAACATTTTTCTACATCTTTCTTAATGCGTGAGTCTCTCAACGAATAAAGAAACTGAATATCCTTGAACTTACTTGTGTAGGCAGCAAGAGACCTTAACATCTATTTATAGTAACTTTATTAGGTCTCTCCATCACAAGTCTAATAAATAATTGATCGATACTGATTAGGGCTCATTTCTCTCATTGAACTTCAGTTCATTTAATCAAATTTTTTATTGGACTTATTTACTATTTTTAATCTAGATCAAATTTAATTTTCTTAAACTTAATTTATAAAATTTATAATTAATAATTGCTCAATTAAAAATTACTAACAGTAGTTAGCGTCATGTTCTCACTCTTAACTCATGTGCAGTTTATACTATCCGGTTGTTTGATTTCTTTATGTCACTAATTTAAGGCCTTTTCTGTTATCTGACACTCTAATGAGTAGATTTGAGAAAATCATACTTAAAGACTATAAGAGGGAAAAATAAAGATCTAAGAAGAACCGAGAGGAAGTGATCAAGAATGATATGACTCTGTTACAACTTACTAAAAACATAACCTCTAATTGAAAATTTTGGCGTATTAAAATATGGATAAAGAATCTCACGTGGAGAGAACTTTCTCGTTCTCTTAAGTCTTTTAAACATTTTTTTATTCTTTTATTTTCTAGTTAACCGTAATATTTTGATTAAGTAGTACTTTCTTTCTAATTATTTAGCGTAGGTAGATTCTTACTTACTTTACTCTAATTATTTTCTTGCAATGACTAGTTTAATTTATTCTTGTATTTGTTTTTTTTAATTTATGTATGGTTAATCTTTACTAGATTCTATAGTACTGCATATATATATTGCATTATATATTTTTATATTTTTATTTATACATATTTATTTATATTTTATATTATTTATATTTTATATTATCAAAAACAATCTGTTCTCAAATTCTGTATTTTAGCGAGCACTCAGGTGGTCGTGGTGCTGTTTTGATGCGGTTGTTGTGTTAATTGTTTGTTTTGCGCACTTAACATTTCCTATTTTAATATACTCTTTCAAGAAGGAAATAGGAGAAGAAGAAACAAAGGAGCACGCAACAAGAGCCAACCACAACAAAATGGCTGATCAGGACTGTACTTACATCAATCGAATCCTTGAACCTTCCTTCTTTGTTCTGTTAAATACTTTATACTGTGCCATGTACTTTCTTTTTTTTGGGTAAATGTGCCATGTACTTTCGTTAGAAGGAAGTTTCAATTTTAGCTATTATGTGTTAGTTACCACAGATGAAAACTAGAAAAGAAACAAAAATGGAGAAAAATCTTATCAATTGTGTTAACAGCTTTTGTAGTTGAATTCAGTAAGAATCAGGACCCCATCATCATCGTCCTCCTCCTCTTCCTCATCAAACCAACCGCTTCTTCCGTGAAAATGTTGTCTTCAAGTGCATTTAGGTCCCACGTATTCCACGTGTACCGCCCGACAGCTCGAACGTGCCCATCTTGGCCTCAAGAACCATATTCCTATAAATACGGCCCTTCTCGTCACCTCCTCAACCAAACAACCAACGCATTAACTATGGAAGCCCAGGTGACCGATGTGGGGAAGCTACGCTCCGATTTCATACAAGTCCTTCGTTGTAGGCGGTCCCCTGAAGGTTAACTGAATTTTCAGTCTTGAATATAAGATTCTTTGTCTTCATGTTTGTGTATGATTACTGTTTGGTTTTCAGTTGCATGGTCTGTGGAGGCTGCAAAACCAGTGACTAATCCCTTCTTCCAGGATGACACTGACCCAAACAATTTCAGTGAGGTTACGTGTTTCAATTTTCTCTGTTTAATTTCATTTTTGAACTAACGTTAAATAGTGAGCAGGCTATGAAATCTTGTCCTAAGGTAGAGATAAAGAAGTTTAAGGATGTAGTGAAGGAGGAGAATCTCTATCTCGCGACTGAGGTATTTGACTGATTGGTTCAGAATTACGCCATAGCATTAAATTCGTGATTTTTTGTGACCAAGTCGTGTGGGTGCTTTAATAGGCAGGAGAACAAGGAAGATTGCCGTTGCTGATTTTGAGCATGAAAGATTGGACAGAAAGGCGACCTGCTATTGTCTTTCTCCATAGCACGAATAAGTGCAAAGAGTGGTTACGCCCATTGCTTGAGGTTCTGTCCTTTTGATGATTAAAAGTCTCGACTTTGTAGGGGATAAGACATCATGCTTGTTTTGCTCTCCTTAGGCATATGCTTCCCGTGGATATGTAGCAATCGGCGTTGACTCTCGATACCATGGAGAGCGTGCCGGCAATAAGACAGCCTATCGAGATGTGAGCATCGGATACCACCGTGTGAACTTTGTCCCTGGGATTTTAATCCCAAAAAACTTTTTTGCGCGCGTCATCTGCCCTATAACGCTTTAATCATGGAATTGCCTTGCTATTGAATTCATGCCAATCTGTTAAAAATCTAGCTGTTGAATGACACAGAAAAGTGACTAGTTACAAAGTGATTGACTTTGAGATGCTGTCTTCTGTTTAAAAAATGGTCACTGAGGATTTTTTTTGGTATATATTTGCAGGCTCTTATTTCTTCATGGAAAACAGGTGATAGAATGCCATTCATATATGACACGGTGACTGCCTGATCTCCTTTTTTTCATTCATTCATTGTCTTTGGATACTGACATTTTTTTGAGTTGACACATAGAGTTGTGATGATATTCTTATGAGATAGTCTTCTGGTCTATTGAGACTTAAGATATGAGAGTTATGATGATGCTTTAGATCTATAAAACAATTTAATTTTGATTTTGATCTTTGTTAGTCAGACTCCTAAAGTTTTATGACTGCAGGTCTGGGATTTGATAAAACTAGCAGATTATCTTACACAGAGAGAAGATGTTGATGCTAACAGAATAGGAATTACTGGCGAATCACTAGGAGGTCAATTATTTCAACTATGAAACGATCATCAGTAGAATGCCATTGTTGGTACTCCTTCACCCTTTGGGTATCATTATTTGATGCAGGGATGCATGCATGGTTTGCTGCTTTTGCCGACACCAGATACACAGTGGCTGTCCCTATAATTGGTGTGCAGGTTGGTCCAGTAAACTAGCTAAGCCTGTTGAGGAATTAGCTTCTTCACATCTAATAATATTCTAAAATTTATTAAATGAAATTTTAGGGATTTCGATGGGCAATAGATAATGACATGTGGCAGGCACGGGTGGATAGTATTCGGCCTCTGTTTGAAGGTATGCAGGCCAAAAAATGCAAGAAGTTTTTGATCGAGATTTACTGAAGCACCACTTCCATTACAATAGCAGTAGCAGCTTTCTCCATTGTATTTTAAAGCATCAACTATGAAACTTGATGTCCTTCAACATATTCATGTGGAGAATAATTAATAATTTTTTTTCTGCCTTAAGCATCACGACAAGCACAGGGATGTAAGAATTTGCTTCTTGTAGCTTACTTATTTGACAATTGTGTTTCAACTAGAGCTCTTGTGACCGTTACTTTTTTTAATTACTTGATTTTGGTTGCAGACGCTCGATTGGGTTTAGGAAAAAGTGCAATTGATAAAGAAGTGGTGGAGAAGGTTGGTGCCATTTTTTTTAATACTTTTAACTCTGTTATTCTTTCAGGATCATTTCTCTTTGGCCAGCTAAGTAGTGTGGGTTGTCTGATTGACATTTCACGATTTTTTGTTCAGGATCACTTGTCCTTAACTTCAAGTGCTTACTTTTCTTTTCTTTTTTTTTTTGTCTTATACCAAACTGTATGTTGACATTCTGTCCATATTATTCTTGCATTTTCTTGAGAGAACTTCCTATAAGGAGACTACTACTCTCATGGATAAGGAATTTTAATCGTTTCTGTTTACTTTTGTCTGAATAGGTCTGGGATAAGATTGCGCCTGGTCTGGCCAGTAGGTTTGATTCGCCATATACAATTCCAGCCATTGCACAACGTCCACTATTGATTCTTAATGGTACATTCATATACCTTGTTCAGAAGCTATGATCAATTTTAGATTTTACATTTATCTAGAGTTGAATAGTTGAATTCACATAAGGTTCCAAAGTATGGGTGCTAAGCTGCATTATATAGTCTTTTTAGATTCTTTTTAGATTAATCCTCATGCATACTATTTCATCCTTTCTTGCTTAGACGCAATCGTTTAGTCCTTTTCAGTATTACATGAAACGACATATCTAGTCTCAGCGCATAGTCTTAGTAGCTTTCTGAATATAGTTTGACTACATACTGTCCCTTAGATCAAGTTTTTTCTGCTTTGAACGTTCATATCAAGTCAATTACATTTTGTATTTGAAATACAGGTGCAGAAGATCCTCGTTGCCCTCTCGCGGGCTTAAAAGTTCCTGTATCAAGAGGAAAAATGTCCTATGAAGAAGCTCACAGTCAGGAAAAGTTTGAGGTTTTACACCTTACGAGCTCTTGAAATTTGAACGATCTTTCATGCATCTTTTCTGTTCATTGTTTTTATTTGCTATCCTTTTTGGGTAGATATGGGGCAATGGATACACATGTTGTTCCGTTTTTGCTCCTATTGTTTGATATCCATTAATAAGTGGTAAGACATAGAACAGTCTATAGTCATCGCGTTTGGAGCATGCATTACACGTGCATTTGATAGTCATAATACTGACGTTCCATTATATACATACAGTTTGTTGCACACCCTGGAATTGGACATCAAATGACGTCTCTTATGGTGAAGGAAGCGAGTGATTGGTTTGATAAATACCTCCAGAAATAATTGCTGTTGGTCACCTGTTTGCATCTCTGGGAAATTATCATCATAATAGAATTTTATATTTTACCTTTCCTCTTCATCTGAATAATTTTTGGAGGATGGTGTTAGAAGTTTGTCATGCTTACTTGATTCATTTACTTAGTCTGCGGAGTGTTGAAGTTTGTGATATTTGGTTCATATACCTAGTTTGTGGTGTCTTATTAGTTATTTAGTCTCTTTGTTTATCCAAAGAGTCGTGTTAATCCTAAGACTCATGTCATTTATGAACCAGTTTCTTCAATGTACTATATGTCTATCTACATCAAGTCTTGCAATTTTTCTGATTAAGTAGCATTAATACAATACATCTCTCCAGCAAGATTTAATCTTTCATGTTGCTAACTTCCTTCTCCTTATGGATACTACTAGCTGATGTAACTAGCTATAGTTGAAGTATTGTTTTTTCTTTCATATTTTCAACTTGTTATCAAAGCAAGTTTACTCAATTAGTCCGGTATTTATAATAGTTCTGTTTGTCAAGCACTTGATTGTGGCACCTAAGATGGATTCTATTGATGGACTAAACCAGTTTGGAGCCTGTCTTAGTAATCAACTAGTGCTTGATGTAGAGATCTCCTTTAATAGTTTCATTGTTCTACCTAATATCTAATGGTTGTTATATTATCTTTAAATTTATTAGCAATTTATAAACTTGTATCAACCTTTAATGTTTTGGTTTTTTTCTTAATTACTGGAGAAAACAATTTCTTAATTTTAAAGAATCTAATTAATATATTTCAATATAATTGAAACTAATTAATTTTAATTTTAGAAAGTTACTTTTCTAAAATTAATTAAGAATCTATATAATTTTTAATCTTAATCATGTTAAGAAAAATAATTATCTTAATTTTAGAATTGAATGTTATTTTTAAAATTATTTTAAAATTATTTTTGGAACTTGGATAAATTTGGATGATCATTTCTACCCCAAAGTGTCCTCCAAAAGGATATGAATGACAGAAGGTTGAGTTAGAAGGCACTCACCTCTTCACCTTTTGAACTCAGCCATTGCTTCCGGCCCTTCCACCCTCTTTCCCTAGCAATTGCCACCTTTCCCTAGACAGCATCACAAATCAGACAAACTCAAACTCCAGAAAGAAACATTAGCTAAGCCCCTAGCCCTCATGTCTCAACCTGTAAACAACCAGACCTTTACCACCGCCTCCATCCCACCCTCACTCTGTCCCTCCTTCTCAGGCCACTGCCATCCCTTCCCCTAGACAGCATAGCAGCAACAGTTGTTGTCATCTCTTCAAACTCTAGGAAATTTAGCTCAGCTCTAGCCCTCAGATCTCTTGCTCAAATCTGCAAAAAAAACCAGAATGTTTAGCTACCAAACACAAATGGACACACAATTTCCAACTCTTCTATCAATCATTAAACAAACCATATCCCATAACCCTAACCCTAACTCCACCCCTCCCTCCTCTTCTAAACCTTCTGCACCACTCCCTTCTTCCCCACCCCTTTCTACATCTATCTCAATCCCTACTACGGCTGCTTCTCCTAAGGGATTTATTCCTACTAAGATAGAATCAGCTAAAACGACTTAGGAAAACTTGGAAATAGGTAGTTGGAGACATCTCTGACTCCTCTTTGGTATTCAGCCCTCCAGTAGAGGTTGATGGCAAGCTAATGGTGACTCCTAATCTAGATGTTTTACAACAGGGAGCTAAGATATGAGAAGCTACACTTGTGGAATTTTTCATGAAAAAAAGGCCTGCATTTCCGATTATACAAGTGTGGGCTTTAAGAAATTGGAAAGGAAGAGGTCTAATGGAGTTTATGCTTACTGAAGAAGACAATATAATCTTTACCTTTTCTTTCAAATCGGAAGCACAAAAGATAATAGAAGAGGGCCCCTGACATATCTCTCAACTTCCAATTTTTCTCCAAAATTAGCAACTGGGGATGGAGATCAAACAAATTAGAACAAAGAACATTCCCCTATGAGTGAACATTTATAATATCCTATTGGAGTGTAGGACTACAAAGGGGATGAGTATGCTCGCGAGCTACTTGGGGAAACCTATCTGCATGGATGAGAATATTGCTCTGAGGAAAAGAGTTGGATTTCCTAGATTATGTGTGAGCATGGATATGTCTAAGGAAATGAAGGATAGTATCCCTATTCTAAGGTTGGCGGATGTAAACTCTCTTAGAGAAGATAAAGTCTTGGTGACGTACCAATGGACACTGTCTTTTAAAGCTCAAGGCAAAAAATGGAAACCGACGGGTAAGGTCTATTTAAAAGGTGACTATTAGGAAGTGATGGGTATAGCAAAAAATGATCCAGAAGAAATCAAAGAAACTAAGGAGGCTAAATAAGTAGCAAAAAACCAAGAAATAGTTCAAGCAGTAAAAGTCTCCCCTAGAAAAAGGGAGGACATTCCGAAGGGCAATAAAATTGAATCTGATCAGATGACATAAGCTCTTCATAATCAACTAGAAGAATGCTACAAAGAAGGAAAAGTTCAGGAATCTAGTGGTGGAAATTAAAATGAAGAATCTTCGGATATGCAACAGAATGAACAAAGTCTATCCAGGGCTAATTTACATAATGATAATAATAAAGAGAAGTAGTTTAAGCAAGTCACCTCTAGGAAAAGTAGTAGGAGCAATAGGAAAAACTCTAAAGGGAAAGCTAATTGATTATGACCTTGATTGCATGGAATGTGCATGGAATAAATAATCCTTCAAAGTTGAATGCTTTAAAGGATTTTGTGCTAAAAGAAAAGCCTTGGGTATTTTGTATGTTGGAGACAAAAATTAGAGAAGCTAATCTGAACAAACTGTTTTGTCTAGGTAGCAAATGGCAGTTCATTACAAATCATCAAAGTCATGCATATTGAAGGATTATAATAGCTTATGATGGTGATCATCTGAAACTAGAATTTATGGAATCTAGTCAGCAGCATATTCACTCTAATATTTATTTCAAAATGGAAAATTCTTGGTTATTACCTACCTTTGTCTATGGATTCAATACTATATTCCAAAGAACTGAACTCTGGAGTTTCCTAAGAAGGATCAAGTCTTCAGTAAAATCCCCTTGAGTTGTATGCAGAGATTTTAATACTACTTTGCTCAGATCAAAGGCCGAAGATAATTGTAACCTTCTTAACTACTCCCCTGATATGTGTGAATGTATATAGGAGGTGAAACTTAGAGATCTAAAATCTGAAGGTCATAAGTTTACTTGGGCAAATAAACAATGCTCTAATTGGCACATCAGGAAAAAATTAGATAGAGCTTTGGTTAATTTAGAATGGCTAAATTCTTTTTCAAGAAGTTCTGTGAAATTCTTAGACCTTGGAATATCAGATCATACTCCTATAAAGATTGATAATTTGTTCATCAACATCCTTTCAGATTCAACAATTTTCTGGTCAACATGGAGGGTTTTCAAGAAGCAATAAACAAGGGATTAGAGTACAGTTGTTATGGTACTAAACAGTACATTTGTATCCAAAAGCTAAAGGCTATTAAACAGGAGCTGAAGTTTCCTAATAGTAAGAGAGGACAGAATCTTACTAAGGAGATTGATATATTTAGGGATAAACTTTCCTCTATTCAAAAAGCATTGGCAGAGAATCCTTTTGATGGAGCTTTAGCTATAGCAGAGAAGGATATGCTTAAAAACTACTTAGAAGCAGTGGATAACCACTGTTCTCTACTGAAGTGGAGAGCTAGAATTAATTGGTTAAAAGAGGCTAATAGATGCACAATGTTCTTTTTTAATTCTTTGTTAGCTCGAAAGAACACTAACAAAATTTCCTCCATTAAAATAGAAGCTGGAGTGGATGTTAGTGGACAAGATGACTTAGCTAAGGAAGCTTTGGATTATTACAGCAAACTATTTGGATCATAAGCTCTCCCATCTGCGATGGATTATGATCTTAGACAGTTTATAACTACCAAAATTCCTTATCATGAAATTTATAGTTTAATAAGACCTATTACAGATCAGGAAATTGATAAGGTGGTCTTCAGCATGAATGGCTTTAAAGCTCCAGGTCTGGATGGATTGAATGGTTTTTTTAATCGAAAAACTTGGAATAGTTTGGGGGGATAGTCAAGGAGGTAGTACAGGAGTTCTCCCTAAAAGGGGTTTTACTGAAAGAAATAAACAAGACTTTTTTATGCCTGGTCCCTAAAACTCCAATCTGGGAACTTGGATTGACTACAGGTCTATTTCGTGTACTAATGTCTTCTAAAAAATTATTGAAAATATTTTGGCAAATAGGTTGAAGGAGGTTCTAAAATGTCAATGAGAATCAAGGAGCTTTTATGACAGGCAGAGATATCGGGGACAATATTCTTATCATTCAGGAGCTTTTAAAAAGGTATAACTATAGGAGAAGCCCTCAGAATTGAATTATAAAAGTGGATTTACAGAAAGCTTTTGATAGTGTGAATTGGGGTTTTTTGCTAAAAACCTTGGAGATAATGAACTTTCTCTTAACATTCATCAAATGGATTCAGCAATGCATTTCTACTGTTTCCTATGGGATATTGATTAATGGGAGCCCCCACAAAAGTGTTTAAAGGAAGGAAAGGACTTAGGTAAGGGGATCCCCTCTCCCCCTACGTGTTCCTGATTTATATGGAAGTCCTCACTCAGCTACTAAAGCACAAAACTTCAACTGATCCTAAATTCGGATTTCACTCCAAATGTAAAAAAGGTTTTCTAACTAGTTTATATTTTGTAGATGACCTTACTCTCCTAAGCAGAGCAAATGTCCACTCAGTCTCTCTTCTGATGGAATCTCTCAAGTTATTTAAGGAAATATCGGGCTTAAGTTTCAATCATCACAAGAGCTTTATCATACTCTCCAAAAGTGCTTCTCATATCTCAAATACTTTAGCTTAAGCTACGGGTATGGAAACTAAAGCTCCCGCTATACACTACCTGGGGATTCTTATCTCATAAAGGAGGCTAAGATTCTGTGAATGTATTCCTTTGATAGAAAAAATCCAGAAAAAAATTAGGGTCATGGGCTAATAAAGTACTATCTTATGGTGGGAAACTTCAGCTATTGAAGTCGGTTATTATGTCTATGAATACCTATTGGTGTTCATACATATTTCTTTAAAAAGGGCTTATTAAAACAGTAGAAAAGTTGATGAAGTAGTTTCTATAGGGGAAAATGAATGGAGTGAAAGGAATAGCCAAAGTAAATTGGAAGACAATTTGTCAACCGAAAGATGAAGGGGGATTAGGACTGGAGTCCATCTCTACTAAAAACAGACTTCTTATGTCCAAGAGGATTTGGAGAATCCTGAGT
Organism: Erythroxylum mucronatum; assembly: GCA_027563825.1. Taxonomy (NCBI): domain Eukaryota; kingdom Viridiplantae; phylum Streptophyta; class Magnoliopsida; order Malpighiales; family Erythroxylaceae; genus Erythroxylum; species Erythroxylum mucronatum. The sequence continues at coordinate 8,255,412 of JAOSBP010000001.1, read as the reverse complement.
GATAAGAAATCAATGTGGATTAAATGGATTCATTCATACTTACTAAAAGGAAGGAGTTTTTAGGCTTTAGAACCCAAAGTCAACTACACCTGGTTCTTTAACCAACTTCTTAAAATGAGAGAGGAGATGTATCATCACATTACATGCCAAATAGGGGCAGGAGACAAACTTTCTTTTTGGTATGACAACTGGACAAGGAATAGTCCTTTAATATAAAACTAGATGGCAAACCCATTATTAAATCGGTTCCTTAAGGACACTAAGCTCAAAGAAATAATAAGGAATGGGAACTAGACTCTTTCCTCAGATGAGGCTTCACTTCTGAATATTCCCCTATTTACAAGTCATGGGGAGGAAGATACATATTTGTGGAAGAGTATTCCTATTTCTGTGATTATGGTTAAGGAAGTCAGAAAGTTGAGGGAAAGGTTTGTAAATCAAGTAGGGTGGGACACTTTTATTTGGAATAAGGTCCTTAGACCTAATGATAGTTTTCAGCTCTGGCCAGCAATGTAGGACAAGCTAAGTGCCTTGGATAGGTTGAAATTCCTATCCTCCTCTAAGCTTTGTATCCTATGCAATCTAAAGGATGAAACTAGGGATCACCTCTTCTTTGAATGTGTTTTCTCTAAAGAAATATGGGCAAAATTTTCCACTCTATGTGTCCCTGACTTCAACTATGACAAACTCACAGATATCATACAAGAACTACCTAACTTGAACTTTTCAAGGTTTGATAGGGCTATTATCCTACTCTGGGTGGCTACTTGTATTCATGTTATCTAGAAAGAGAGAAATAGCAGACGGTTTAAAGATCAATCTACTTCAATAATCTCTCTACTAGAACTTACTACTGCCAGCATAAGGGAGCAACTGATCATCAATCAGTTAAACGTACACTGTAGTAGGAGAATTGCCCTAGCTTAGAGAATATGGTTGTAGCTAGTTCAGATAGATCCTTCCTATGTACTAGTTACTCAATCCACAGTTAGAAATGAAACCCAATTCACAATTCACAACAGTCCCTAAGACTATACAAGCAGACTACTCTTCGCAGTTTCAAAGGAAATAGAGAAGATGATCATTACAGACTCACCTGGAATCTCCACCTTTCTTTTTGTGTTGAACACAGATTAAGATCAATGTTTCATCCATATCCTTGTCAGCAACGGATAATGGATTAAACAATGGAGTTATCAAGGAACAGAGAGGAAGTTCTATAAACCTTTAAATCTGGTACCTTCTTTGTGGATGAGTTGTCCTCCCTGCTTTTTGGCTAGTCTACGAAGCCCCTGTTCCTAGACGAATGAAACCTAGATTAACCAAACCCAAGATGTCAACAGTGTTTGATTTAAGAAGGCTTTGAGTAAGGTAAGAAAGCAGAAAACAATGCTGACCTCAGTCAAGACTTCAACTACTGGCTAGTCAAAGAAGCGCTGAGATCCCAGCAAATTTTGCCCTCTTCCGAAAACAAAGAAATTTCTTAGCGACACTTAAAATGCCCTAATCCCTAAAGGGGATCTGAGATAAAATCGGTTACCTGAGGAAAGTAGGTACTGAGAGCAAAACTGAGAAGAGGAGTCGCATGGATCATCGCAAGCATCGCCATCAGAGCATCGAAATCATCCTCCTTAATTGAGTAAAAGATTGAAGATTCGAGAAAAGGCACTATTAGTTTTACCCTAATCGTCAAACGATGCCTTTTTTTAGAACGTTGTTGACGTTGTCATCTTCAACTATTTTGCGTGTATCTAGTAAGCCAAGTGGGCCTATCCACGAGAGATTGCCATTCAGATGTATTCATGTATATCTTCTCTAATTTTTAATGAAAATATTTAATTTCTAAAAAAAACTGATCAACAAAGTTCTGACAATCAAAAGCAAGGTGATGAACAAGCTCGTGAAAAGAAGAGTTGAAACCTTAAGAAGATTAAATACCCCAAACGTGGCAAGCTTGGACGCATCATTGGCGATCCAAGATTCATGAAGCTACTAATGGAGTCCCTGGTAGAGAAGACTAAGAAGTTAGAACCTTTTTCATGAATGAGACACGTGTTTTGCCAACTCAGAAAACAACACAAGTAAAGAAGAGAGGGTTCTTGCACTTGTTAAAAAGCAAGTTGAAGCTATGGCTACTGTTAACTTCAAAAAGGACTGGATTGTTGATTCTGGTTGTGGTCATCAGTTAATTGGAGATAGCTCTTTTTTTTGGCATATTGAAGAGCATATTGCTTAAAACGTTGCTTCTTTTCATCATGTATTGGACCTCTCTAAAAGAAAATGAATCATTTAATAAATTATAGCTTTTATAAAAAAATTATAAATTTTTGAAATGTAATTACTAGAGATGGCTCTTTATTTTCTCATATTAAAGAGCATAAAGGAAAGGAAATGAGGTGATTGTGACTACCAATAACTCAGTGTCTCTGGTAAAAAAGAAGGCAGTACACTATGATGAAAGAAAGAACAAAGTCATTTGATATTAAATTTGATGATGTCTAAAATGTTTCGGGTATGACATAAAAATTCTCAATTATGTTTCTCAAATATCTAAGTCTCGCCAATATGTATTATTTGGACCAAAAGATGCTAAAAGTTTTACAAAAATATTAGATGCCTTGACGCTAATTTTGTTGTGAAGTGGGAAAATGTCAAGTCTTTGCATTGTCGTAACGGCAAATGATGGTTATGTTCAGAAAACTTGGCATGCTCAGTCAGCTTATGTCAGCTATGATAGCCTTAGAAAGATGTCGACTCGAAAGTAAGTTGATGGTCTTCCAGATTTGGGTGATTTTCGGTGTGATGTTATTTTGAAAGATGTTAACTTGGTAAGGCACATCACTTGCCATTTGAAAATTGACGCAGAAATGGAACAAGAACGTTTAGACTCCGTTTAGGAGTTTAATCAATGTCGTTTGATTGGACGAAAAGGTAAACAAGAGC
>JAOSBP010000001.1:8201208-8229270 GCA_027563825.1 Erythroxylum mucronatum | reverse complement strand
GTTATGTAAACTTATAATTGAGTCATTTATGTTTCATACAAATATGTAAACTTAAGTATATTGTCGATTTATTGGGGCCTTTTTTTTATTTCGTCCGGGGCCTATAAAACTATAGGAACAGCCCTGAGAGCGGGGCTTGGCTTCGGTTAGGTCCCAAATTTGATTTTCTATTAGTCCCTTTTGTAAGAGCCTGAGGCAGCCGAGATTTTACTTATAGGTGGAGAACTAGTGTGGCCCTCCGTGATGGAGTGTAGCCACTTGGCTCTTTGATAGGGTGTAGTCATTTGACTCTCTGAGAAATGAGCCCGCTTGACCTACTTGTGAGATTTTCTCGAATCAAAAAATAAAAAAAAGCTGCGTGAACTTATTCTTGCTAATAACTTTTCATGTGTACTCTCTTTATAATTATGTCTTTAATGAATTATTTTAATTTCTCAAAAATATTTTCTTGTATCTTGAGATCATAAAATATTTTTAAATTATAAAAATATTAGTTTAAATAGGTAAAATCAGAATAAAAATTAGCAGAGAAAAGAAGTTCGTAGTTTCTCGGACAAGCCTCCGCCACGTCTTTCATTTGGAAAACCGGCCGCTGCTTCCACCACCATACAACTCACATCTTGTTTATGTAACGGGTACATAAAATTCGTTTATTCATTGCTTCATTCATCGTGTCATTAGAAGGATTCTACTCCATGGCAAACTCTCTCCACCATGTCCTTGGAGTTGGAGCCAATCTCAAACTATACCCGTATTCTTCTCCTACGACAAGCGTCAGCAGGCCTTCCAATTGGGTTGCTGCTTCTTCAAGCCAAAGCCAAAGTGTTGGCTCTTCCTCCGTCACTCCTCTTTATGTGCCTACTCCTCTTACTCGCCACCTTCGAACTCCTCACAGCGGGTAATTTCACTGTTACTCTTTTCTTTCTCAATTTCCTGTCTGTTTAAAAGAAATCATTCTTTTTTCTCAAATCAGGTACCATTTTGACGGAAGTTCAAGGAAATTTTTTGAAGGTTGGTACTTCAAGGTTTCTATTCCTGAGAGCAGGCAGAGTTTCTGCTTCATGTACTCTGTGGAGAACCCGGCTTTTCAAAAGGACTTGACCCCATTTGAGTTGGCACAGTATGGACCTCGATCAACTGGTGTTGGAGCTCAAATTCTTGGTGCTTATGACAAGTACATATGTCAATACTCTCAACAGTCGCATAACTTTTGGGGAAGTAAGTTTTTCAATCAAGTAGCTCAATTCACTTTGGTATGGCGTTATTCAAATCGTTTGTATGAATTTAGTCTGTCTTCAATCTCCGACTGATTCGTTCATGCACAGGCAGGCATGAATTGATTTTGGGAAATACTTTTGTGGCTCAGAAAGGCATGCAGCCTCCAAACAAGGAGGTCACTCCCAAGGTTCATATGCATTATTTGAATGTGCATGTTGAATTCATGTTTTTGTTCCTCTTTGTCTAAAATCACAATTTTTGTGTGTTCATCATTCTTTAGAATTGTATAACTCGAAAACACCACTAAGGTGATTATAGAAGTTTGTTTACGTACTTTGCATCTCTTTTATTTCATCTATTAGATCCAATATTTCTAAGATGAAAATGATAAGGTACAACTAATCCACACGCAAAAAAAAAAAAAAAAGAAAAGAGAAAAGAAAACATGCTTCTAAGGGGAAATGTTTGATTCTAGAAATAAGACCCATTTTTTGCAGTCCTTGTTGGGAAAAGAGTTTCATAACTAACACTGAATTTTAGTAATAAAGGGTATCGTGCTATTCACATATAAAAAGACTACATACACCAAGATGTTCACGTATAAGGAAACAATATCAAAATCACGCTTCATTATGGCTTCTTAATTTTGTCTACTTTATTTTTCTCATAAGTTCTCAACAACATAAAATTGCATATTCTATTGGTTTTCGTGTAATAAACCTTGTTATATAGTAGCCATTGAGATGATCTCAAATAGGAAGTTGGCTACACCATATTGGTTTTTTTCACAGAGGTCCACTTCACATAGATGTAAATTTGGAATTATAGGCATTATTGGTCTCTATGGGCAACGTTACATAACATGTTGATTGTTGAGAAAGTTGATTGACTTAGACAATTTAGTCGTGCTTTGTTTTAACCCATTTTAATCCAAGAATTATTGCATATTTTTGCTATTCCAAATTAACATATCATTTATAAATTACGCTGGCCTTGATCACCTTATGATTGTTTAAGTCTATACATTATACTAATCTAATTGGGATATTAGAATTTTCTTACGCTTCCATGATTATCTTTGTACAGTGGAAACAATTGTGGCAATTTTCATTTTTATTGTTCTTATACAATTGACTATGATGCTATTGTTTTCTTATTTTATTTTGTCTCTATCTATATCTATTGGCTGACTCCTTATGGCTCTTTTCTTGATCCATTATAAGTGTATTAATTATCTATAATGAACTAAATGGTAAGTTGCTTTTTCTTTGTTTGTCTAGGAATTTAATAAAAGAGTTCAAGAAGGCTTCCAAGTCAGCCCATTTTGGCATCAAGGTTTTATTTGTGATGATGGCAGGTGACTTTAATCTTATTTGTTATAACCATAGTTTTGATGTTAGGTTACCATCTAGAATTCCATTCATAGAGTTGTTGCTGGACATAGTTTCTCCATTAACATTAGTTGTGTTAATATATTTGGAATGTTTGGGTTTTTGAAAAAAGATAATCATGATGAAGGGCGGTTGAATTGGCTTAATTTAAAAGAAAAAACTAGTAGTTTTGTTAATTGTATTGGTAATATATTATATTTGTATACTATAGGAAGCTATTTTTATTTACCATGTATTATTTCCTCTTGTATATACAATATGATCATGTTGACTGTGTTAACAACCTATTCACACACTCTAACATGATATTATAGTATAAATCCCTAACTTATTTCCAACCCACCGTTGTTAGAATCACTCTTGGTGTCACCTTTGTTGTTGACCGCCACCTACAATGCTAGCCCTTATTTTGCTCAAAAGACTTCCCCTATGTTTGCTTTATCGTGCCCCATTGAGCTTGACTAGAGTCACAATTGTATCAATGTGTCTAGGCTCGTAATATTCATCAATAAATTGTACTCTCAACACAACTTTTGTTCTCTATTAATCCCTCTTCTTTTCTTCGTAAGTTCATCATCGCCCTTATCAAGAGTGTTCTCTTGCATCTCTAAAGCATCTCATTAGCTATGTATTTCTTTTCGTTGGCCTTGTCATTAACATAATACGTCACTTGTAAAGCATCTAATCAACTCTACACTTTTTCTAGTTGGCCTTGTCATTGACCTAATGTGTCATTGAAAGTTGCCTTGGTCTTAGTTGCAAACTCTTTTCTAGTGCTTATTGCACTATCTTCAACAATAGTGCTGTTGAGTTTATTGTAACTTTGACCAAGATAGTGAGAATCTCTTTATCCAACCATATGCTTCGATTCTTCTCTTGATAGAAAGTACACTTTGGTGCCCAATTTCAAAGAACTTGAAGTTTTGGTGATGTACAACAAGACTTACTGTGTCGAAATTGTTTCCTTATCACCACGAATCTGTTGGCCCGTGGTATTGATGTGTAGCAAGTGTCTCTTGTAATAATTTATGATCCTATGAGATTACTCATACTATTTCAATCACGAAAAGGAAAGAAATAAGAGACAGATAGTTGCCTAGTTTGATGTTGCTCTTATTAACAAGCTTGCTAGGTTGCATAGCTAGGAGGATGAATGAACTAATGCTTTGTCAATCTTTTGAGTGTACATGTAGGGTTTTGGTTTCGAGCATGTGATGAAAATAGGTGAATAAGTTATCTTATTGTTCACCATTGTTATTATATATAAGAGTTTGTTAAATTTACAATTACAAATATAACCTTGATAATATATTCTTGAAAGTTATGTATATTATACGTATGATGGATAATCTATAAATTTATTCAAGGACCTTCATATATTGCAAAACTTTGCACGTCTTCAATTTTGATTCTTTTCATGAACTTCGACATGGTCCTTGGTTATGACTCAAACTTTAAATTGAACTAACGAAAAACTTGTGGCTTGCTTTTTTGTTTTTTTATACGATGTATTATATTATGTTGGAAGACTTTAGAATATGGTAAATATTAGAACTACTCTTGACATGTATATATTCTAGATTAAATCTTTCGGTTTTGCATTATTATGAAGCTATTTTAGTGATTAAAGTACCTAAGCTATGGGTTGTGGATAAAAACTAGACCTTATTTATTTGATGCTTGTTGGCTTTTATTAATAGGTCAAATTATGTGGATACTGTGAAATCTGCACGTTGGGAGTATAACACTCGACCCATTTATGGATGGGGAGATACTGAGTCTAGACAAGAATCTACAGCTGGATGGCTTGCAGCTTTTCCTGTATTTGAACCCCATTGGCAAATATGCATGGCAGGCGGACTTTCAACAGGCATCAACTATTCTCCTTTTTATATCTTTTAGGAATGCTTTTGAATTATTTAGTAAATACTTGTACTTTGTGGTTATAATCATGTTTAAATATTCATTTTTTTGACTTTCGGGTCAATTAGTTTTTTTTTTGCGAATAGAAAAAGTCAAGGTGGTAAAAAGTAACCCTTAATGAAGATTTTTCACCCTTCATTCTTTCTTCTTTTTGGTTTTACTTATCATTAGGCATTAGAATGCTTTGTGCATAACTTTAATCCTTGCAAGATTCTTGATACTTTGTGTTGAGTTGTGTATTAGCTGTATACCATTTTAGAAAAGTTGATTTCTTGATATCTTAAAGATTATGGGATCCTATGAGATTGTCTTCCTTCCCTAGGAGAGTGTGGAATCCTTGGATACTGTTTTCCTTTGTAGGAGAGTATGGAATCCTAGGATCTTGTTTTCCTATCCTAGGAGAATATGGAGTCCTAAGAGATTGATTCTTTTCCTAGGAGACTGTTTCCTATTTTCCCTCCACACTCAGATGTATATAACCATGTAATCCTATATCAATTGTAAGAAGATAATTCTTTTTTCCTTCTATTTCTTGTCATGGCCTTATGGTTTTTTCTTGGGAATTTGATATGCAAGATGCATTCTATATATAAGGAGAGTAGTTAAGAGTTGATGGTAGCAGTTGATTAGGAAGTTTTCATATGTTCTATAGTAGTTATCTTATTTAGGAAGTCTACTTTTGGTAGGATAATAAGTTAGCAGATTCCTATTATATTTTAGTTTCTAAAGACTATGTATTTAACATATTTAAAGTGGAATATCTAGCCAAGGAGTTCGAAATTAAGGATTTAGGCCAGCGGAGATATTTTATTAGAATGGAAGTAGCAAGACAAAATAAGAGAATTGTGGTCTCATAATGGAAGTATATTTTAAATCTCTTAAAGGAGACTGGAATGAGTGGATGCAAGCCTTCATACACCCCTGGAGATGCTAAAGATGGGATTCCAATAGAGACAAGGAGGTACCAGATGGAGTGACTGATTTACTTTTCTCATATACAGCTTGATATTGCCTTTGTTGTAAGTATGGTTATTCAGCTTATGCAGTCCCCATACGGGGAGTATCTTGAACCTGTATATAGGATCATTTGATATTTAAAGAGCACTCTTGGAAAAGGGCTTTAAAAAAACGAAAATAGAGAAATGGAGGTTTATACTAATGCAGACCATGTAGGATCAACTACTGATAGGAGATTGACTTTGGGTATTGTACATTCCTTTGGGGCAACTTAGTTACATGGAGATGTAAAAAACAAGGTGTAGTTGCTAGGACTAGTGTTGACGTATAATTTAGATCAATGATTCAAGGTGTATGTGAAGTTTTATGGCTACAAGAGTGTTTGGAAGATCTTCAAATTCTAGTGAGTTTTCGTATGAAATTGTATTGTGGTAATAAAGCAGCCATTAGTATTGCCCAAAATTTTGTTCTTCATGATAAGGCAAAATACGTTGAAATTAATGAGCACTTTATAAAGGAAAAACTTGAAGCAAGAATAATCTATAATCCATTCATTCCTATTACGCAACAAGTTGAAGGTGTATTTACTAAAGGATTGTTAAGGCAACCTTTTGAATTTCTAGTTAGCAATTGGGGCATGATAAACATTTTTGTTCCAACTTGAGGGGGAGTGTTGATAAATTAGGGATGTTGATATTTGGTAGATGATGATCCCAATAAAATAGGAATATCTAATCTTAGATTCAAGATAAGATAAATCAACGCTTAAATAGTTACGGTGCTGCAGGTTATTAGGGCTTCTATGTTTTTTGGTTGTATTTTTTCCTATTTAAGATGTATTAGTTAAGTGATAAAGGTAGAGAATAAAAAAACCTCAATTTTGGTTTTCTATCCAGTTTTGTCAGTAGGATCTCTTGAGAAAATGATAGACCTAAGATAACCCGTTTCTATGCTAGGAAGATAGCACGTATGAGGCATGACATATGTATGAGCCCTAGGCTGGAGGTTCTGGACCTCGAAACCAGATTATCATTGTATTCATTCACAGAAGTCAATAGCCAATACGTATTTTATCCATACCTGTTTCTGGGAATCTATCAACTGGTATCAGAGCAGTTGATCCTAAACAATGGCTGCTAAGAAGGCTGATAACCGGATGGAAGGGCTGGAGAAGGATCTGGAACTGTTAAGAGAAGAGAGACGAAGAGATGGGGAGGAGATGCAAAAAATCGATCAGCCAGGTTCACCAAGAATTTCAGAAGCAGCTCAGTCATTTCACTCAAGATTGGTAGAGACGAATGGAAGAACATGGCGTGGAACTTCAAAGGAAGATGGAGGATATTAATAGGGAAATGGGAGAACGTTTGAGGTCCAAAATAAAAAGCATGATGATGTTAGTCTTGCAAACGTGGAAGAGGACTGAAGGCGGTACTGTGGAAACCTGACCCGAAGAGCGCCCACCCGAAGAACCTCAACTCGAGCCCAGTCGAAGGAGAGAGCTAGGAAAGGCTCCATTGGCGCCGGAGGAACACTTTGAGAGCAACGACTGGCGCAATGAAGCCAGCGACCGCGTCGACCCACCTCCTGGGTTCGCACGCCCAGGTGATTTCTGGCGAGATTGCCGACCAAGATGAATTGAGATGCCCACGTTTGGAGGGACTGACCCCGATGGGTGGATCTATAAGGTTGAGCGATTCTTCTCAGTGGGGAGGTTCACTGAAGGGGAGAAGATGGAGCTAGTGGGTATGAGCCTGGAGGGAGATGCATTAACGTGGTTCCGGTGGGTGGAGAGCCGGCGACCCATCGTGGATTGGCAAGAATGCAAGAAACTGGTGACCCAAAAATTTTGCCCAGCTCACGAAGGAACCCAGTGCTAGCGACTGTTGGCGGTCAAGCAGGTCGGCACGGTGATGGAGTACATCGGAAAATTTCTGGAGCTTGCAACCCCTCTTCCGGAGTTGCCAGATGCAGTATTGGAGAGTACATTCATGAATGGGTTAGTAGAGGAGATCCGGCTGGAAGTGCAGATTCTCAAGCCCCGAAATTTGGCTTAGATGATGGAATTAGCTCAACAGGTGGAGTAAAAGTTCTGACGCATGACTGAATTACGCTGGAACCACTGGGGGGGCAGGCATGAAGTGGGGGCCGGTGGGGCCACGAATAGGTCATGCATGGGGGGAGAGAAGGAAGGAGGAAATAGGAATCCAGGGAAGTCAACTTGTTACTTCCACCCGACCCAATAATCCCGACAGCTATAGGTACCAGAAATCGGGAAATTTTCGGAGATTGACCGTGAGTGAGTTACAAGCTAAGAAGGCCAAGGGGCTTTGCTTCAGGTGTGATTGGAAGTTCAGTTCGGGCCATCGGTGTAAAAAAATAGAACTTCAAGTGTTGGTTGCCATGGATGAAGAGTCCGACCTTGAGAAAGAATCAGTGAAGAAGATGAAGAGGAAGAAGTACAACTCGTGGAGTTAGCTGTAGGGTCGGTGTTGGGATTCACTTTTCCTAAAATTATGAAAGTGAAGGGGACCATAGGTGAGAGGGAAGTAATAATACTGATTGACAGTGGAGCTTCGCACAATTTTATTTCATGGGAATTGGTAAGATTATTGAATTGCGAGTTAGAGGGCACAACGCGGTATGTTATAGCCATGGGAAATGGTCAGCAGATTAGAGGAGAAGGCATTTGCAAGGGGATAGTGTTGTCAGTGCAAGGACTGCAGGTAACCAAAGAGTACTTACCAATGGAGTTGGGCTGCTGTGATGTTATATTGGGCATTAAATGGCTAAGATTGGGGCAAAATGACAATGGAGATCAGACAAGGGGGTAGAACCCTCACGATTATGGGAGATTCGACACTCGCAAAAACGCCGATTAGCTTAAAAAATTTGGTGCAGGCCACAACAGATGGAGATTTGGTGTATTTATTACAGATGGGGTGTGCAGAAGGGACAGAGCTGAAGGATGTCACCCCAATTCATGCGGAGCTAAGGGTGCTTTTGGAGGAATTTCAAGCAGTTTTTGACATGTCCCAACAATTGCCGCCTGAAAGGGCTAGACACCATGCCATTGTACTCCAAAGAGGAGCTGATCCGATCACGGTGAGACCGTATAAATACCCTCAGTTCCAGAAGAATGAGATTGAGAAGCTAGTGAAAGAGATGTTGGATTCCGGGATAATTCAACCAAGTGTGAGTCCTTATGCGAGTCCGGTGTTGTTGGTTAAAAAGAAAGATGGGGGTGGCGTTTTTGTGTAGACTACCGTGCTTTGAATAAGGTGACAGTTGTCGACAAATTTCCAATCTCTATTATAGACGAGCTCCTTGATGAGTTAAAGGGGGCCACTATCTTTTCGAAGATTGATTTAAAGGCGGGATATCACCAAATCCGTATGAAACCCGAAGACATTGAGAAGACAACATTTCGAACTCATGAAGGGTATTACGAATTCCTCGTCATGCCCTTCGGATTGACCAACGCACCAGCCACGTTTCAATCTCTCATGGATCAGGTTTTTAAGCCTTATCTCCGTAAGTTTGTATTGGTATTTTTCGATGACATCTTGGTTTACAGTGTCGACAAGGAAGTACATGTTGATCACTTGAGGACAGTCCTCATGGTGCTCAAATCGCAGCAACTGTATGCTAATCGGAAGAAATGCAATTTTGGGCAAGAAACCTTGGAATACTTGGGGCACATTATATCACGAGATGGGCTGGCAGCCGACATTAACAAAATCCAGGTTATGGTGAATTGGCCAAGACCATTGAATGTACGGGAGTTGCGGAGCTTCTTGGGTCTAACGGGATACTATAGGAAGTTCGTAAAGAATTATGGACACATCTCTTGGCCACTGACACAATTGTTAAAAAAAGAAGGGTTTAAATGGATTGAGGAAAGTGAAGCTTCTTTTCAACAGCTGAAGCAAGCCATGATTTTAGCCCTGGTTTTAACCTCACCCGATTTCACTAAACCCTTTATAATGGAGACCGATGCATCAGCCAATGTTATAGGGGCGGTTCTAATGCCAAAGAATTGACCTATCGCCTACTTCAACCAGGTTTTGCCCACATCCAACCGGCATAAATCTGTATATGAGCGGGAGTTGTTGGCGATTGTCTTAGCAGTGAAGAAATGGCGATCCTACCTTTTGGGCCATCAATTTATCATCCGAACCGATCAGCGGCCACTTAAATTCCTGCTGGAACAGCGAGAAGTCCACCCGGATTATCAAAAATGGTTGTCCAAATTGTTGGGGTATACCTTCAGCATAGAGTATAAGGCGGGAAGAGAGAATAGGGTGGCTGATGCGTTGTCAAGAAGACCTCCTTAGGCTGAAGTTATGGCTGTGGTAGCAATACGGGCGCTGGATATGGAGCAAATACTCAAGGAGATTGAGGCTGATCCCAAGTTGTCTAAATTGAGGCAGGAGCTTCGGCAAGATGGGGGGTCACATCCTCCTTATACCTTATTCCAGGACAGGTTATTTTACAAGGATCGGTTAGTACTACCGAGGACCTCCACATTCATTCTAACCTTACTCAAGGACAGCCACCAAAGTAACATTGGAGGGCATGGAGGTGCTTTGAAAACCTATAAAAGGCTAGCTCATGAACTCTTTTGGGAGGGAATGAAAAGTGACATTTATAGGTTTATGGCTGAATGCGTTGTCTGTCAGCAAAATAAATATTTATCCCTTTCCCCGGCTGGCCTTTTGCAGCCCTTGCTAGTGCCACAACAGGTTTGGGAAGAGATTTCTATGGATTTCATAGAAGGGTTGCCTAAATCAAAAGGGTTTTCAGCCATATTAGTGGTGGTGGACCGACTTAGCAAATATGCACATTTCCTTGCTCTCAAACATCCCTTCACAGCTCAATCGGTGGCCTATAACTTTGTGCAGGAGGTGGTAAGGTTGCTTGGATTCCCCAACTCCATAGTATCCGATAGAGATAAAGTATTTTTGAGTAAATTCTGGAAAGAATTGTTTAAGATGCAAGGTACACAGCTGCAATTCAGTTCAGCCTACCATCCCCAAACGGATGGGCAGACCGAGGTTGTCAACCAATGTCTCGAGGCTTATCTCAGGTGTTTTACTAGCAAGCAACCTCAACAATGGGCACGTTGGGTGGGATGGGCTGAATATTGCTACAACACGTCCTACCATTCCACCTTGGGCACTACACCGTTCAAGGTTCTTTATGGAAGGGAGCCTCCCACTCTTACCAGGTATCAAATTAAGTCATCTGTTGTGGATACTATTGATGCATTGCTGCAGGATAGGGATCAGAAATTGGCTGAATTGCGCCACCACTTGATGTTAGCTCAACAGCGAATGAAATTGACAGCAGATGGGAAAGGAAGAGAAGTGGAGTTTCAGGTGGGGGATAGGTTCTTTATCAAGTTAGCTCCATATCGCCAGTAGTCGGTGGAACCTAGGAGCAATGCCAAGTTGGCTCCACGATATTTTGGTCCTTTTGAGATTCTCCAACGTGTAGGACCAGTGGCCTATAGACTGAAGTTACCTCCAACGGCCAAAATTCACCCTGTTTTCCATGTTTCGCAGCTTAGGAAAGCTCTGGGAATTAATGACTCCATCGTGAGTATGCTAGATCACTTACTCACGCCTGAAGTTCATTCAGCTCATCCTGCTGCCCTATTGGCCATATGAAACTTGGGTTCTGGTCCAGATTTGGAGGTGCTTATTCAGTGGAAAGGGCACTCGGTGGCTGAGGCTACATGGGAGTTATTTGACGATATGCAGATCAAATTTTCGGACTTCCACCTTAAGGACAAGGTGAAGCTGGTGGGGGGGAGTAATGATAGACCTAAGATAACCCGTTTCTATGCTAGGAAGAATAAGCAGAGGGAAGAAGGGAGAGACATGTATGAGGCATGACATATGTATAAGCCCTAGGCTGGAGGTTTTGGACCTCGAAACCAGATTATCATTGTATTCATTCACAGAAATCAATAGCCAATACGCATTTTATCCATACCTGTTTCTGGGAATCTATCAGAAACCCTATGGAGTTGGTTCTTTGGCTCTCTCAATTGAACCTTTGTTTTCTTTTTGCATGAATGCTTCAGACAACTATTATGCCAATACTTGGATAATTGTCTCTGATGCCATATACCATGACTCACTCCTCACGTTTATTTGATACCTACACCCCATCCTTAGTAATATGAATATTGTAGTAGTAAATGGTTGCTTAGATATTGTTGTAGTAGTAGGAGATGTATATAATATTACACCTCTTCTTCTAAAAAATGTTTTTCATATGCCAAAACTATTAGCTACCCTTGTGTTTATGCAAAACCTTATACATGAACTTAAATGTTATGCAGTTTTTTCTTCTTCTTATAGTGTCTGCTAGGACTAGGACTCGGGGAAGAGGATTGGACTCGCTAAGGAAAGGAATAATCTTTATCATCTTGAATTTTCTAAAAAATCTTAAATTAATTTGTCCATGTCATTTCTTAGTACTTCAAACAAAGATGTCATTTGAATTTACCATTTTCTCCTTGGTCACCCATCTTTTAGAGTTTCAAAAGTTATATTTCCACATTTCTTCAAAGGATTAGATATCTTAACTTTTCATTGTGAAATTTTTGAATTAGCAAATCATACTTGTATATCCTTTCCTATTAGTACTAAAACATATCCTCATTCTTTTCATTTGATTCATAGTGATATCAAGCACACAACTACAGGGGGAGTGATTGCACTTCTGATGTATGTTGATGATTTTTATAGATTGTATAGTTTTTACAGGATTTTAAGGCTTAATTATATGGATCCTATTTATTTACTTACCTAATTAGTAGTTGAGCAATTTGTATATATCTCTACCTCTATAAAAAATACATTAATTGAAACATCTTTTCTCTCTTTGTTTCATGTTATCAAAGCAAAATTTGGCTGTTTAAAATTCTTTTTTCTTTTCTCTGTTTCAGTTTTTTCCTGATGAGTAGAACTTTGGAATTTTTTGGTTCTCACCACTAGCACCACAAGGAGCGTTGCTTGCTAATTGACTACTACTCGAACACCAGTCACTTGAAGTGCTGTTCGTGAGTCTCATGTGCTTTGCATCTTCTCCAATACATCATTGCTCTATTAGCGGGTCATCTTTTCTCCAACATTACCTCTCCCCTACTATCACTCTTGTGCATCTAGTTTCCTCAGCACCTCAGTAAGAAAGCTTATTCATACTTTACTCCCCACAATACCTTGTCAAGATCATATCTTTCTATTTGCATTTGAGCTTTTTTGTTTGTTCTTGATTTGTTTAGTTATTTTGTTTCTATGGTTGACAAACAAGAATTTGGTTGATTGATTTCATTCATGTGATGTTCAAACCTATAAAACATAAGTTGAGTGGTCTCAATTATCTAGTTTGGTGGAGGATTGTAAATCTTTCAATGACTATCACCTCACTAATGACCCACCATTGGACCATACTCACAAGGAGTGGATACGAGATGATTTTTTATTATTCTTTCAAATTCAAAATTCAATGGGGTCGTAAGCATGATAATCACTATGAGTACGTCACAGCATTGATGGATTATTTAGAATTTTTCTGTTCGAGAAAAGGAACATTTCTCATATTTATGAAGTGTGTAAGAATTTTTATAGTGCCAAGCAACGGGATCAGTCTCTTCAAGCATACTTTATGAATTTCAAAGAGACGTATAAAGTATTGAATGTTTTGTTAACCTTTAATTCTAATGTCAAAGTCCAATGAGAATGGGAGCATATGACAGTAATGCATTTTTTGGCTAGTCTTAACTTAGTTTGAGATGATTAACTGTCAATTTCTCTCTGGTACTGTTTTCCTCCCTACATGAGGTCTTTACTCAAATACTTTGCATAGATATTAGTGAATTTGTGACTCCCAATATTCAGCCTCTTGGTGCTCTCGTTAATTGGGATAATGGATTTGAAGTGGGGAAGTCATGTCAAAGGAATAATAATAGAGGAGGAGGGACAAACAATTGGGATAATAGGGGTCAAGATGCAAGAGTTATTTGTTGTTATTGCCATGAGTTAGGCCATACCAGATGCACATGCCAAAAGCTACAAAATAAATCTAAGAAGCTCCATTGAACTCGTGTTGCAACTACTATTGCTACACCTAGCTTGTTCACCAAGTAGAAAATTACAGTTTTTGCAAATGAGTTTGCTAAATTCACTCGATATCGATACATTTAAAAATTCATTTCACCTTATCAATACCAGTGTTGACTTAAATAACACACCTACATGCCTTCTTTTTCCCTTCTTCAGAGTGGGTCACTAGTTCTAGTACCTTAAATTATATAACAAGTAATTCTAATCTTCTCTCTACTTTTCAAAAACACATATTGCTTTTCCATGTTACTTTAGTTGATGGATGTACTTCTCTATTCTTGGTTTTGTCATTGCTAATCCTATGCCATTACTTTCTTTGTCTTCTTTCTTGAATCTACTAGGATTTTTCTTTAATTTAATATGTGATTAAATTCACTCGTGCTCTAAATTATTTCTTCTTAATCATTTTCTTTTTCAAGATGTTATAATGGAGAAGATTATTGGTAAAGGACTTGAATTAGCATCTCTCTATGTTTTAGACCCTTAGGTGCCAAGACCCATTACTTGTTTAGGTGTGCTAACTCCTTTTGAGGCATCACTTAATGTAGGAAAAATAGAAGAAGTATTAATTAGTAGCCATAATCATAAAATTAGGCCATATAGCTTATATTAGGTTGTCGGAATATCAAATTTCAGGACTGAATTTCAGCTAGAAATACTGAAATTTCAGTTTGGCATAGTTGGAGTTTTAGAGTTTGATTGCTGGAATTTAGGCTTAGAATTTCAGGTTTAATATAGCTGGAATTTAGTTTTAAGATGACTAGAATTTAGGTTGAGTAAAGTAGGAAACTATGAATCCTCTGAGGGTCTAAGAATCACTCATAAAAGAGAGCATTATACCTTCTAGTTGAAAACTTAAGTTTGTAAAAGAATTTCAGATTACTTCTCATTGAAGGGCTGAATAGACACATATTTATAAAGAAATTTTTAGAACCCTTATTCTAGTAAGAACAGGTTCTTAATAAATTTAAATCTTATTCTAATAAAAATTCTATAAGTCCTCAATAACCAAGATAACGTATATAAAGTAGAATAACATATTTAACTTATTACTACTACTTATCTAATAAGAAATCCTAGCATTATCTAAATTTTAGCCTTTATCTTTGATGTTAGCTCAATCTCCAATCCTCATCCCACCAAATTAAAACTTGTGATTGACTAATCTTTTCTCTTTTATTTCTTTTATAGACTTTAAATTCTTTTGCATCAATTCTTCTCGGTTTGTTAGACATTGTCCTCAATGTAAAATGTGATAAATATTTTTGATATAAGTCTAGATTCAACTTTTGAAATTTAGATTCTAAAATCCAAGTACTGTAAAAACTTGGTCTTCCTTTCCGCTTGACAAGAAATTGTTGGTATCCTCTATTTTTGGTGGCTACAATTTGTTTATCAAGAATATCTTCTACCTCCTCTTTAAGATGGGGAATGATTGGTATTCTCACAGTTGCAGTAGGAGATTGTGTATCATCATATCCATCGTAAATAGTTAAGTACGCAACATTAAAGATAAGACTAATTCTCATGTCACTTGGTCATTCCAAAACATAAGCATGAGAACTTATCTTCTTGACGATCGTATAAGGTCCAACATCCCATGAATGAAGTTTCTTATATTTCTCTTTCTGAAATTGCTCTGGACGAATCCTAATCATCACCATATCCCCTTTATTGAATTCCACAATCGATGATGTTGATTAGCATGGTCTTTAGAAGACAAATTGTTGGTTATTTTCTTTCGTCATATCTCATCAAAAACGTCCCTCATGTGTTGTGAAAAACCTTCAGCTTCAATACTAACTCGTGTTGTTTGTGGTGAAGGAACCAGATCATAGGCTTCTCTGGTTGAACTTTCGAGACTATATCAAAAGGACTCTTACCAATAAACCTATTTATAGAACAATTATGTGCAAATTTTTCCATAGGAAGAATTAGGTCCTAATTTTTGACATTGTCTTCAATTAAACATCTTAAGAAGTCTCTCAAGCTTCTAATCACCACCTCTATTTGTCCATTGATTTGGGGATGGAAACAACTTCAAAATTGGAGCTTATTGTTCAATGTTTTCTATAGACTTCTCCAAAAATAACTCATAAACTTCACATCACGATCAAAGACGATGATTAAAGGTAATCTATAAAGACATATAGCCTCTTTGAAGAATAATTTAGTAGTGTGGACATCATAAATATTGACCAATATATTTGCAAATGGTTTCAGCAATACATATGTTCTTGATGCCTATGATGTGGAGGAATCATATGGTTTCATATGTACTGATGAAAAGTGAGTGAAATACAATAGTTTAGAATTTCTGCAGTGCATTTGACTACAAGAAGTAGAAATACATATGTTCTTGATGCCTATGATGTGGAGAAATCATATGGTTTGAGTAAAAATAATCTAGTGATTCTAGTATGGTCATCAATAAAAGTTATAAACCATCTTTTTCCAGTTATTGTTTTTATTCTCGAAGGTACCCAAATATCACTATGGATTATAGCAATGGGTTTTGCGGCCTTGTAAGATTGTGTTGCGAATGGTGTTCAATGATATTTAGCAATTTGACAAATTTCATACTAAAATGAATATAGATCTTTATTTGAAAAAAGCTTCAGAAACGACTTGTATAATGAAAACTTGGATGTCCAAATCTAAAATGTCATACTATAATTTTATTCTTACGAAGAATTGAAATAGAATTAAGAGAAGTTATTTGGATTGCCTGTTTGAATTATATCCATTTTTGAAAAAATATTGACCTCTAATTTGTTTAGCATTACCAATCATCTTCCCCTTGTTAAAATCCTGGAATTGACAATCACATGAAGAATAATTAGCTCGACAATTTTGGTCAATAGTTGTTTTACTGACTGACAACAAGTTGGAAGATAATTTAGGAACATGAAGAATATTATGGAGTGTAAAATCAGGGGAAGGAACAATTGATTCATTCCTAGCTACTGCTGAGTAGGAACCATCTACTATTTTTACGCATTGATTTCCTGCAAAGGAGTATAAGAAGAAAGCAATTTAGAAGACCCAGTCGTATGATCTATTGCCCCAAAATCAGTTATCCAAGAATGGTCTAAATTGGCACTGAAACAAGAGGCAACTAGATAATTTCCTT
Source organism: Erythroxylum mucronatum (assembly GCA_027563825.1). Classification (NCBI taxonomy): domain Eukaryota; kingdom Viridiplantae; phylum Streptophyta; class Magnoliopsida; order Malpighiales; family Erythroxylaceae; genus Erythroxylum; species Erythroxylum mucronatum. Next base: position 8,212,513 of record JAOSBP010000001.1, on the reverse strand, counting down.
TTTGAACTAAATAATAGGTATGATTTGGACTATAGAAATTTGGAGACTGAAGAATCTTACTCATTTGATCTATCTATTCCTTTGTGAATGGCCGCGTGCTAGAAGACGTTTCGGGTGCAGATTTAGTAGTATTGGCTTGGGAGGTATGATTGTGTCTAAATTGTTTTTTCTTCCAATTTTTTTGGCTACCCATGAATTTTTCAGCATGTTTTCCAAGTGTGAATAACATTTACAATGATCTCACCATGCTTTTTTTGTTGTTTTTTCTCTCCTTTAGCCTCTATTCCTTTCGAAATGAGTGCAAAACGTTCAACCTCTGATTTGATATTGCCAATCATCACTTTCCACCTTATCTCCTCTCTTTTTACTTATGAGAAATCCTCTTTGATAGAGGGTAAAGGCTTTCTTCCCAAAATTCGCCCTCTATCTTCATCCAATTTTTGATTCATTCCTGCAAGAGAAACATAAACTTTATCATTTTCCTCCCCTTTTTTATGTCCGACACGGTCATTCAAACAGTCCCAATCATCTTCATAACATAGATCTAATTCCTACCACAAAGTTACAAGTTCATTATAAAACAATGTAACGCCACGGTCTCCTTGCTTGGCTTTCCATGGCTTTGTTTGTAGTTCAAATATTTGAAAAGAATTTTTAATATCAGAATACATATCTCAAACTTCATCCCATACATCTTTAGCTGTCGACAGAAACATATGAGGTTTTCTGATTGCAAGTTCCATGGAATAAATCAATCAAGCTATGATCAAGGAATTTTTGAACCTCCATATTGCCTTATTTGGATCATCCGAAGCCGACCTTGTTGTCTCTCCATTCAAATACCCAAGTTTTCCTCTACGGTCAATGTCCAACTTTATTGTTTGCGACCATTCTAGGTAATTATGACCATTCAACTTGTGATTCATCAATTGAAAAGGCAAATTGAGCCAAGAAGATCATAGTTATGTTGTACATTGTTTGTCATAACACTGGGATTATTTAAACTCGAACTGCTGAAATCACTGTTGGAGGATGAGGTGTTCCTCCGTTGGCCATTCATCACTAAACGATAGTCCATTTAGGACTTACTTGAATAAAAGAAATAAAAAAATACTGTGGAAGAGTTGTGGCTCTAATACCATGAAGAAAAAAAGACAAAGTAATTCTTCCTTAATTTTTCTTTGAATGGTACAAGGAATATATAGGACAATACAACCCTAATTACCTCCTTAAATTAAGAAGATTCCATTTATTCTTTAATTAATAAAATATCAACTAATTAATAAAAAATCAAATAATTATCTATAGAGAATCAACTAATTATCTGTTGGATTATGAAGAATCATGCAGTATTATCTAGAAGATTGTATAGCTATAGAAATCTGATGAATCCCTGATTTCTAGGGATTAGGATAAGATACGGATTTCCATGTATCTTAGGAAATCTGATACTTTATTTAGTATAGACACTTGTATATATATTGAATATAGCTGTAAACTATGATATATGAGAATGAAATTGTTTCTTCTCTGCTAATATTTCACATTATCTATAGAGTAATACTTGTTTATGTGGTCTCATAAGTGCCCTTAGATATTAAGAAGTAGATGTTTACTATGAACCACAACTCTATGTAATCTATCCCTTTGGATTATCCTTGACCTTTTGTATTCTAGATGTAGTTACTTTTAATTAATGAAAACTTTTAACTTAAAAAAAACTAATTATCTATAGTGAATCAACAGGTGATTATTTCCATAATAAAAACAGTAATCAATTATGTCCAAATTAAAGTGGTTGAGTTTCTAAAATAACTCGTGTAGATTTATCAATTATCCTTAATTAACCTTTATTTTATAGGATTCTTTCCTTAGTCACTTGGGGAGGTGGAAGCAACTAGTTGTAACAAGAAGTAGTGCAGATGGATAGTTTTGATCCTTAGCAAATGGAACGTGTGAATTAATTTGGATAAGAAGGGTGTTGGAACCAACAAAGTTATACTATAATATTAAAGTAGAGCTATAAAAGTACCTATTTTTGGAAAAATGAAGTTATATTGCGATAATAAAGTAGGTCTTAGTATCGCACATAATCTAGTCCATCATGATAAAATAAAGCATGTGGAGTTTGAAAAGCAATTTCTAAAAGAAAAAACTGAAAAGGTGCTTATTCTCATGACTTACATACCTACAACATAAGTAACTCAATGTCCTTATTAGAGTTTATTGGGGTTAGGCAATTGTACCAACTAGCTTGAAGGGGAGTCTTGGCAAATAAAACCAAAAATCAGAAATAGTAGTTGCTAGATCTGGATTCAACCATATGTAGAAGATCCAATAGTTTTGTTTTGTTTTTATTCTTTTTTAATACTTTCAATTTCAAATTATTAGGAAGATTGGATTGCTTTTATTTAAAATTTGAATGTTTCTCTAAATATATCTAAAATGCGGAGATTTAATTTTCTAATTTTTAGAATGTAACCTCTCTATTTATGGGATCCCTTGAATGAAAATAACCTAGACTACCCCAAAGAAGAGTTTGACCCAATGATTTATTTCTGGTCTAGTTGATCCTTATTCGACATTAAAAGTATATTGATTTGTTTCCAATAACTGAATACTTTTGTTAGCACTCAGCCCGTTTGCGCACAACCCACTAAGCCCATCCAAACCTACATCCGTAAGGGCAAGATGGGAAAGGGGGGTACTACCACATAGTCAGTTTGTTATGAGTCGGTTATGGTGAGAGATTGTGCATGGTGTGGGGAAGGGAATATAGGCATAATTGTATAGCGGGAGGGGATCATTCATTCATATTGTTATACTGCTATTGCATTGGCATTGGCATTGGCATTGGCCTGGGAAGACTATCTTTCCAGGAGGTATTCCTTATTGTACCTACTGATATAGTAATAATACAATCTCAATATCGATTTCCTATCAAATTGGTGCTTTCATTGAGAGGAGAGGCTCAAGAAGGAAGAGAGTGTATGCACACAAGGATGGAGGCAAGAGTGTCGGCAGTAGAAGCTTCTCTAAAGAGACAGGAATCATCTCTCTCAGCCCAAGAGGGATTGGTGAAGTTGCATGATACCACTCTTAAGGATCTTCGGACACAGCTCAGTTCTTTGATGGCGACCGTCGAAACATTAGCCAAATCGCAGGGCATGTTGCAATCAGAAGTTAGAGAGGAATTTCAGTCGTTGATGGCAAAAAATACACAGAAACAACATGTAAATGAAGGAGAGGTACCGCCAGCGTTTGCTCCCCATGCGCACGCATCCTCTTCAGCTGGAAATGAAAGACCAGTGCATCCTACGTTCTCGGAGGCTGGGAACGAGCAGGCAGGAGGGGTGCATGGTTTCGGCAGTTATAGACACCATGACCACACGCCACCGGCTGCGACTGAACGAGCATGGGAGGAGTATAGAAATGTTGCTCGTCGGGTCGACCTTCCCACGTTCAATGGGAGTGACCCGTTTGCTTGGGTGACTCGGGCTGAGTCGTACTTCATGATTCATGATATTCCGCCGGAATTGCGTCTGCCAATGGTGCAAATTAGTATGGAGGGAGCGACTCTGTATTGGTTCATGAACCTTCGGGAGTTCGACCCACGAATGACGTGGGAAAGGTTCAAACGCTCTTTGTTCGAACGTTACGGTGGAAGGGACGACGGTGATCCGATCGAGCAACTGAAAATTGTTTCTCAACGTGGCTCGGTCGACGACTATATAGACGAGTTTGAGAGAGTAGCTTCACGAATCGGCAACTTTCCGGAAGAATGGTACATGAGTTGCTTCTTGGGTGGCTTACGAGAGGAGGTGAGGAATAGAGTCTGGACTCACGACCCACCAACCCGTGTCCGGCTCATTTCGATAGCTAGGAAAGTCGAAAGGGAGCTTGTCGGGGAGGGTGTTATTCGTCAAGGAGAATGGAGGAGAAGAGTCGACGGGGGGTATGCGAACTCTGGGAACCGAATGGTTAATCCTTTAGCGCACCGTCCCACTCAACCGACCCATGCAGCAGGAAATATAAAAAATGACTTGAAGGTGGCATCCACTCAACAGCGTGGTCCCACAACTGGAAACCACCGACCCCAAAACCCAAAGTGGAAAGGCACTCGCAACTTATCCTATGACCAGCTGATGGAAAGAAGAGAGAAAGGTCTGTGTTTTAAATGTGGCCAGATTTTCGGCCCACTTCACCGTTGCCCAGACAAGGAGTTTAGACTGATAGTGTGGGAGGGAGATGAAGTTGAAGAGGGGGACAGCAGTCAAGAGATACCTTCGGCAGTAGAACAACAAGAAGACTGGGAGTTGGTGTGCAATTCGGTGGAATTCAGGGAGTTAGATGGAAATCAGTCATCACCACCGAAGTCAATGGTTCTAAAAGGTAAGCTGAATGAGGTGCCTGTTGTTATTTTGATTGACAATGGAGCTAGCCACAATTTCGTGTCTAAGAGATTTGTTCAGGCAATGGGGTTAGGGGTTACTCCAACCAGAACCTTCGGAGTCCGACTGGGTGATGGACATTGTTCCTTCTCGCAAGGGATGTGTAAGGAGATCAAGCTGGAATTGAATGGTGAGGAGTTCAGGCTGAATGCTTATCTGTTTGATACTGGTGGTCCTGATTTGATTTTAGGGGTTGCATGGCTAGAAACTTTGGGAGTAGTGAGGGTCGACTGGAAAAAAATGTTTATGACCTTTGATCGAAGGGGAGTTGAGGTAACCTTACAGGGCATTAATCCGCACACTTCTTCTCTACATGCACTGCAGCAGATTTTGAAACATCCAGAATGGGAAATTGAGGGGCTGCTGTGGTCTTTAAAAATGGGCAGAAACTTATCTGCTGAGGTCATTCCTTTGGATGTGGGTCAGCAAGAAAAGTTGGAAGGTATTTTGCACAGATTTGGATCAGTCTTTCAGGAGGTTGAGGTGCTGCCATCAAGGAGGAAGCATGATCACGCGATTAACCTTAAGGAAGGAGCAGAACCGGTGAATATCCGCCCGTATAGACATGCTCATCATCATAAGGATGAAATTGAGAGGCAGATCCGAGGGTTAATGGAGGCTGGGGTGATAAAACACAGTATCAGCCCTTTTTCAAGTCCTGTTATACTTGTTAAGAAAAAGGATGGGTCGTGGCGCATGTGTGTTGACTACCGCGCCTTGAATAAGCTTACTATTCCGGACAAGTTTCCAATTCCTGTGGTGGATGAATTGATGGAAGAGTTACACGGGGCTAGATACTTTTCTAAAGTGGATCTTAAGTCGGGTTTCCACCAGATCAGAGTTAGGGAGGAGGATACCTATAAGACAGGGTTTCGGACTTATGAGGGACATTACGAGTATCTGGTTATGCCTTTCGGCCTCATGAATGCTCCAGCTACTTTCCAAGCTACTATGAACTCTATTTTTAAGCCTTTCTTACGGAAATTCGTCTTAGTTTTCTTTGACGATATTCTGATTTATAGTGCAGATTGGGATGAGCATATGGAAGATCTAGTTTGTGTGTTACAACTGCTGTTGGATAATCAGTTGGTGGCCAATCAAAAGAAATGCACTTTTGGGCATAAATCTGTGGATTACCTAGGCCACATTATCTCCTTCGAAGGAGTGTCAATGGATCCTTCAAAGATCCAAAGTATTTTGGAATGGCCTATGCCTAAGTGTGTCAAAGGAGTGAGGGGTTTCCTAGGTCTGACCGAGTACTACAAGAAGTTTGTTAAAGATTATGGAAAGGTTGCTAAACCTCTCACGGAACTTACAAAAAGGGATGGCTTTAGCTGGAGTAATGAGGCTCAAGAAGCTTTTGATGAACTGAAAAGAAAGTTGACTTCAGCACCTGTCTTGGCCTTACCAAATTTTGCCAAAGAATTTTCCCTTGAATGTGATGCTTCGGGAAGAGGATTAGGGGCTGTCCTGGTGCAAGAAGATCGACCATTGGCTTTTTTTAGCAAGGCTTTGGCTGAATCGACCTATGCTAAATCTGTTTATGAGAAGGAAGTTATGGCAGTAGTCATGGCCATTCAGCATTGGAAGCACTACTTAATCGGAAGGCACTTCAAGGTTTACACCGACCATAAAAGCTTGAAGCATTTGTTGGATCAACGAATACCTTCCATAGATCAACAATGCTGGGAAGCTAAGCTGTTAGGATTGGATTTTGAAGTAATCTATCGACCGGGAAAACAAAATGGGGCAGCAGATGCTTTATCAAGGGTGGAAGATGACAAGTTGTTATTTTCAGCAATTTCAGCACCCTTTTGGCTTGATTTGGATGTAGTTCGAAGGGAGCTCAAAGAGGATTCAGCCTTACAGTCCATTAAGACAGCACTAATGTCCAATCCTAATTCTAACCCTCACTTCCACTTCAGGGATGATTTGTTGTTTTATAAAAACAGATTGGTATTATCAGCTTCCTCGGTGCTCATTCCTCAATTTTTACAAGAGTATCACGCTTCTCCTTCGGGAGGGCATTCAGGCTTCTTAAAAACTTACAAAAGGGTGGCTGGAGGACTGTTTTGGTGGGGAATGAGGGCTGCTGTCTAGAAATTCGTGCGAGAGTGTGCTGTTTGTCAGAAACATAAGTACTTGGCTATGTCCCCAGCAGGTCTACTTCAGCCTCTGCCTATCCCACATCTGATTTGGGAGGAAATTTCCATGGACTTCATTACCGGACTCCCTAAGTCACAAGGTTATGAGGTGATCCTAGTGGTAGTTGATCGTTTATCCAAGTATGCCCATTTTTCACTGCTCAAGCATCCCTACACGGCTAAGACTGTGGCTGAGGTTTTTATCCGTGACATTGTGAGGCTACATGGGGTTCCTAGCTCCATTATAAGTGATAGAGATCCACTTTTTACTAGCAATTTCTGGAGAGAGTTGTTCAAGTTACAAGGAACGGCCTTGAAGATGAGTTCATCTTACCATCCTCAAACGGATGGCCAGACCGAAGTGGTCAATAGGGGCTTAGAAACTTATCTCCGTTGCTTCACCTCTGAGCAGCCTAAATATTGGTCTAATTGGCTTGCATGGGCTGAATATTGTTATAACACAAATTACCATGTTTCAACGGGGCGCACTCCTTTTGAGATTGTATATGGACGTCTACCTCCTACCTTGCTACATTTCACTCATTGTGCTCTCCATAAGTTGTGCTTGAGTTGACGAAGGGCTTCATCCCTATCAACTAAAGCAAGAGCTACTGATGAAGAAATCAGCTGATAATCATAGAAGGGAAGTGTCTTTTCAGGTGGGTGACTTAGTCTTTGTTAAATTAAGACCCCACAGGCAGATTACAGTTGCTAGACGAATCTGCCCTAAATTGGCAGCACGTTACTATGGACCTTTTAAGATAATTGGGAGAGTGGGACAGGTTGCGTATAGGTTGCAATTGCCTCCCTCATCTAAGGTTCATCTGGTTTTTTATGTTTCACAATTGAAGAAGGCTTTGGGCAACCATTCAGTGGAGCATACTCTTCCACAAGGGATGGAGATAGATCAGGGTAACATGGCTGAACCAGAGGCAGTCTTAGCTTCACGAATATCTAAGTCTAAAGGGGGCAGTATACTGCAGTGGCTCATACGGTGGAGAGATAAGCCAGCAGAAGAGGCAACTTGGGAGGATGCTGAATTTATTAAGGGGCAATATCCCTTCATTCACCTTGAGGACAAGGTGCTTCAAGAGGAGGAGGAAATTGTTAGCAACCAGCCTGCTAGTGTCAATACTAATCAGCCCACTAAGCCCATCCAAACCTACGTCCGTAGGGGTAAGATGGGAAAGGGGGCACATGCCACATAGATAGTTTGTTATGAGTTGGTTATAGTAAGAGATTGTGTATGCAGAGGGGAGGGGGAATATAGGCTGAACTGTATAGCAGGGAGAGGGATCATTTTTAACCGAATTATTATTCTGCTATTGCATTGGCCTGGGAAGATATCTTTCCAGGAGGTATTCCTTATTGTACCTACTGATATAGTAAATAATACAATCTCTATATCGGTTTCCTATCAAATTGGTGCTTTCATTGAGAGAAGAAACTCAAGAAGAAAGAGAGTGTATGCACACAAGAATGGAGGCAAGAGTGTCGGCAGTAGAGGCTTCTCTTAAGAGGCAGGAGTCATCCCTCTCAGCCCAAGAGGGAATGGTGAAGTCTCACGATTCCACCCTTAAGGATCTTCGGACACAGCTCGATACTCTAATGGTGAGCGTCGAGACATTAGCCAAATCACAGGGTCTGTTGCAATCGGAAGTGAGAGAAGGATTTCAGTCGTTGATGGCAAAAAACCCACAGAAACATGTGAACGAAGGAGAGGCACCACCGGGGTTTGCTCCCCATGCGCACGCATCTTCATCAGCTGGAAATGACAGACCAGCACATCCTACGTTCTCGGAGGCTGGGAACGCACCTGCAGGTGGAGTGCAAGGTTTCGGTAGTCATCGTCACCATGATCACACGCCTTTGGCTGCTACTGAACGAGCATGGGAGGAGTATAGAAAAGCTGCTCGTAGAGTCGACCTTCTGACGTTCAATGGGAACGACCCGTTTGCTTGGGTGACCCGCGCTGAGTCATACTTCATGATTCACGATATCCCACCGGAGTTGCGTCTGCCGATGGTCCAAATTAGCATGGAAGGAGCGACTCTGTACTGGTTCATGAACCTTCGGGAGTTCGACCCATGAATGACGTGGGAAAGGTTCAAACGTTCGTTGTTCGAACGTTATGGAGGAAGAGACGACGGTGACCCGATCGAGCAGCTGAAGTCCGTATCTCAACGTGGCTCAGTCGACGACTACATCGACGAGTTTGAGAGAGTAGCCTCTCGGATTGGCAACTTCCCGGATGAGTGGTACATGAGCTGTTTCTTGGGTGGGTTGCGGGAGGAGGTGAAGAATAAAGTTCGGACCCACGACCCAACAACCCATGTCCGGCTCATTTCGATAGCAAGGAAAGTCGAAAGGGAGCTGATCGGTGAGGGTGTTATCCGACCAGGAGAGTGGAGGAGGAGAGTCGAAGGAAGTCACATAAACTCTGGGCACCGAATGGGAGGTCCTTATGCGCATCGACCCACCCAACCGACTCATGCAGTAGGCAATATAAAAAATGACGTGAAGGTGACAACCACTCAACAGAGAGGACCCACCACTGTAAACCATCGACCCCAGAACTCGAAGTGGAAAGGCACTCGTAACCTTTCTTATGACCAGCTGATGGAAAGAAGAGAGAAGGGGTTGTGCTTTAAATGTGGCCAGATATCCGGCCCACTCCACCGCTGCACAGACAAGGAGTTTAGACTGATAGTATGTGAGGGAGATGAAGTCGAAGAGGGTGAGAGCAGTCAAGAGATACCAGTGGCAGGGGAACAACAAGAAGATTGGGAGTTAGTGTGCAATTCGGTGGAATTCAGGGAGCTAGATGGAAATCAGTCCTCACCTCCGAAGTCAATGGTTCTAAAGGGTAAGCTGAATGAAGTGCCTGTTGTTATCTTGATTGACAATGGAGCTAGCCACAGTTTCGTGTCTAAGAGATTTGTTCAGGCAATGGGGTTAACTGTCACTCCAACCAGGACTTTCGGAGTCAGATTGGGTGATGGACATCGTTCCTTCTCACAAGGGATGTGTAAGGGGATCAAGTTAGAACTGAATGGGGAGGAGTTCAGATTGAATGCTTATTTGTTTGACACTGGCGGCCCTGATTTGATTTTAGGGGTTGCATGGCTAGAAACTTTGGGGGTAGTGAGGGTCGATTGGAAAAATATGTTTATGACCTTTGATCGGAAGGGAACTGAGGTAACCTTGTAGGGAATCAATCTGCACACTTCTTCTCTCCATGTACTTCAGCAGATTTTGAAGCATCAAGAATGGGAAGTTGAGGGGCTGCTATGGTCTTTAAAATTGGGTAGAAACTTATCTGCTGAGGTAGCTCCTTTGGATGTGGGTCAGCAAGACAAGTTGGGAGGTATTTTATGCATGTTTGGATCAGTTTTTCAGGAGATTAGATTGAGGTGCTGCCTCCAAGGAGGAAGCATGATCATGCGATTAATTTGAAAGAGGGAGCAGAACCAGTGAATATCCGGCCGTATAGACATGCTCATCATCACAAGGATGAAATCGAGAGGCAGATCCGTGGGTTATTGGAGATTGGGGTTGTAAAACATAGTATCAGCCCCTTCTCAAGTCCGGTTATCCTTGTTAAGAAAAAAGACGGGTCGTGGCGAATGTGTGTTGACTACTGCGCTTTAAATAAGCTTACTATTCCAGACAAGTTTCCAATACCTGTGGTGGATGAATTGATGGAAGAGCTACATGGGGCTAGATACTTTTCTAAGGTGGATCTTAAGTCGGGATTTCACCAGATGAGAGTTAGGGAGGATGATACCTATAAGACCGGATTTCGGACTCATGAGGGACACTATGAGTATCTGGTTATGCCTTTCGGCCTAATGAATGCTCCGGCTACTTTCCAAGCTACCATGAACTCTATTTTAAAACCTTTCTTGCGAAAATTCGTCTTAGTTTTCTTTGACGATATTCTGATTTATAGTGCAGATTGGGATGAGCATATGGAGCATCCAGTTGTGTGTTACAGCTGTTGTTGGATAATCAGTTGGTGGCCAATCAAAAGAAATGCACTTTTGGGCAGAAATCTGTGGATTACCTAGGCCACATCATCTCTTTCGAAAGTGTGTCCATGAATCCTTCAAAGATCCAAAGTATTTTGGAATGGCCTATACCCAAGTGTGTCAAAGGAGTGAGGGGTTTCCTAGGTCTTACCGGGTACTACAGGAAGTTTGTTAAAGATTATGGAAAGGTTGCTAAACCTCTCACGGAACTCACTAAGAAGGATGGCTTTTGCTGGAGTAATGAGGCTCAAGAAGCTTTTGATGAATTGAAGAGGAAGTTGACTTCAGCACCTGTCTTGGCTTTGCCTAACTTTGCCAAAGAATTTTCCATTGAATGTGATGCTTCGGGGAGAGGATTAGGGGCAGTCTTGGTGCAAGAAGGTCGTCCAGTGGCCTTTTTCAGCAAGGCTTTGGCTGAATCGACCTATTCTAAATCTGTTTATGAGAAGGAAGTTATGGCAGTGGTTACGGCTATTCAGTATTGGAAGCACAACTTAATGGGAAGGCATTTCAAGGTTTACACTGACCATAAAAGCCTGAAGCATTTGTTGGATCAGCGAATACCTTCCATAGATCAACAATGCTGACAAGCTAAGCTCTTGGGATTGGATTTTGAAGTAATCTATCGACCGGGAAAACAAAATGGGGCAGCAGATGCTTTATCAAGGGTGGAAGATGA
>JAOSBP010000001.1:8186581-8196753 GCA_027563825.1 Erythroxylum mucronatum | reverse complement strand
CCTTTGACATATTGCATCATTTCCAACAATGCTTCTTCCAGTCGCCGTGTCTTTTCATCATTTCTCTCCAACATCTCAGCCAGGTTTGCTACACTCCTCTCTATCAAATCAATCTTCTCCATTCTTCTAGTCACTACCATCCACTACCGAAACGAACTCAATCTAACGGCACCAAGATCGTGCTGTGATACCAATTGATAGAACTCGTCCAAGTTACTGTTCTATTGAAATAAATGAATCAGAAGGATTCCAACAATCTCACCGATTCAGCCAATACACAGAAACAAGAATCAGCCTATATGAGGGGCTGTACCTCCCAAACATACTCACAGTCCAGAAAATGCATGCCTCTATACAAAATATTCCCCTCCTTGTATATCCCATCCTACCCCAATTATTAGATGAAACATGTCACTTAAATTGTAACTAACTTCACGTGTTGCTAGAATTCGCCAACTTCTTCTTACGCCTACTGTAAACTAATAGCTTCCGAGCTCTATCACTCTCTTTTGATTTCAGAGAAGACTTCTCGTATTGAGGGTAGTGGCCTATGTCCCAAAAATACATCCCCTGACTTCATCCAATTATGCCTTCAAGCCAGCAAGAAATACAAACACTCGTCCCCTGTCAACTTTCTCTCTATATTGGGTTGCATCTTTTGGATCTTTCCACTTTGTTTCCTTAAACAGATCCAACTCTTGCCATATTATAGTCATTTCATTATAATATGCATTGACATTTTGCTCACCCTGCTACATCTTCCACGTTTTTTAATTGAGTTCAAACAGTTGAGCATAGTTTTCCAAGTCTGAGTATGTTTCTTCGACGGCTTCCCATACATCTTTGGCTATTGGGAGAAAAATAAAGGGTCTTCCAACTCCTGGTTCCATGGAATTGATGAGCCAGGCTGTAACCATGGCATTTTCCAAACACCACTGGTCAAAATTAGGGTCTTCTAACCTTGGAGTTTGGATTGGTCCTGTTGTGTACCCTAATTTTCCTTTTCCAGTACTCACGAGACGGGCTGATTGGGACCATTCTAGGTAGTTTCTTCCATTCAGCTTCTGGATTGAAATTTGTAGGGAATTTTCTAGTTGTATGTTGACTGAATCAGGATGATTTCCTGATCCAGAGGAAGGGGTTATGCTGCTGGTGGTCTTGAGGGATGAAGATCGAGACCCCACCATTGCAGCTTTGTAATTCATGGAAGAGCGTGAGGCTCTGATACCATGTAAGAACTTAGATGTATAAAGAAGATTGTTGTATATGTTATTATGCTCTAGACCCGTAGGTTCTTATATAGAGCTAGGGTACATAGTTTTGGTAGTCTTCCTAATTTAGGAAGACTCCTTATTAGGAAAGATTCCTAATATAGCTAGATATTACAGCTAAGAATAATCTCTAAGAATAATACCTTAATTACGGGATTATCTACAATTACGGGATTATCTACATTTAGCACCAATTGAGTTGAGATCTTTTCCTGACCATAAAAAATTCCTCAGGAATCTTTCTAATGTTCTGATAATCGAGTAGGGAGGTGAAGGTGGGAGATCCAATAAACTTACATTTGATTAAGCACCACATTATTGAGCTGGAGTCTACCAGAGAAAGACAGAGCTCAATTGCACAAGCTTCCCAACTTTTTTGTAGAGCCTTTGCTAGTGGAATGCAGTCCCTATAGGAGAGTTTTTATCTTTCTTTCTTTTTGGTAGTAGCTGGGATACCTAAGTATAATGGTGACTTTCCATTAATAACTCCTTTCTGGTTTTCCAACTAACGTTTCAGGTTATGATTGCAAATTGTGATGTTTCATCATCTGTTCACTATCAATCTCATCATCTTTGGTTGGAGCCTGCTTTACCTGTTGACTCAATCAGATGGCTATTACTGAGTGCGCTAATCTAAAAAGGAAACAATCTTCATATCAGTTTATTTGTGTCTTCTCAATTCTGTTTTTGAACATCTGGTCTAACTTTCAACAAGATAAATGGTGAACATATCCCGCCAAAACATAAGAGAGCTGTTACTGCTTGTATACATCTTGTCCAAACAGCTAAAATCTCAAGATAACAGAAGTTTGAATGGGTGTTTCTGGACTAGGATTTTGGAAGTAGTTTAAATTTCTATGTTTTACTGCAGGTTCAATGTAATGTCTTCTATGGTGCAAGTGGAGAAGTTGCATTAACTGCAGCTGGTGGTCTGAGGGAACTTCCTGGACCAACCAAGATATTTGAAAATGCTGCACTGGTAATTTCTTAATTTGTGTGATGATTCTGACAAAGTAATAATTTGGGACACAACTGATTTTAATTCCTATTCTTGGTTAGTGCTGACAGAAAGTAGAAAGAAATGTTGAATTACTTTGATGGGACTATTATTATGGCCCCTTTGTCTTCTTTCTTATGAGTTAAAAAGATTGCGTGGAGGCTCTCTTTGGAATGGCTTGTGATTTTCTAATTCCTTTTATAATTCTTAAATGTTAAAGGACCCAAACATTTATCATAAATATTACTAGTTTGAGCTACTATGTTTCCTGACTATAATGCTGTAATACCTACTGCTGCAGATTGGTGTACACTATAATGGAATCTTTTATGAATTTGTTCCGTGGAATGGCATTGTGAATTGGGAAGTCAGTCCATGGGGCTCCTGGTTAATGTCTGCAGAGAATCACAATCATCTGGTAACTATATATCTCATAGAGTGACATCTTTTCGTTGTTTTACATGTGTGTATCTACTTTATAGAGAAAAGTCTCTTTTACCACCGATTCAGTGAAATCCTTATAATTTGTTCTATTTTGTTCATTTCAAGATGCTAACTCTTAAACATGCAGTCTCTCTTAATCTTATTGGCAAGGCTCAACTCAGTGCAGTTATATGGACATGTTTTTGCTTTTCTTTATGCAGATTGAATTGGAAGCAACAACAAAGAATGAAGGAACAACATTACGTGCTCCGACGGAAGAAGCAGGCCTTGCTCCAGCTTGTAAAGATGATTGTTCTGCTTCTCTGAAATTGAAACTGTGGGAACGAAGATATGATGGCAAGAAGGGAGAGGTAACATTTTGTCCTGCCCTTAACATCCACTTTTTCCTCTGAAAATTAGGATGTTGGTGCCTTGTCTAATATGTAATGCCAACTTACTAATCATCGAACTTTAATATTGTATAAAGTGGTGTCGAAACAAGAATAAAACCCTAAACCCCATAGTTCTGATTGATGATATTTTGTTGGTATTTTGATTACTTCTATTCAAAATAGTGAGTTAGATCCAATGCATTTGCTCATAGTAGCATAGCATATTAGTGTGAAAACAAAGGATATCACTAAATATTAGAAATGGACAACCAAAATTCAGAATGCTGAAACTTAACCTTTACTTGAGATAAAAAGGTACGTGATATTATTTAGATTGTTCCAAACAAATAGAAGCTACAGATTTGTAGGGTAGTGACAGTAAATCTTAATAAGATTACAAATTAATTGAGGAAAGTATTGCAATACAAATTAAAAAATTTATATAACTTTAGAATACACTTAAAGTCTATGCTGATTTTCAATTGGGCTTTTGAGACATAATCTGATATTAGGGGTTATTCTACTACATGTTTCGTGTCATCCCCTTCACTTGAAAAATCATCTAATGAAGGGAATTGATAAATATCCACCATATTAAATGTTGTGGAAATAACTATGGTATTTGATAGATACACAATATAGTCATTGTTAATCTTCTTTAAGATCTAGTATATTCCAAACTTATAGATTTCAAATTGTTAGAAACCATTCTTTGTCACGGAGAATTGCCTAATATCCAAATTAAAGGACTTGCTTTTGATGATATGGCCTAACGCTTTCTAATACTTGACTTTTAGTTTTTTAGCTTTTGTTTCACTTTTATCTAAACATCTATGCTAAGTTTGATAGCCTTTGGATGCTTTGCTGCTTCTTTATCTTCCTCTACTGTCTATTTGCTTCATAATCAGGGGGGTGAACCTTCTTGGATTCCATCTCATGTCTTGAATGTGTAAATGTAAAGGAATTCTATTTCTCCACTTTGTAATGGCCATAATAAGGGTTATAATAACTTCTCTATAAATATGTTATACACCACTTGAATCTTCGAGCTTACATGTAGAAGATGCTCAATGATGACATGGAGAGTTTGCCAGTGGGAGATGATCAATTTGTTAAAGATGAAGTAAAAGCAAAATGAAGTGGATTCTTTGGCCAATTTTAAAGATTAAAAAACTGAACAAGTTGAAACACTTAAACAACAAATTGAAACACTTGAGTGATAGGCTGAAACTCTTGAACAACAAATTAAAATACAAGAACAATACATTGAATAAGGAGATGAAAGATTAACCAACAATTACTTGGGGTTTTGGGGCATGTTAGTTCAAAACTTGATGATATCCTGGTATTGAGAAAATGATGGTGGGTGGTGAAGGAGAAGTAGATTTGAACAAAAATTTGAAATCAACATGACTTACGCATAAAGAAGCTGTGAGTGCACTTGTAAAGTCAAAATTCAGCAATGATGACAAGTTCATGCATTTGACAGCATAAAGCAACAGTATGTATTTTCTCAATGCATATGTGGTAGAGAAGCCATATGGAATACAATGGTCAGGACTTATGATGCTATTCACATTGCTAAACTCTTCTTCAAAGAAGTTGTACGTCTTCATAGATTATCTTTAACCATCGTTTATGATCATAATGTAAAGTTTATTATTTATTTTTGGATAACTCTGGAAAATAAAGCTTCAATTTTCAGGTTCTTTCCTTCCTGAAACTAATGGAAAAATGAGGGTGGTGAATAGGAGTTTGTTAGACTTGTTAAAGATGTTTGGTTGGAGATAATGTAAATAATTGGGATCTAATTCTTCATATGGCAAAATTTGAATACAATAGTTTTATAAATAAGTCAATCGATAAGAGTCCTTTTAAGATAATATCGGGAGTTCAACTAAGGAAGCTTATTGATTTGAACATGAGTTAGTTTTGAAGCTGAAGGTTTTGCACAACATATGACAGACATCTTTGGTGAGGTACAACAAAAGATGGTATCTAGCAACTTATCTTATAAAGAACATGCTGATCATCATCGTCGATTGGTGGAATTCAGTGAAGGGGATATGATGATGGTTAGGATTCTTTGGGAATATAAGAAATTTCATTCACGAAGTGTTGAACCTTATAAGATCCTCAAGAAAATAAGTGCTAAACTCATGTTTTCGAATTCCCAAGTGACATGGGAATTCGTCCCATCTTTAATGTTGCGAACTTAATTATTTATCATGGATATCATAATATGCAATCTCCTAATATAGCTAGGAGAATTCCAACAAAGATGGAGGATATCAAAAGTTTCTTATCAAGTGGAAAGGAAGAGCAATTTTTGACGGTATTTGGATTTTACAATATGAATTTGAGAAGTTGAATCCACATTTATATGATCAATATTTATCACATTCTACATCGAAGATGACTTCAGACAAGCTAGGGAGAATTGATGCAAAAGAACTTAAAAGTCTATAGAAAAAATAAAGGAGAAACAATTTGTCAACTATAAACCTTAATTTGATGGGATGAGGATTGATAATTGAGTTGATGACAAGAATAAGTGTTGAAGTTTAGATTATATTAGGATTTCTTATTACATAAGAAGTAGTGGTGAGTTAAATATGTTGTTCTATTTAGATATATTATCCCAGTTGTTTAGAACTTAAATCTATAGAATTTTTATTAGAATAAGATTTAAATTTGTTATGAACCCTTTCCTACTAGAATAAGGGTTTTAATAACTTCTCTATAAATGTGTATAGTTAGTCCTTTAAAAATAATAATCTGGAAATTTTCTACAAACTTGAGTTTTTAACTAGATGTGATGTTTTCTTTTAAAAGTGATTTTTAGACCCTATGAGTGATTCCTAGTTTTCTACCCTTCATTGTTTGTGTTCCTCACGAAATTCTAGCAAAGTTAACCTAGATTTCAGCCATTTTAAACATAAATTTCATCCATATCAAATCCTGAAATTCTAAGCCTAAATTTACAGGAATCAAGCTCTAAAAAATCTAACTATATCAAATCTGAAATTTCAACATTTATTGTCAAAATTCAGCCTTAAAACTTGATATTCCAAAAACCTAATATCGATGATTTTTAGCTACTAGTTAATACTTCTATTTGTCATATATATGCAAGCTTATTATTGATGGAAGTAGTATGAATGTATAATCGGGAAACATAGTGAAGCAATTGAATTTATTTGCGGAGAAACATTTACATCCCTATAAAGTTGCTTAGATGGATGATAGTACGATATCTGTCACTCAAAGGTGCTTAGTGTTTTTCAAGGAAGGAATATATGAAGACTCTATTTGGTGTGATGTCATTCTTATAAAAGTATCTCATATTTTGCTTGGTTGACCGCGGCTTTATGAGTGAGATGTGCAAGGAAAAGCTAACTCCTATCAGTTTATATTTCATGGAAAGAAGATAAGTTTGATGTCTATGGAGGTAGTTAAGTTAGAAAAATAAACAGGAAATAACAAGATAGCCATAAATGTAAGAAGAAGCCTCTTAATATCCTTTAGGAGAGAGAATTTGAAGCTGTTAACAAGGAGAAGAGAATTGTGTTTGCAATATTAGTGAGGGAAGTAACAAAAGCAGTACTTGAAATATCCCTTACCAAAAGAAGTGGGTGAGTTGCTAGCTGATTTTTCAGACCTTACATTGATGATTTACCAGGTGAATTACATTCACCTCCTTTATGATATATTCAACATGTTATTGACTTGGTACTTGGATCTACTCCACCCAATCTTCCAGCCTATTGTTTGAATCCTATTGAAAATGAAGAGCTGAAGAGACAAGTAGATGAGTTGCTAAAAAAAGGATTTATTCAAGAAAGTTTTAGTTTGTGTGTAGTTCGAACACTATTGACTCCTAAAAAGGATGGAAGCTGGCGAAGTCTATTGATTGTCGGGCAATAAATAAGATGACAAAAGGTATAAATTTCCAAAACTGTGCCTTAATAACATGTTAAGATTTATTGACTGGAGCTACTATCTTTATCAAGATAGACTTAGGAAATGAGTACTATCAAATTAGAATTAGACTTGGGGATGAATGGAAAACGACTTTCAAGACTAAAAAGGGACTTTATGAATGGTTGGTGATGTAATTTGAACTCTCTAATGCACTAGTATTGAGAGTTTTGAGGCCAATCAAGTATTGAGAGTTTTGAGGCCAATCAAGTGTTGTATTTCTTAGTTTTATTGTCCTTACATGGAGTGGAGATGGATCCTGATAAAATTAAGCCTATCATTGATTGGCCTATTTCAAACGATCTGCATGAGACACGAAGTTTTCATAATCTAGCAACATTCTACAGGCATTTTGTTTGTAATTTCAGCATCATCATGGCACCTTTTATTGATTGTATGAAGAAAGTACAATTTACTTGGTGAAGGCCAACAACTAAACTGACTTGGTTGGACAAAAATGCTTATAGGTTTGAAGTCCGACTTGGATGTTGGGGATGTTTTTATAGAATTTTCTCACGTTATATGTCTTAATCCCTTCAGTAACCAGATCAAATGCTAATTCATTACATTGGTGCATCTAAAGGCGTTGCCTTATAGAATTTTCTCATGTTATGTCTTAATACCTTAGAGTAACCTTTTGAAAGAGATGCTTATGCCATCTTCATCTCTGGTTGCCTACCATCTCCTCCTTGAGAAATCTTGCCTACTTTTTATACCATTGCAAATCCCAGTCTGGGTCTCTATTCTAGAAGTACTATAAACATTCTGCAGTTTTATTTTAAAAGTGTGCTTTCAATTTCCTGTTATCTATCGATTATTATGTGCTGCTTTATTCTATCTCAGCATGTAGGACTCTTAAAACTGTGGACGAACATTTATGCTCAATAAATGGCTGCTACCTAATGGAAGGATAACTTTTCCATGTTTCTCCTTTCATGATCTGAATTTCTAAATGGATACTTTTCCTTTGTTTCGTTAAGAAAATGAAGTTGATCCTGTTGATTCAATTTTCAACAAAATAAATTTCATATGATATCTTTACATGTGAAGGTAATACTGGATGTTACAAGTGACATGGCAGCGGTAGAAGTTGGAGGAGGTCCGTGGTTCAACACTTGGACAGGCAAGACAAGCGCGCCAGAGATTCTCAAACAAGCCCTAAGAGTTCCTGTTGATGTTGACGGGATCTTTGGCTTTGCTCCATTTCTCAAACCCCCTGGTTTATAACAAAATTGATCAAAAGTTTTGATTACTCTTGGGAATCCATCTCTAAAACCGCTCTGTAATGGCTTGTTGAAGTGTCCATTGAGGGAAACCAATTTAAATGGAAAATGTGGATCCAGGAACTTTGGTCAAACTGAAAACTGATGCTGGCCTTCTTGTGGTTTTGCCTACTGTGAGACAGCTTTGTTTGAACCTCGCCCTTAACTTTAAGGTTAAGGCTATGCCATCTTAAGGTGCTACTAAACTATGCCATGGGAAGGTTACAATTTTGAGGATGTCGTACTCGTTAGCGAATGTTTGGTATCTGAAGATATTTATATTTCTTTTCACATGCGGAAATATAAAATTCAGACTCATCTGTGGTAGTAATATAAACCAGCGAACCTGAGATAAATTATATTTATATTGATAAAAACTGCTTAACTAGTTTTACCTGTAATTCTTGGCGGATAACTTCAATTTAAGTTTATTAGTACAGCCCAATAGGGGGTGGCCGTACTTAAATAATAATAGGAGAATTGCGGATACAAAGTCAAAAAAAAAAAGATTTTGTCCAATACTATTGATGAAACAATCCAAATTCCATTATTCAGAGATACTTTTGCTCAAGTAAAATTTGGAGCATTTCAAAAAATTAGAAATCCAACTACAAGAAGAATCTTAAAAAAGAGGATTCGATACAACTCAAAACTAAAATACCAGTGCAAGGTTTTATTGGACTTTTTTCTAATCTATTCTTCTGCTCATTCGTCTAGTGCTTTACCGAGGTTCTTTTTCTTAAAATTGCGATCGTCTTATGGTAAGTGGGGTCGTGTTAGACAATTGATTTTAGCACTTGGAAGTTGTGAACCTGCCTTCTGAAATATATCCAAAAAAAAAGAAGAAAAGGTTTCAGTTCTGGCTATTTGCTGATTTTGAGCAAGCAATGGCCAACTTAAATCCGTTTCCCACATATTATCGGTACGGAAGGTGAAAAGGGTAAAATTTTTTATCAACATTTAAATTTGCTTCTAACGTTCTGTAGCGTTTTCATATATGAAAAACATCCTATTTAAATTGACATACTTGTTAACTTTTGTAAAGAGTTTTGTTAATTTAAATCTGTAAGACTCTTCTTCATGGAGGGCAAAAGTTTGTTAAGTTGGCCTGTCGGATTTTCTTTTTATTTATGTTTTGGTCTCCAGACGAGTTGAAGGATTATTTCAACTTTAATCCTGACAGTGAATGAGCTTCCATCCTAAAAATTTGTCCCGTAAATTTAAGTTAGCTAAAAGTTAGTGATTCTATTAATTTAGAGTTGAATAGGATGATATTCATAACATTATTGAACAGTAACAATAATAAGTGATTAATATAAAATTAGTGCCTAAAAATATTGTAATTTGAAGACAACTTCTTGTAAGTATAGACAAAAATAGAAGTGTCTTTAGTTCCTATCACCCGTGTAAGTGTAAGATACTATCTTTATCCATTAGACAACTAAATATTCAAATTGTAATCGTTATTCGATGTTGAAATAATTATTAATCACTAAGAAGAATATATGACATTTTAAGAATGTATACATTGAGAATTCTACAACAAAAATAGAAGTGTCTCTAGTTCCTATCATCGGTTTAAGTATAAGATACCATCTTTAAGAATAAGAAGTGAAAAGACTTTAATTGCAAGGTACAGGTGAGTTGGTAAGGGATTTTTTTGGCTTAATTGAGGTTGTGGGTTCAAATTTCTATCATGTATGCAGCTATTTAAAACTTGGGACGATCTATCCGGCTCGAGCGAGGATTAATCTGGGTGTGGACGGCTTAAAGAATCAAGCTACACAATAAGATAATATTTACGTTTATGTTTTATTGTGTTCTTGCATCAATCATGTTATAGAAT
>JAOSBP010000001.1:8170679-8186481 GCA_027563825.1 Erythroxylum mucronatum | reverse complement strand
AGAAGACTTTGCCAGATTGTATTCCTATTATAAGGGATGATACTTGGGAGAGTATGCATTGAAGATAGCATTTTGTTACCATCTTTAACAATAAGAAGTGAAATGGCTTTAACTCCAAGACACAGCTGAGTTGGAAAGGGGATCTCCTAGTTTAAGTGAGGTTGTGAGTTCAAACTCTCCTTATATATGCAGCTATTTAAAACTTAGGGTCAGAGTTTTGCCTCCCGCAAGGGATCTACCCGGCTCGAGCAAAAATTAGTCTAAGTATGGACGGCTTAAAGATATCTTCCCATAATCAGGACCCTTCTCGTGGCAACAAAAAAAAAACAAAAGAAGTGAAATGGCTTCTTTCTCTCACTTCGTCCTTCTTCTGCTTTCTCTCTGTACTGAGCTATAAACACTCCGGTGTTCTATGATTCTTTGAATCCATTGTCTTTCTTTTCTCTTCTAGTCACTACCTGTTGAACCCACCCCTCTCTTCTTCCTTCCCCGGTATGAACCAATTTTTTTTCCTTTTTTGGTGGCCCACCTAAATTCCCCTTAAACTCGGGTCTTGATAGGTTACTGTTATTGGTCAAATGTTACCCAGTGTTGCTCCCTCATCCTCAGACCTCATGTTGGAGAGTGAGGAGTTCCCTCCTTTACCAACCTCCCGGCAGTCCCTTCCCCCCTATAAGCTAGGTAAGTAGTCTTGGAGTCAGGTGGTGGGAGATCCATACTTATTTGGCAAGCTTCGATATGTTGGAGGTGTTAAAGAAGGTCCTGTCACCCCTCCTGAAGTATTATTGCAAGGTGCAAACAAGTGGAAAGCCTCTCTTGTGGGATACTTTCTGGAGAGGAGAATAGCTTACCCAGTGGTTCAATATCAGGCTGACACAAATTGGAAGAAATGGGGACTTCAATCAACATTAATAACTGAACATGATTTGTTCATATTTTTGTTTTCATTAGAGGAAATGGCTAGCATGGTAATGGATATGTGGCCTTGGCATGTACAAGGTAAGCCTATGTTCTTAAGGAAATGGAAAATGAGATTCAAACTGGATAGAAATGAAATCAAATTTATACCTATCTGGGTAAACATGCATAATATCGCTCTTGAATTTTGGTCATCCGAGGGTTTGAACCATTTAGCTAGTTACATTGGAACTCCCCTAGCTTTAGATGAAAATACTACCAACATAAAAGAGTGTGATATGTGAGAGTATGCATTGCAGTTAAACATGAGAAGACTTTGCCAGATTGTATTCCTATTATAAGGGATGATACTTGGGAGAGTATGCATTGAAGATAGCATTTTGTTGTCTTATTCGTGGAAGCCATAGTTGAAACAAGTTACTAAAAGGTGGATTCTAAAGAAAAATAATATTGAACAAGGTAGTGAAAGAAGGTAGTTGTCAGATATACCGGAAACCAAGCAAACAAATGAAGCAAGTGTAAATGAAGATATCCCAAATCAGTAAGCTCCTTTATCAGGTGATACTGGGAAAACATAATTTGGTCAAGAGAAATCAATAGTGGAAAGCAAGGCAATTAATAAACGGTAGAAGTTGCTAAGGATGGAGTGCAATCTGCTTCTACTCCTACAACCTCTGTACAGATCGCTAAAATAGAAGGCAATGAAGAAACTTAAGTTCAGCAAGACGTGATGTGTGAAGGCATACAACAGAACCTAACTCATTAAGATAAGCTAGAAGATGTTGCAAATAATGTTAACTCTTTACAATCCAGGGATGAGACAATAGATCCAACAAAAGCTGACAGAATGGGTACTCCAACTACTGTAATCCACATTTCAGAGAATAATGAAGGCATTAGTGTTACTAAACTAGAGATTGAGGAATAGCAAGCAACTGGGACTTAATATCCTTAATAAACAACTAGCTTTAAAAGACTATCTTAGAGCTAGTCAATCTTATTTTATTGGTTTGGTGGAAACTAAGATTAAAGAAGTTTTTCATAATGGGTCGAAATTTATACCTTCAGATTGGCAAACTTTGAGCAATCAATCTATACACCCTAATGGAAGGGTCATTTTTACAATAGATCCAGCTTATCTGATTATCTCTAAGTGGTTCTGCACTGACCAACTTATTCACTGTGAACTTGTTCTAAAATCACTTAACATTCCATTTCCAATAACTGTGGTATATGCTTCTAATAAGGAGTGTCAAAGAATCAGATTATGGAAAGATATGTAAGAAATTGATTCAAACAATACCATTCCTTGGATGGTGGCAGGAGATTTCAACTGTTTTCTCTCTTCCTCTGTGCAACTACTTAAGGGTTATGGAAGAGTATAGTGATCAGTTGAAATAGAAGTCTAGAATCTTATGGTTGCAACAAGAAGAAAAAAAAACCCTAAATACTTTTTTAGTATATTCTAAGGTAGCAGAAATAGGAACAAGATTATTTATCTTGAGAATAAGTATGGTATGTTGATAAATGATTAAGAGGAACTGAAAGGAGTGGCAAGAAGTCACTTTCAAGTAATATTTGGAGTCTATACACATACTGTAAGTCGTTTCATCAGCTTGGTCAATCGAATGGTTAGTTCCATAAATCATAGTCAAATATCTAGTCTTATCAAAAAGTCACTAGTGATGAGATAAAGGAGGTCTTATTTTCATTTCATCTAGATAAGTCGATCTACAGGTCCAGATGGATTTAATACCAAGTTTTTTCAAGAGAAATGGAACCTATTGGAAGCAACTGTGGTTAGAGCAATACAAGAGTTCTTCAAAAATGGCAGATTACACACTGAAATGAACAGGACCTGCCTTGCATTGGTGTCTAAGTTCCCTAATCCTACGGAATTGAATTACTACAAACTAATTTCATGTTGTAATGTGGTGTATAAGATTATCTCAAAGATTCTTGCCTATAGATTAAGGAATACTTTACCAGGCATAATCAATCCTAGTCAAGGGGCCTATGTTCCAGGTAAAAGTATGGGTGACAACGTAATGCTATCTCAAGAATTGTTCAAAGACTACAATTAGAAAGGACATGTTTGAAGTTGTGCATTCAAAATACACTTCAATAAAACATATGATACAATAGAACTTGTTTTCACCACCAATTCATTCTATGATTTTGGATATCCTAGTAAGTGCATTAACTAGATTCACTCTTGCATATATTTAGTATCCTTTTCAATGTTAATGAATGGTGAACATACATAGCTCTATCAAGCAACTAAGAAAATAAGACAAGGGGATCCTTTATGTCCTACCTATTCACTATCACTATGGAGGTGCTATAAAGAATGACTCAGATGTGTATTGCTGAAAGCAAAAATTTTAGATATCATTTTCATTTTAGTGAACTCAATATCACTCAACTCTCTTTTGTTAATGACTTACTCATGTTATGTGCTAATGATACTACTTCAATTGATGACTTACTCATGTTATGTATTAATGATACTACTTCAATTGATGTGATCTTAAATGCCTTGTTGAGATTTCAAGAAGTT
The DNA here is from genome assembly GCA_027563825.1 of Erythroxylum mucronatum. Lineage (NCBI taxonomy): Eukaryota > Viridiplantae > Streptophyta > Magnoliopsida > Malpighiales > Erythroxylaceae > Erythroxylum > Erythroxylum mucronatum. The sequence goes on along the minus strand of JAOSBP010000001.1, from coordinate 8,183,003 downwards.
TTTGGCCTGACTTATTCCTCATACAAGTGTTGCTTACCTTTCTAAGCAATGGAGAGATGACTCATCAAGGGAATCAGTGAAATAAGTTTTTCTATACACTAGTTGCCTTTCATTTACTTAGGAATCCCAATTTCCACTAAGAAGCTAAAGGAAGCATAATGCAGACCTCTCCTTGAAAAAGTGCATAACATAATCTCTAGCTAGAGCAACAAATTTCTATCTTATGGAAAAAAGTTACAACTGGCCATTTCCATTCTTAATAACATGCACGTTTTGATAACCTGCTTGGTCCACTCACTAGATTTCCTCCTTACAAGTTGATATGGAGTTCTGGAAGTTCTTTAACCCATTCCTTTATCTCTAGTTAGCAATTGTCCAAAAGCTGGGAACCGGGGACAAGATTAAATTTCAAATCTCTAACAAATCCTATCCTTTTTGTACTTGTGTTGATGAAATTGTAGATCATATCTTTTTCAAGTGTTGTCACACAATACTACTTTGGAAAAAAAAATTCTTGGTTTATTTAAGCTATAAGATAGAAATCTCAGCTAGTTGGATTGTTTGTCTTGGATAAATGCACTAAAATAAAGAAGTAAAGAGGATCATTGTTGGACCCCAAATTTTCTTGGAATTTTTGAATTATAAAGTGGCATTAAATGAGGAAATTTATGGTGACTTATTTGTGTGCAAAGAAAAAGAAGAGTCAAGAATATGAATTGTTATATGAGATTAAGAGAGGTTATTAATGATTATGATTAATTATGGTCTAAAGTGGTGTTTTAAGTTTAAATGAAATTGATAGTGAATACATTGTTAATTATTCAAGGATGTGATGCTTGGTTTAAGAACACATTTTCCATTTAGTTTATAATTAAATTGGATAATAAAAGGTTATGAGATATCTAAAAGGTTGGATATAATCTTACAGACTTATTGAACAAATTGTTTATTTCAGTGTATGCTTATAGGATAACGATTCTAAAGATAAGTAGTGAGAGTAAGATGAAATTTAAAATTTTCAAATCTCATGATAGTACATCCAATTGGAACTAATGTCTTTAATGATGCATTTGATATATAGTTGAAAGACCATGAGGCATTGAAAGATTTACTTTCACGATAAATTCAAAAAGTTTGTTTTAGAGATGATTGTTAGTTTATCATATCTACAAAAAGGTTAGTAGGAGTATAATTTTCCTCTTCAATAGAGTATGTAGAGATATATTACTTGCAGAGAACAACAATATTTCTAACTTTCAATTGTTGAAAATATAATTGTTTAAGAACAACTCTTATTGGATAATAAAAGGTAACAACTTAATTATAAGAATTAGATCTATAGAGATAGATTAGACGTTGTTCACCTATTCTAAGTCCAAGTACATAGATAATGTACTAAAGATGTTTAGTATTTGAGATATTAGATACTTGTGAAGTATTAAAAATATCAATGATCCTATGTATGAGTTGATATTCGAGTTCAAGATGAAGAAGATATAACTTTAGAAGTAATTCCTAATTAAGGTTTATTTATTTAGAACAATATTATTGAAGAATAGAAAGGTTCCAATGTAGCAATGGTTGCTAATTAGGCCATAATACATTTTCCATTTAGTGTAAATGATTAATTGGATCAATAGATTCTTTAATAGAAATGATTAATTGGATCAATAGGTTCTTTAGTCAACTAAATGTAGTTCCTGACATAGTTTATGATAGTAATGTCTTATCAAGGATCCAAGGATGTATTTAGGCAATTTTTCTTAATTATGATGATAATTAAGAAGAAAGTTGTAAGATTTAACTAAGTGCTCACTATAGAGAATCTTGGAGAACTCTCTCATTAAGCCACTATCCCAATAGTAGTATGATCGTCATATAATAATATGGTATATGATACTTAAATGATTGGCTTAGTGCAAGTGGGAGATTGTTGGATTATTCCCTACAGCCAATCACTTTGGTTGTAGTTTAGTGACAAATTATTTAAAGACATTCTTTATCTTTTACATGTTTCGATGTATATGATAGAGTCCATGGAAAAATTGTACATTACAAATGAAATTATAATAAGATTATAATTATGAATTCATATTACATTTTTCGTATTATCCCTAAATTGTTCATAATCATTGTTCTATTAAGATTGGACATTAATATAACACAAAATGAATAACACACATTATGTTTTTCCTTATGAAGGAAGTAGTCGATCTCATAAGCTTAAGTATAGAGATAGTTAAACAAACGAGTGAGTGCTTGTTAGATAACAAGTTCAGTTAACAGACCCGATATAAGAAATCTATTTGGAATATTACTTGTGTGTTTACATAGTTCTCATTGTGACGATTTCATAAGTGATCCTTTAAGTTGAGGTCACCAAAGTTATCTTGTATATGGATTGCTAATTTGCTATATTTTGATACTACTTATGACCTATTTAATCATAGAACGATCAATTGATAGTTATTGGATTTAGCATGACTATATGGAAATAGTTGTATGATCAAGATAAAATTTATCAACCTAAAGTAATTAGGAAGAATATTCCGTTGTTCTCAATTATTATTGATTCAAAAATCCTTAACCAAGGTGGAATGACACTTTGTAAATAATTTACGAATGTCGTTATTTGAATTAATAGCTAATGATAGATAACTAATATGATTGGACTCAAGATAGAATAGACATTAATTCCATGCTTTATATCTAATCGAAACATTATATGATGAAAATATTTAATTATATGGAAAAAATATGTACGAAAAGGTTAGTCAAAACTACTGTGATATTTCTAAGTATTTACGTGGTTATGATACATTGTTAGACGTCAATCTTGATTTATGATTATAAATTGTTTAATTGGAGAATTAAAGATAAATTAAAAGGAGTTTTAAGTTATCTAATTCTAATTATGAATTATAATTATAATTTATAATCATTACTAGAAATGACAAAATTGGCCTCGTCGGGCCTAACTTCGGTGTCGGGCCCAACTTTGGCCTGGTTTGATCGGACCATGGACGAAAATTACTTGGCTAGATTAGGCTTAACTCAACGAGAAGGTACAAAACAACGTCATTTTTTAGCCCACCCTTGGGCCATCGGGCTGAGGCCCAAGTCACGGGCCAGTCAACCCCGACCATTCGGGTCACGGGCCCAGCCCAGCCCAACGCCATCCCTATTCCCAACATATTTGGGAGTTTAATGAGTCTCACGTATAGAACTTCGAGTAAAGTTATTTTAATCAAATTGGACTTGATTATAAAATTTGAGAAACTTTATGATTAAATATGAGATATTTAATAAATAATGATCAATATTAGATATTGATCTAATTTGAACATAATTGGTATTTAATTAGATTTTTTGTAATTCTAATTAAAGTTTAATTGAAATTAGAATTAAATTTCAATTAAATTACTAAAACGTTCAAAATATATTATAAATAAGCTTAGCTTTAATAGAGTTAGTGCTTCTTACTTAACCCTCTCTATAAGAGTTACAGAGTTCTCTCAACCTATTCTGCGGATACTGTTAGAGGCTGGATATTCGTGAGGTTACGATAATTGAGACAGATCAATTTTAGAAACGGTTCGAAAGATACGACAAGAACATGATCAAGTTTCAGAATAAGATACAAATTACAATTCGCGCTATGTTATGATTCATGTGTTAATCATTTTATAAAATTAAAGAGATTTTGATTTGCTGAAAATTTCAAATTGCAAAAAAAATTCGTAATAATTCCAACAAGAGAGGGGTGATGACTCGACATTCTTGAGTTAAGGAGGAAGAGAAACAAAGATTACCGGTAGGAGAAATATCACCTATTATTTGTCTCAAGAAGTCCTTAAAATTGGAGGGTGCTAAAGAATCAAGGTTCTTGGGTTGATGAGGAGGACAAACGGAGGGACCTAAATCAAGTTGAATACTATAGTAATGTGAGATGGACTAGCAAAGCTAAGGAGAGCGGGAGTGGGACTAGAAGAAAGAGTTGTTGAGATAAAGGGTGGGAAGCTTATAAGTGTGTTTAGACTTAGAGGGCACAACTGGTTGGACATTTTATTAAAGTCAGAAATCGTTAAGGCAAGGTTGAAAATTATTATTAAAAATAGAAAAGGGGATGGACGAAAAAGGGAAGAAACTTGGAATAGAACCAGAATCTTGGAGTAAGAGGAGACTCTAAGAGAAGGGGGAAAAAAAAAAAACTTGAGAAAGCAAAGAAATGGAGCTATTCATGAGAAACCAGAGTAATCAAGCTGGAAAAAGAGAGGATAAGACAAAAAAAGAAGGGAAAACTGAATATTATGAATAGGGCTGAAAGTCCATTGAACAACCAACCTCTTGCTTTATAGTTAGGGAAATTAGCACTCTCCTTCTCATCCCTGTTCTCTCTATTTTTCTTCTCATCTAACTCCCCTGTTTCCCTTTTCTTCTTCTTCTTCGTAAGTTCATCTTCAGTTTCCAGAATATGTGAACATTGTTTCAATTTCCAGAAATACACCCTTGAACTTTGCTTATGTTGGTACTGTTAATTGCCTTGGAAATACGGTTCATTACACTGAACAGTAACAAAGGGTAAAAAGCAGGAACTAACAAAATGGGTAAAAACAACTTGACGGTAACGGTGATGGTAGCTTGAAGAGGCAACAATGGAAGCACAAAATTTTCAGAGAGAAGATAGGATGAGAATAGTTCATTCCATGTTTCTTTAACCAGTGTTATTAACGCATGATTATTAGGTCTTATTAAGCAAACCCCAATCATTTTCAAACCCAAATTACGTCTGTTTTTTGGGTGATAATTAACCAATGAAAATTTGTTCACCTTCCACCTCATATTTTCGTGATCTATCTAATACAAATTCCTTCACGATATAATATGTACCTTGCAAAATGGAATCTGGACTGCAAAGAGGATCTTCGTATTCAAGAAAAAGGTCATTAGTTACAAGAGCGGCAATGCAGCACTCGTCCAATTTCTTTTTTGTTTGATTTAGAACATTGACCTTTTCCATCTCTGTTCCGACAATTGCTACATGTTACATGATCCCTGAAGGCTCTTATAGAACCTATCCCAAACTTTCGTACGGTAAAACTAGATGAACCTTTCACTATCCAATTTTCGTTTTTACACAAAAGACCCAATCAGATGATATCATGCTTGTTAATGTTTGCTAATTGGAGTCAATTTTTAATTAGCTTAAAAATTAAACTAACCTATTATAAACTAGATTTAATAGGAGGGTTAATCTATATATTCGGGTTAACCCAACTCTTACCGATTCTAAATAATATCGTTTTAACTTCTAGCATTCTAGTCTGAGTAGCCATTAAATCTAGGTTATAATAGTTAGATCACTCAACCCTTAACGATTCAAAATGTTATCGTTTGAACTACTAGGATTCTAGTCTGAGTATGGCGGTGAGTGAAAGGAATATGTTCAACTTCTTTACGAAACGGACATGCAAGTAAATGAATATATACTCTACATAAAGCCCGTAATGTTGCATTTTAATGGATACAGTTCTAACAACAAATGTTTAGGACATGTTGGTATAACAGAATTCATGAACCTTCCATATCTTGGAATGGTATTGGAAAGAAAGCTCCATGGAAACCGTAAGGGACTCTGGCAGGTAGTGTGATTTTGGCCACTGGTTCACTTGCAAATTTTTGCGCGTCAATTATATAAACCTGAAAAGCAAGAAACAAAATTTGAGAAAAATCAGTAAAACTACAGCTTCTATATTTCAAGACTTATAGCTGTCAAATTTGACTCACTTTAGAAATGTTGGTATTTTCATTATGAACAAAAGTGACGACCCAACCATAGTCTTCTTCGAGGCCTTCTCGTCTTGGAACAAAGGTAGCTCCAGTGCAGAATGTGTTCTTTTCGAGCTTATGATACTCCACCTTTATATGCTCTCCAAATGGACCCTCTGTCTGCTTCAATGAATCAATTTTCACTTAACAGACGTAACGAAAACAGAGAAAGGGTAACGAAAACAGCATTGAATAACTTATCTACCAAAGCGTTCGTCGACTTTATCTCCCGTTTTTCGAAGTGTAATTTGGCTAAGCCACCATATTTTGCCATGCCTGAAATCAATAAATTTGTAAGACTGCTGTGTCAAAATTAAAATTATTGATCAAAGAAGCCCTTTTTTCTGATGGATCACCTGATTGAGAGCTAGCATCCGAATCAATAAGTTGTGCGTAGCCATATTTGTTTCTAACGCCTGTAAACTCTTCGTTGATGATTGGAAATTCCATGGAAAATTCTGTTCCAGTTAGATACTTTTCCTTAGTTTCCCCAGTTTCCATGTTTAGCCTCCACTCGTAGCAACGAGCAAAAAGTAACCCATCTTCAGGATTCGTATTTTCGTCAACCGATTCTATGTGCTTGAACCTTCTTGAAAACCATTCAGATTTGTTCCATCCCTTGTCAGGCCCTGGGATTATTGAATCACGAGCTTTGCAACCCCAAACTACTACCTGTTGTCATATTTTATAGATTTTAATGCATGTATTTATATATACCTGTTGTCTGAAATTTTCAGGATGCTTACTTCGTTACCATCCTCAAAGCAATTAAAAATGTGAAACACTGAACTTGTCTCCACCTTAAACCATCGGACTGAATCTCCATCACCATAACGAGGCATAATACCAATCCTTGCATAATCATCTTTGTCATATTTTGTCAATCTATGCGTTAAACACAGTTTACAGAATTCATTAACCATAATATATCTCACTGAAAATCTTCTGCTGATGAATAAGTCTAAAAGGATATGTGCGTATTTATGTATACATATAGAAGTGTCTCTATACTTACGGGCCTCCGGCAAGAAGTCGATTTATGTCTATGGTTAATGGAAAATCCAATATCACATTATACCTGCAAAACATATTTGATCAATATTCTTATGAAATCTGATTTCCCATAATGTTATTTCCATTCTTATATTATTTACAATGACACCGAACTATCACTAACCTCTGTGTAACGCCCATATCATGACAGAGAGTGCATCTATGGAATTTGAGGTCTGCTTTGTGAATCAATCTCTGCCCATCAGCTATATATTGGAAGTTATAAATTAACACCCTTAGAAGCTTTGTTATGCACATTTTCACATATATATTTCCATTTGGTTAACATACCAGAAATTACTCCCACTTCCATGAAAGGTTTGAAAGGGTGTACCCCCATTGTGACAAGTTCCCCTGTTCCTGGAGCTTTCTGTGACAGGTACAAAATGATTTAGAAATACACAGCAACTTAATTACTTGTGTTCTTAAAAGGACAACAACCTTTGGGTGACTGGTGAAAGGTCGATTCCAAGCTCCATTTACAGTCCAATTGCCTAAAGTTTCAAGCGTGAAGATGTCGATTTCTTGAGGAATGTGGCTTTCAGAAGTGGTGTAGAACTTCCCAGCGAATTTCATGATACTTGTGTTGCTTATATACTTGTTAGCTTTTCCAAATCGAAGCTGAATAGGTGGAGGTTCACAAATTTAGGTCACAATTAATGCTTAAAACACTCTTAGCTAGCATATTTCTGATTTGGTTTCAATTATCTCTTTCGCCAACTTTTCAATGTAGCATTGCAAACCTTGATCTGTTTGTCTTAATAACCAGTATTTCGCTGCGATATCTGAGAACAGTTTCAGTCTAGTAAGGCGGTTCCCTGTGAATTTTTGTATTTCTATGGAGTAGTTTGTCAGAAATACACATTATGGGGGAGAGGATGCTCACCAGGTTTAGAAAGTATGCGGACAATACTGCCGGCGAATCACCTTCTATTGCCGGAAGAAAACATGGCTTATTTCTTTGTTTTTCTAGCTTGAATGTTTCTGTTTCTACGTGTCTGTTGTTGTACTGAAGGGTCCAGCTTCCATCACTAGATCTTTTGAAGTACAAAACGTGAAGCATCCCTTCTCCTTCCACCCAAATGTGACTCGCCTTGCCCCACATAGAGACACTTGTTTTAAATCCACCAAAGATAGGATTTGGTCCTACAGTTGGTCCACCTCTACCAGTGAGTGCTATTTTCTATTTTTTGGTTCAATACTGAATAGCGTTAACCAGTAACCATAAAGCAGGATTGCTTTCAAGGCTAAACTAATACTTAAAAATGTTACTGGCCAGTTTTTGGGTGTTATAATTTATTTTACATTTTTGAATACGACATTGTACCTATTATATAGTAATAAATCAAGTAGCTGACACAGACAAACGCTTATTAGATAGAAAGAAGTTAAAAAAAACCAACGCAGCATCATTTCTGCAGCCTAATATCATCGCTTTGTTTCGGTGCTTTTATAGGTGTACACTCCCACCATAAGTTAGCAAGCTCGGGAGTTTTGTCTTCACCATTGGCTTTTTCTTTACAACGTTTTCATGTAACATGAATTTATTGATTTACGCTACTTTGACCATACTTTAACCACTGAAGTTAAACATACCATTTCTTGCATAAACGCCTTCTGGGAAATCATCCGGAATTGTCCCTTCAATATTTCCGGTGACAATTACAGATTCCTTTAGTTCCACCACCGGAGCAAAGTTACCCTGCAACAACATAACTAATGATAGCTTATCCAGAAACAGATATATACGATCCCTATGAAGAACGTGCAACTTCAAGCCTTACCTGGGATGGAAGGATTGGTTGATCAACGAACTCGAAAGCAGAATCTACAAACGCATCCAAAAGTCTTGCAGAAGCGTCCTTGATTAGCTTCATAGCATCAAATGGAATGGGGAATTGATGCAGCAACTGATCTCCCAGCAAAGGCTATTTTCATGATGAGATTAATGTCAAGTCCAACACACACACTTCTTCGTGACTATAACATGTCTCCGATCACCGAGATAGAGAGGGAGAGACCACGAATCATATTCCTTACTTACCTTCAAAGTAGAGGAGATAGTAGATTTGACAGTACGAGTAAAACTGGATGAAACTGAAGGCCTCTCCAGGCAGCAATTCGGTCGAAGCCCCATACTGAATGAAGAAGTCATCTTTGGCAATACTTAGACGCCACCCACTGATCTAGGCCTGTAGAGAAATACAGGATTAGGAACTTGAACTTAAAGGATTTTTAGATGAAGTCAAGAAGCATAGGACATAACGTTATTACTAGGTACAATGAAGACGAGAAGCATGAGACACTGGAGAAGAAGAATGGAGAGGCACCAGCAAATGGCCACTAAATAGTAAATACACGACAAATTGGACAGAAAATTATTGTTTTTTTTAAATTTAAAATAAGATCATTATAACTTATTAAATACAGTGTTGGATTAAGAATTTATAAGCACAATTCATTATATTTTAATGAATTTCATTTAATTTTAAAAAATTGTAAAAAGTATATACTTTTTAAATGTGCGAAAAAGTAAGAGGTTATAATTTGAGACTTGTTAACTTTATTCTAACTTAAAGTTTATGTTTGCATATGAATATGTAAGAATGTAAGTTAATGTTTGATTAAATATTTTATAATAAATTACAATTCATCATCAAAAAAAATTATTTTAAATTTAATTATATTCAAGTGTTTCAACTTTTTCTATAAAGTATAATCAATTAACATAGAATTAGTAATTTTTTTTGTATTTTTATTATATTGCAAAAATATTAAAAATGTTATTTAATATAATAAAATTAAAATATATATCTACAAAATATTATATTTACTAATTTTATATAGCTTTTAACAGATATATATGTTAATAAAAATAATTTTATATATTTTTATTAAAATATATATCAATTAACATAGCTTTTAAAATTAAAATAATATAATAAAGTATACTTTTTTTTTATATAGGCAATTATCGATTTGAAAAAAGAGAGCAACACATATAAAGACGTTTGCTTTGGTACATGAGACAACGGATTTGACATATCGCCTTAACAATGGATTGGGACTGCAGAAGGATTAAATACAATGTCAACCAAAGATGGGTTACAATATTAAGCATTTGTTGTTGTAGCTATACAAAGTGATTAATTTATGCAACTTATTTCGTACAAAGTCATAACAAATGATAGCCTAACGAGTATATTAAGCCAATACAAGTATATGCTGAAATGTAACGCTCTTCTATAAAGATAAACATATATTTTAGTACTCCATCCTGTTTTAATTGTTTGTCTTTTTCTTAAGTAAAAATATATTGTCGCCAAAGGAAGCAACAAAGATAACACGAGTTTAGTCACAAAATTAGCTACAACTCACAATTATATTACTCGGAACAAAACATATTTTTTTTTGAGAATTTAAATTGTATTGAATAAATAGAAAAGAATGATACATAGTCTCTCAACCCTGGTAAACTCTCAAAGCCCAACTCATGTGTGCGTTTTGACACAAACAAAAGAAAACAAAAAAAAGCCTAACCGGGACACTTGAACCAGCTGCACGTAGGCGATGGGAGAAACTCCAAATTCGGGCATAACTAATCGATACTTTCACGACCCACCCAGAAGCTACTCGATTCGGAAAGTCAGGGGAGCGGGCTAGACGACAATGCTGGTGCTTCCCGAGCTCCTTCTTCTACCGCACATTGGGAGAAATGCCAACGGTAAGTCTAAATGAGTGCGTGATGGGATAGTCTGCTCAAAGTTGACGATGGTTGGATGTATTGCAGGAGTGTCGGAAGGGAAAGATGGGGCTTCCCTATTTTGAGCATTTCTTCCTCATTTGTCAAGTTCTAGTAGCTTAACATCGATCAGAGGAGAGGAGGAGACAGCTACGTTAAAGGTTAGTACCAAACTTACTCCATAGATTTAATATATGGTCTGCCTTGTTGGAGACTAGACTCTCCAGGTGAGTGCTAGTCCCCTGCTACATTTGGAGTGCAGCTGAGTAGAGATCAGCTACTCTCTGATGCTTTTTATGATAAGCTCTAGAGTAGAGAATAGGGGAGTAGTCTTCTGCTGGAACCTTCGTAGGTTTCTTTCCTTCCAAATTTCTTGAGAGCAAGTAGCCACTGAAATGAGGATAACTACTCTGTCAAAATTAGAGACAGATAGGTGGGGCAATTCCAATACAAGCTCATGGAGCCTGTTAAGCAGATGGGCTTCAGTACTCAATCTAAGGATCTTCGTCCAGATTTCTGTGGAGTAGACACACTCGAAAAAATATGATCCCTAGTCTCTTCCCTTTGATTACAAAGAATGCACATCCGTGAGTAATTTAGGAATTGAAGCCGATCCATAGTACTGAGTCTATTCAGCATGACCAACCATAGTAGGAAACTATGTTTAGGTCTCAGAAACTTGTTCCAAACCATAGAAGACCAATCAACCTGAGTCAAAGTACCCCCTATCTGTTTCTTGGCTACCTGCATTGTGATGTTTGAGACTGGAATTCCCTGCCATAAGAAAATATCCTTTTCTCCAGGCCTACAGATTTGTGGGATGGATAATAATCTGATTTCATCCATGGAGAATAACCATCTGCCGTCAGCTAAGAGTTCCTTAAGATTGGTATGCCTAGGAAATCTCACCAGAAAGGTTCTCGCCAATGGGTTATGGATCAATGCACCTTGGCCAGTCCAATTATCATGCCATATAAATGATCTTTCCCCATCCCCCACTCTACAGGACATATGTGGTTGTACATCATCTCTCAGTTTTAAAAGTTGATTGAAGAACCAAGTATAACTATTTTTGAAGGATAAATCCCAAAACACCTCCCCTTCAGTATGTAAACATGAATCTATCTAATCCACATTGATTGCTTATCACTGAAGATTCTCCAAATCTTTTTAGCCACAAGGAGATGATTCTTTTTGGAAATGGACTCCAACCCCAATCCCCCTTCATCAACTTTTCAATTGTTTTGATAATTCCTTTGGGAAGGAAAAGGTAGGAGCACCAGTAATTGTGCATGGATGAGATGACTGATTTCAATAGCTGAAGCTTCCCTCCAAAGGAAAGAGCTCGATTTGTCCAGGAGGCTAGTCTTTTCTGCATTTTTTCAATTAGTGGGAAGCATTCACAGTACCTGAGTTTTCTAGAGGATATTGGAATACCTAAATAAAGGAGAGGGGGCTCCTTGATTGCCATTCTAGTGACTGCTTGTAAAGTATTTGCTAAGTGATCAGCACTTTTTGAAAGGATAAGGTAGCTCTTTTGAAAATTGATGTTCAGCCCCGACATGTCCCTGAAGGAAGTGAGAGTATTGATCAGTAGGGTAACTGAGGGAACATGTGCCTTGCTAAGGAGGATAAGATCATCTGCAAAACACAAACTAGTTAGAGAAATCTTTTTGCATTTTGAATGAAACCTGAAGCCT
>JAOSBP010000001.1:8127760-8143991 GCA_027563825.1 Erythroxylum mucronatum | reverse complement strand
CACCCTTATAAGGAGTGCTTCGTTCTCCTTCCCAACCAAGGTGAGAGTTCTCCCCTCCCTCGTGGAGGCCCATCGGCCTAGGTACTGGCTCTGATACCAATTGTAACAGCCTAGACCACCCGCTTGTAGATATTGTCAACTTTGGGCTTTTTTAAGTGGCTTGTGATTCACACCCTCACGGTTTTGCTTTTCCAGCGTGTAGGCGTCTTTTGGACACTGCTCTCGTAGGAGGTCACCCATCTTGGTACTACTCTTGCCCAAGCATGTTTAACTTCAAAGTTCTGATGGGATCCAGTGCATTAGGGCATAGAAAACGCGTCTACAAGGGGAAGGTATCCACACCCTTATAAGAAGTGCTTCGTTCTCCTTCCCAACTGACATCATTCGGCACTTGCTTAACGAGAATCCAAATGAGGACCGATTGACGTTATTAACAAATATGTACAACATCTTGGTCAAAAATGGGCAACAAAGCGAGGTATTTTCTCAAGTAGTTCACGCTGATGGACGGGTTACAGGTACATGTAACTAAGCGCCAGCTTATAGTTGTGCCTGTAAAAGCCATAGCACAACTTATCGGTTGGGAAGGAGAATGAAGCAATCCTTATAAGGGTGTGGATACCTTCTCCTTATAGACGCATTTTCTATGCCCTAACGCACCGGATCCTAACAGAACTCCGAAGTTAAGTGTGATCTCCTAGGAAGATCTATGAGAGTAGTGTCGAAAAGAGGCCTACACACTGGAAAAGCAAAACCATGAGGGTGTAGACCACGAGCTACTTAAAAAGACCCAAAGGGTGTAGACCACGAGCTGCTTAAAAAGGCCCAAAGGGTGTGGACCACGAGCCACTTAAAAAGGCCCAAAATGGACAATATCTGCAAGCGGGTGGTTTGGGTTGTTACAATTGGTTTTAGAGCTAGTACCTAGGCCGATGGCCCAACAAGGACGCTGGCCCTCCACGAGGGAGGGAAGAAATCTCACATCGGTTGGGAAAGAGAACGAAGCACTCCTTATAAGGGTGTGGATACCTTCCCCTTGTAGACGCGTTTTTCATGCCCTAACGCACCGAATCCTATTAGAATTCTGAAGTTAAACATGCTTGGGCAAGAGTAGTACCAGGATGGGTGACCTCCTAGGAAGTCCTACAGGAGTAGTGTCCAAAAGAGGCCTACACGTTGGAAAAGCAAAACCGTGAAGGTGTGGATCACGAGCCACTTAAAAAGGCCCAAAGGGTGTGGATTACGAGCCATTAAAAAAGGTCCAAAGCGGACAATATCTACAACCGGGTGGTCTGAGCTATTACATTTATAATTAGTAATCAATCAAAAAATTCAACTATCGTTAAATATCCCTTCATGAAAATTTTTACTATTTTCAAATATTAGTAGGCTTTATTTATCTAACCACCACTTGTCTTTAAAAAACAATTCTTTAACATTAACTTAGTCTTTTGGCCCTAAGGTAGACACCTTGTCATGACTATCCCCTGGTTACTCAACTAAGCCACTTTTTTATTATTTAACTTGGTTGGAATGTCATTCTAGCCTTTTGACATAAAGACAAATATTTTGTCGTGAATGCCCCTAGTTACTAAGTTATATCACATTCTAAACTAGCTACTAACGTTATTCTTTACCCAACTTTTTTCGAAAAGGTCCAGCGGAGTAGTTATTTAACACGCATTTATTTGTTTATTTATTTCACATACCCTACCTCATTTCTTAATCATCCTTATGAAAGGTTATTAATGATGCTAACTTATTCAATTAACTTATAATTATAAATGTATACAACAAATTTCCTAAGGTGAATAAAATGAATGTCATATCCCAATTAACATGTATTTCAACCGAAGATACTTAAAATATTAAATTCACAAATCAATACGCCTTTACAAATTAAAGGATCATGTTCAAAGCAAAACTAATTCCACCAAATTCTTGCGATTGACACATTGACTCAATTCATACATAGCAACATATATTCACACAATGTCAACCTAATCAAAACTAAGACATCATGATACGCAAAATTCACATACATATGACATGCTAATGCACAATCCTCCCAACACTTAGATAACTCATTGTCCTCAATGTGAGAAAAAATCCAACAACACATAAATAAAAAAATGACAAGAAATAATGCAAAGAAAAGGTTAAGAGCACGAAACCACTTATGGCGATCGAGGTGGTGACATTGTTGGCCACGGGATTTGAACACATTGAGCAACAAAGAATTTATAAATCTTCTTGATATCATGTTATTGTCATTATTGTTCACGGTCCATCTCCTTTAGAAGTTTTTTATTATCGGAGACCAAATTGAAGACCTTCTCCCAGCCTTCCTCTTCATCCTCTTTGATGTCTTCACTCATTGAGCCCTCGTTTTGCTATTGTGGTGGTGCAAAACTTAAACTAGCTTGTCCGATACCATGTTTAACATGTGTTTTGGAATTGACATCTCAAAGTTTGATGTTATCAATTGCCAAGATTTCAGCTCGCCTTAAGGGAGTATGATTTAAAAACTCAGGAAAAGCAATGGTTAGACCTTCAACATTAACAACATAGTACACAGCAAGTGCGGTAACAACATATCCCATGCCAAAAAAATACTTTTCTCTTTTAGAGTAGTAATTATATATTGAAAAACATGGGTGATTGTGCAAACTTTTACATTGTTGTCCATGCACTACAAAATGAATAATTCTTTAATAGAACATTTTTTATTTTCCAATTTATCGAAAACAGTTTGGCACATAAGCTTACACAATAGCAAATGTTCATGAGTAAGAATGACATTATTATGAGCATTTTGAGCATTAAACCAATTCCTCTTAACATAAAAATTGTCATGTTTTTCAATTATGTTCGATTGTAGAAACCCACCAATTTCGAATAAAACATCATAATTCAAATGATATGGTTGACCCTATAATCGAAACTAAAATTCAGTCAAATCCCACAGTGCAAATTATAAGGTGTTATAAAATTCAAGGGTTAATTCTTTATACACAATATAATCAAAAGTAATAAATTTATCCTTTTGAATTTTATAACTCAAATTCTCACCCTTGTCTTTCAACTATAGGTTATCTAAAATGTCAAAATCAAAATATCTAGGAGTATTAACAACCTAAAGGGAAGAGTTTGGAATCGAATACCTTCATTTTCCGAATAGATAAAAAAAGGTTCTCCAAAGTTTGGAACCCTATCATGTGCTCCTCTCCCCGCCACTTGTGCTTTTCCCTTCGATTGTGACCGTTTAGCACTCTTTTTGATTCTTAACATCATAGTTAAATGTATAACTACAAAATAAATCAATAACATAAAAAATACACCAATAGCACCCAAAAATGTGAATAGAAAAAAGAACCACTTAGAATATAAACAAGTACTCACATTAAGACAATTCTAAACCTATATATACGATAATCATCTAATAAACACCTAGAAACATAATGAAACACTTATCAAAATATAGTATAAACTACACCTATTATCTTCCTTAACAGAAATTCCACTGTGTTTCATTTATTATGGAGTTCATCACCTTTTTCATTCCTAAGGCTAGCAATTTTAAGATGATTTTATATAGAAAATTATAACATGTTATACCTGTAGTCTTACAGAGTTAGGATGTTAGTTCTTTAGATTCAAGCTAATAAATGTTTTATTAACAACCTTAAGGGTTTTTCCCTTTACAAAAAAATTTAGTGTTGCTTTTATAACCATATTCTCGATCAATGCCCAGGCTTTTTTTAATTTTTCTAGAAGTGCCACTAAAACCTTTTGGATCAGAAGATTTTGTGGGGTTCATCTTAAATAGGACTTTTCAAAATCCTAGCCTATAAAAGGTCTGTTTAAGTACTCTTCCAAATTTGCACCAATTTGGTGATTGATGAAGGATCTTAATAAGCTCACTTTTGATTTTCTACTAGTTGGTGAATCTAGATAATTTTTTATAATATCTAAAAAATGTTCTTTCTAATCCTTTTGTGTATGGAGTACTTCACCATTGCTCCTAGAAAATAAACCTATTGTATCAATGATGCTCCTAACATTAACAAACTTTTAAAAGTACTTAGTGTTCTTATCCATTCCTTATTCTAGCTTATCCTTAATCTTTGGCTAAAGATTGATGTTATCGTCACATACTCCATCATTGTTTTGTTTCAAAATTTAATTCATTGAAATATAATAAGTTTGTTTGCAACTTTTGTTAACCAGGATCAAAAGGGATCAAATATGTATAATAATCATTAAAGCAATGAAAGTTACAATTAAAATGGTTCCCTAATTTAGCATCCATCTTTCTATCATGCCATGTGAGGTACAGTTGACCAATCATCTAGCCATAAGGCTCAATCTACATTCTAACAACAGTGCATGGAAAGTTTACACATATGTTTTATCTTCATTTTTGAAGATTCTAGAATTCCATTCTTTCCATAGGTTGTAGACCAATGATGTAAGGCAAATTTTTATCTATTTATTGTCAAATTTATTTGACATATTGATTCTTAAGGCCCATTCAATCACTTCCTTCCAAGTTGATTCAAATCTTATTACATTTAATGGCCTTTTAATATTCTACTAAATGTTGCTTTGAGTAGCTACAATTAGCCATTAAGTGATCTATGGTTTCAATATGCAGTAGATATAATTCACATATCCTTATTGGAATCGAAAATTTGATGATGTCCTTTGTAGCTAGTCTTCCTCCTATCCTAATCCAAAAAAAAAAGAAATTATTAGTAGGACTAATGTTGCAGTCCCATATTAGGTTCTCTCATTACCTTTTAATGTTCAATTCTTGTTGTAGGTAATCTCTACATGCTTTGGTGTTAAAATTCATTTTGCTACTTACTTTCCATTAATGAATCATGTTGATATGTGGGAAGATGACCTATGATTAGTACTATTCCTCTCTTATAATGAAAAGGCTACTTTTATTTATTACTACAAATAAGAGTTTTCACCTTGGTTTTTTGAGGGATTAAGTATTTCAAGTGTTGGATTTCCTAAATCCTATATTAATGACCTCTACTCTTCTAGTTATCAAACCAATCTATGTGAAATTTCCATCTCCAATCCTATGAATGATCAACTCTTGCATCCACTATTTGGTTCCCAAGTTTTGCCTCGATGACTAGGGCATACTATGGTTTAGTTATAAATTCCATAAATTCTTAGCCCTTATGTGGACAGAGTGTAACCATCTAACCTATAGTTCCTCTTTGTCTTTATAAAACCAACAAAGCTTCTTTACCAATAAAACCTTGCCTTGCATCTTTATAGAAGTAATGCCCAAACAACACGAGTCTTTTAAAGAACATACCTTTAATCATTTAAACTTAGGGATGTAACTTGGGCTTCTTATTCCCTTCTAGAAGAACTCACTTAGCTTTTTGTCAATTTCATTCCAAATTATTTAGTGGGTGTTATATGGTTTAACGAGTAAGTAGCCAATTTGTTAAGTATAGAAGAAACTAGTTGAAGTCTTCCCCTATAACGTAGGAGTCTGTTACACCAATGGTAGATCCTTCTATTGAATGAGTCCATCAGTGGATTACACTCTATAGCACTAATCTTCTTTTAAAAGATGGGAACCCTGGATATTTAAAAAGTAGTCTACCCTGAGTTAATCTAAACTCTAGAGTCGTTTTTGATACATTCGGGTTGACATCGATTGATAGGTAGAAATTGCTCTTAGTAGGATTGCATCTTATGCCTGATATAGTTTCGAATCTCTTCAGGGTATGCATCAGAATTTTAATAGATGGTTTATCAGCCTTACAAAATAAAATAATTTCATCTGTAAAGGCTAATTATGAGACTTTGATACCTTTAAATTTGTAGTGGTACTTGAATTCAGTACTTTTTGATATGTTTCTTAAGCACATGACAATACTTCCAAGCCAGGAACAAAAAAGTAAGGGGACAATTGGTCCGTTTTCCTTAGACCTTTTCCTATCGTAAATAACTTAGTTAACTCTCCATTACTAGGATAGCAAAAGAAGTGGTGGTGATGTATTCTATTACCCTATTCCCTAAATTTAGCTAGATATCCAATAGTTTAAGTACTCTGATGATGAACAACTAACTAATTGAGTCATAGCCCTTTATACGGTCTACTTTTAGTGTCTAGCTTTTTATGGAACAATTAGAATTGTATCCTTTTAGTATCTCATAATATTGTATGATATTATTGCCAATGGTTCTCTCATTCACAAATACGTTATATGCTAGATTTATGATCTTGCTTAAGCTATTCCCTATCCTATTAGCAAGAATTTTTGCTATTACCTTGTATACTACATTTTTATAGGCTATAAGTTTGAATTCCTTAATTTTACTGGCATCACCTTGATTTGAAATGAGGCTAATGAAAGCTTTTTTCCACTACTTCAAAATTTTCACACTTTAAAAGAATTTTGTTACTACTTTGGTGGCACTTTAACTAATGATATCCCAAGTTTGCTGAAATAATATTCCATTGAAACCATTTGGTCCAAGGCCTTTGTCCGGGTGAATGGAAAATAATGTAGCTCTTATTTCTTTTATTGTAACCTCCTTGGTTAGCTCTTGCTCATCCTAGTCTGAAATGGTTAGATGAACTACTTCTTGTAGTGTTTATGCAATTCTCTTCATGTTTTCTTGATTAGTAAAATTATGCCTTTGCCCATCAGTCAAGAACTTGATTTGGTTTTTATTCCATCTTGCTTTAATGGAATTGAAGTAAAATTTTGTACATCAATCTCCATCCTTAAGCCATTCCATCTTTTATTTCTACCCTAGTTGAAAATTAGGGTTCCTAAAAGTCTCATTGTATTTTTTTATTAGGTTTTCCTTTTTCCCCTTCAATTCTTTGTCAAAAGCTTATCCATTATCAGTTTCTAGCATTTAAGCATTTCACTTAAGGCATCAAGCAGTACTCCATCACTATTGTTCCTTTTTAATTCATTCAATTCAGGGTATTTAGGTTTTATGTATGAATTCTCTTATGCTCTTATCATATTCTTCCTAGGTTCCTCAACATTCATACTAATGTTAAAGGTCCTTTATGTACTAGCTCTCTATCATAATTTAATGCTTTATAGCACTATACTTCTAGAGCCATTCCTCTATGAATAGCTTCCTTGAAGTCTGGATCCTTTGATTGAAAACTATTTAATATAAATTGACACCTCATTCTTATTCTTATCACATTTCCTATATCTTGTAAAATTATAAGGAAGTTGTCTGAAATCAATATCTCCTTATAAATTGCTTTTCTTTTTACAAAATCATACAACCATTCTAAGATAACCAAAACTTTATTCATTTTCCTTCTTAAGTTCTATATAGAAGCTTGTTTATCACTTCAAGTAAAAAAGCAAACTTCTGATTTCAAGTCAACTACCTGCGTGTGTTCTTTGAAGTCGTTATTGAAGTGCTTTAATCCCACATGTCACTTAGTCTCCTCTTTATGTAATATACTATTAAAATCCCCTATAATGGGCCATAGACCTTGAATTGTTTAGTTAATATGATCCAACTTATTCATATAAAGTCTCTAATAGAGTCTAAAATTAGAGCTGTGGATCAATGTTATGTAAACCCCTTATTTTTCTAGTTCATTTTAATATTCACATTAAACATTTAGTTATAGGATTCTACCAAGGGAGTCGTTGCTTTAGTATAATCATCGACCACCATTACTATGCCTAAGTATTGATGCTAATTATTAGAATAAAATTCCCAATACCTCTAAAATCTTTAATTTAAAGATATCTTTCTTTTTCTTTTTATTTCCAGTAGATCCAAAACTGCTAGTTTACTCTCAACCACAAAAGCTTTCAATAATACTATTTTATATTGGCAATTCATGCCCTTATATTCCATGATATAATTTAGTTTAGTTTTTGGTATTAAGGCTCTTTCCTTTACCTTTTGTACCCACCTTTCTCTTACTATCATCACTTTGGAGCCATTCTAGGTCAATATCATGTTTTTTAGTTATAGACTATGTTCTTTGTACCTTTTTTTATCCAACTAACACCTCCGTTGAACTGCCTAATCTAGTTGTAGTAGTTGGTTTTATTACTCTTTCTTTAAAAGAAAAAAATTATAGGGATTTTTTTATAATATTTACATTGTCCTCTTCTTATGTTAACCTAATTCTAGACTCCTTTAGATTAACCATTCCTCTTCTTTACTTTCTTCCTATCATGTTAGCTTTAGGTGAGCTTGTAATTGTGATGAAGTTAAGTTTTGTCTAACTCATCATTACTCTATGCAATATCATATTGATACTCCTTTTGTTGCTTTTATAGTCCAATCAGCTCTTAGTTGTACTCTCTCTTTAATTTCTTTCTAGTTGTAATCCACTTCTTTCTTTACTATTGCAAAGAGGACTTCCAATGATAAGACCCCCTATAAATCACAAGATTTAAGAATTTTCACAAAATCCTCTATTAATTTCCTATTAATTTCTCTTTAGTGAATCAATACTCTACGGGTACTTAATATATATTGATACATTATCATGATTGATTTAGTCAAGTATAATATCTGGTTGGAATATTGTGAATATGGTAAGGGCCTAACTCTACTATACTTTTAGCCTTCTCTTTTGTTGTAAATTTAAAGAGCACGTGATTATCTTTAAAGACTAGGAATTCTTGTAGCTCCTTTCTTTTCCACTCTTTTTGTGTCCAATTGTTTATTAGATGGGAAAGAATTCGTCTTCAAACAAAGAAGACAGCTAAAGTGGTGTTCTGAAAATTGGCCCCTCACTCAAACTTTTTAAGACCTAATGTGACAATGAATCTACCATCATTCGTAACATAGGGGTAGTAGTATAAGGACAGATCTGATGATTCTCCAATAACATTTCTCCATTTCATCTATGGGCTTACTATTTTAAAGGTGCCTTCATTTACCTTCTCAGTGATGCCCCTGTGGAATCTAAAGAGGTTTGTTTTAGAGGGAAGCGACAGAAAGGAATTTTGATCCTAGACATTAAGGATCTTTTCTGAAGCTTCACCTATTATTGCCTTAAAAGGTAAAGAGTTATTTTAAGTTAGGGAAAAGTTAAAATTAGTTTCTTTAAAAGGTATATTTCAAAAGGAGAGAAAAGAACTAAACTCTCCTTATAAGAGATCCAAGAGCTAGAGTGGTAGAATGCAGAAAATAGTCTGGTTAAGTTTAAGTGAGACACAACTTATGGGAGAAGAATGAATAAAAAGGATTTTAGATAAAGAGGGAGGTGAAACTAGAGCTTAAATAGAGATGGATATGATTTAAAGAGGATAGCAAAGTGGAGTAGAAAGAGGGGGAAATGCTCAATTTAGAATCACAAGTTAGGAGAAGAAATTAAATAGTGAGATCTAAGGATTAGACGTAGTTTGCAATGGTGAAGAAAGGAGAAAACAAAAGGATGAGTACTTTGTTTTAGACAAAAGTTGGAGAATATCTCCATTATAAGGCTTCAATAAAAGTAACAAAGTCTATATAAATCATAACCTAAAATCACATTTAACATTAAATCAATTAAACTTATTTAATTTATATTTAATTCTCTAATTAAATATTTTTATCCGTATATTAAGATTGGTTTATAATAACATCATGCTAATAAAAATATTAGGAATATCAAAATAGTTTTGACTCTCCTTTTTGTGCATGATTTGTTTTTATAATGCAATGCTTTCATCATATAAAGTTCTAATAAGACTTAAAGAATATAATTAATAGCTACTCTATTTGATTCTAATCATTTTAGTTACCCATCATTACTATTTGATTTCAATAATTTTATTTAAGCACTATCTTATAAAGTTTCATTGCACTATGGTTAAGGATTTATCAAATCAATACTAATCGAGAGCACAACATTTTTCCTAACCACTTTAGGGTGATGAGTTCTCTATTGATCATTTAAATACATAAATATAGTTTTTTAAAGTAAAAGATTTATTAAAACTCAAAAGAGTAACCATTACAAAAAGCAATGACAAAAGTTAGAATACAGCATAGACAAGAGCACCATTTTCTAGCTAGAGCAATAATAGTAAACAACACCAAAAAGAAATATACTCTAATGAGACTCTTTTAATTTTGATCTATGCACCATCTTCTTCTCAAAGAGGCATAAAAGGAATCCTGATCATAAAGTTGAATGATTTCCCTAATCCAGTAATAAATTTTATGAGCTATCTCATAGTAGTTCCTTTTGTGTTCTTAAATAGTCTCTTGTTTCTTTCCCTCCAAATAAAATATACTGAACAAGTAAGAATAAGCTTTAAATTTAAAAATTTTCTACCCTTTATTTTGTATATTTTATTAGACCAAACAAGGATGATATGTCGTTACTAGTAGGGGCAATATAACCCTAACATATGTTGAATTATGGTCCAAATTACTGTAGTGTAGTTACAATGGAAGAATAAGTGATCGATTGATTTTAGAAGAATGTTGCATAACAAGTATATCAAAGCCTCCATTCCAAGGAGTCTATCTTTTATTCTGAGCCTTATTCTAGCAGTCTTCTAGGGAATGAAAGCAACCTTAAGGACCTAGGAATTTTTCCAAACTATGTTGTACTTATTGACACTTGAAATTTGAGGTTTAATAGCTCTCAAGCAAGAATGATTAGTGAATTCTCCTCCATTGTTTGATAACTAGTGAATTTTTTACCTAATAAAGGAATTAAGTGCATAATTGTGTAGAAAAAATTAAATCATTCACTCCCCCTGAAGTCCATAGACCACTCATCTTATTAAATGGTTTCCTTAACCCAAGCCTGTAAGGGATTTTTGGAAGTAAATGAGAAAATTTCTTCCTTACGGAATAAAGGACTCTGCAAAGCCTAATTGTCAAACAAAAAAATAAATTGCATGACCATTTCTAATGTGAGTTTTAACAAAAGGATAGAAAGCCCACCTTTTCTTTATCAATTGGATGAAGAACTAAGAGAATTCTTTTTTTTCCCTTAATTTTCCAAAAGTTAAGATGATTAAGGTACCTTTCATTAATCCATTTAGACCATAAGGACACTTTGTCTATGAATAATCTCCATATTCTTTTGGCTATCATCACCTTCTGACTCATCTGTAGTGAAATAATACCTAAGCCCCCTTCTTGCTTACTTTAATAGAGTTCATCCCATTTGAGTTTTGCCCCTTTATCTTGCTCAACACTTCTTATTCAAAGGAAATTTTTTATACATCTTGTTCACTCCTTGATGGTCTTCCTTGGAAGAAATAAGTGGGAGCTCTAATGAGTGTGTAGACCCCTCAAAATAGAAGAAATTAAAACCAATCTACCTGCATAGGAGAGTGATTTGTTTTTCTAGGAGTTGATTCTCCTTTTATGTTTCTTAAACAAAGGTAAGCAGACCTAATATGTAAGCCTCTTAGAAGATATAGGAACTCCCAAATAGTAGAAAGGGAGTGATTGAGCATTCAAATTATTTAAGGATCTTAACCATGCAGAAAATTTTACATTAGAGCACATATGCAACATATTCTTTTGTAGATTGATGTTAAGTCCAGAAAGCTTGTAGAACTCCTTGGTGGAATTGAAAAGGAATAAAACTAAAAAGGGAATCAGCTCGAGAGAGCAAGATAAAATAATTAGCAAAGCTAAAGTGGAAATCCTCAGCTCTTTACATTTGTGATGAGACTTGAAGATTATACTATTAAGAGTGCCTTGTATAATCAACCTTGCAAGAATTTCCGTGGCAATAACAAAGAGATAAGGGGAAATGGGATCAACTTAACTAATCCTATTGGTACCTGTAAATTAAAGATATGAATTTCCATTTAGAAGTATGCTAAAGGAAGTGGATGTAACACAATCTTCATTCTAAGACAAAAATCTGCGAGGGAATCCAAGCCATTTTAGACAACCTAGAATGAAGTCCCATCTAATAGAATCAAAAGGCCTAGAGAAGTCCATTTTGATGGCACAACTCTTTGTTGATCTTTTAATTTCATAATCCCTCAAAAGTTCTTGGATAACCAAGATGTTATTAGATATTGATCTTCAAGGAATGAAAGCATTTTGGGAGGGGTGGATGATTCTATTCAAACTTCCCTTCAATCTCTCAGCAAGATTACCTTATAAATCGTGTTAAAATAGGAAATGGGGAGAAAATCCTATAGATCGGTTGTATTAGGAACTTTAAGGATGAGGCAGATATAAGAAGAGTTTAACTCTTTAAGCGTTTTTCTAGAAGAGAGGAACTCCTGTACCACCTACACAATCAAACTACCAGTGATGTCCTAAGTAAATTGAAAAATAATGCATTGACTCCATCTGGACCAGGAGCCTTCCTTGGATTCAAACTAAAGAGACATTCCCTTATTTCCATCAAAGAGGCTAGTTTTTACAATTCCTCTAGCAAAATAGCATGAAGAGGAGAAGGAAGCCTAAATAAGTCTGAGAGTTAAACTAGTTTAAAGTCCCTGCACTAAGAATGTCTTTGAAATAATCAAACACTAGTCTTTAAATGGTAGAACAACCATATACATCCTAGTTTTCCCTTTCCAAAAAGTAAATAATCTTGTTGGAATTTCTTTTAGAAATTATTGAATTAGGAAAGAATTTGGAATTGGCATCCCCCTCATTTAACCAATTGAGCCTAGCCTTTTAAAAAATTAAAGAATTATGTTCCTGCAAGGCCTTTGTGAAGTCCTCAAAACCTTTAGTTTCTTTGTGTTTTAAAACAAAATTATAGGAATCGAGATAAGAAAGTTATTGTAATTCTTTCAACTTCAACATGGCAATATGGAGCGCTTGAGCAAAAGGGGACTTGTCTTTCAGAAGAGACTTTAACCTACTCTTCACCAATTTTAGCTTACTCATCAATTGAAAGGACTTACAACCTTGTATTCTAATCTCCCAAACATCTTTAACAATATCCAAAAACCTTTCCTTGTATGCTAAGAAATTAAAAAATTGGAATAGAACATAGTGTAGATCTTGTTTGATAAAGATAGAAACCTCCATGAATGAGTTATCAGAATATAGAGGGGGTCCAAACTAAGTAAAGGAGTTAAGATACTGAGCATTCCAGAGATGATTCACTGAACCTATTGAGCTTCCTCCTATTGAGATTCCTACCATGCTATTTGTTTAACTAGGTGTAGTGGAAAGCTACATATCTCAATTCAAAAAGGCCCAACATTCCTAAAGCAGATTCCAATTCTTTACCAATATTAATGAACATTATCCCCTTAAACTTCTGAGGAGTTTATAATACAATCGAAATCCCCTACAATAAACTAGGGATTCAACATAGTATTTTTAATAGATGACAAGTCCTCCCATAGTTTTACTCGCTAGAAAGCAAAATTGGAAGCATATATTATTGTTAATTTGAAAGTGAGTTGAGAAATTAGATTCTTCCAAACCAAATGAATATGGTAATTAGAAATGCTTTGAGTGGTGGCCTAGTACTTGTCCTTAGTATAGGCAAATACAATTATGCCATTATAATGAAACTGATGATTGGAACCTATCTCTTTGGTAGTAGCACATCATAACACTACACAAAATAAACTAGATCTACTATTATAGCAATGGTGAGTCTAGGTCAATCCCACAAAGAATGTTTGGTTACGCTTTTTTATGAAAACAATTGGTATTTAGATTTTGGGGGTTTGTTTGGTTTGAAATAAGAAAATAAAATAAAACTAACTAATAAAAACAAATTAAAGAAAACATGAAAAAATGATGAAAGTGGTGAATTCGTTAAGGACATGGTTCTTTAGTTCAATCTCAGTCTACACCCAATTAAACATATTTCATTGAATTGTTTTCTTCATATCTCTCTTTGAACTATTGGTTATAAATTAACAACAAATCTGTTAATCGTGATTTTTCCTTAGGTCATAGTTAATTAAGAAGAGCTCGTTAATTAACCCTAGCTATCGAATAACGTAGGAGATGCTCTCTAGTTTTAATTGGACAGTTGTGTCACGAATGAAAAAATACACCAATCTAAGCAATAATCACAAAAGCTTGGATTATTTAACCTAGGTTATGTTATCACTAATGATTACCAACCATTAGTTTCCATAACTGAATCAGAAACACAATGATTATGTATTGCATTCGATTCTAACAATGGGTTCATGCATAAAAACAATCAAATAGAATATTCAATCATTTTTACACAATCCCCAATCCAATAAACACAAGATAACATAATCAATTCCTAAGAGAGAAAGAACAACAAATACAAGGAGAAATACACCTAACTAGGTCGTCGGTGTCGATTGCTCCTCCGAGTCGACATCAGGAAAGCTACCCCTCCATAGGTCTCTTCATATGTGAAATCTTGATCGCACTATCTTCTCTCTTGAAGGCTCCCAAAGCTTAAGTCAGAAAACACTCCAAAACTTTCATGAAAAACACTTCAACCATCACATAAACGGTGCGTTTATATTCAGTGCATGGATGTGCATGATAGTGTCACGCCTGTGAGACACCTTAGTTGAGGCTCACGGCTGTGAGCCTCATGTGCATAGGTGTGACATGGGTGTCACGCCCATGTAAAATGAGTCATTGGCATGACAATTGTGTCACTCCCATGGCACCTTTTGTCATGGCTGTGAGACATGACAAATCATGCATGGCTGTGAGTTGGTTCAACACTCTTTATGCTCTTCGTTTTATGTAGTTTATTGTCTTCTCTTGCTCTAATCCTTCTCAATCTTACTCTATGAAGACAAGTAAGTGTGATTCTCAAGAAGACGACTCAAAAATAGTGCTTGCGACTCACTTTAACTCTTTCGCATCTGAATTGTACCTAAAACCATATAAGAACTATAACAACTATCTTAAGCATTTTCATATCATTATTCACTAAGTGTAAAGGGTTAAATGTATTAACAATTAAGCACATATCACTCCCAATTAGTCCCCAATAACTTCATAGAATCAAGTAGTTTATGTGCTTTGATACAAGTCTCCAATAAGCACAAAACTTAACTGTTTCTCTTTTAGTAAATCCTTTATTACTAATTTTTAATGAAGATAATTCATTCCTCTAATGTTCCAAAATAACATGACAAAATAAAGAGGAACTACCAGCCACCCTTAGCCTTCTTCTTTTCCTACTTGATTTCTTATTAGTAGTGAGAGGTAAATTTACCAATGGAGTATCCTAAAAGTTATCCTCTTCTAGTATAATGTCTCTCCCAAAACTCAAATTGTCCATTTCTCTATCTAAATCAAGTCTAATTACACATGGCCCTACCTCAGATTCGTCGCATCTCCTACCTATTTAAAGAACTTTGAAGGTTCATTAGCTGTCTCCAATGAAACCTTGTGCCTTAATTTAGAATCCAAATCTTGAGATTCCTTAAAGCCCATTAGTTTTAAATACTTTCTTGTTTTGAACATCTTACCAGTTTCTTTCCAAATCATCTTGCCTAATTGAGTCTTCCGTGTGTAGGATAGCCTGACATAATCTTTAACCATCTCTCCCAACTCATTGAACTTCACAATTGGTAACATCTCAGGAAGTTCATCTTTTATTATCACCTCAATGCAAATTCAAGCATAACAAATTTTTTTTGAAAGTTAGTTGTAAAAGAATCAAAAGCAAGAAGATTGCAAGGAAGCTCAAACCATCCAATGTTTAGTATTCCAATGGGACATTATGAAAGTCGATCCAAATGGAGAAGTACTCACCTTTTATATCCAATTTTAGTCTGGGTGTCCACTTCTTCACGAGAAGTGGTTGACCACCTATATGTCAAGGACCTAACTCCATAACAGAGTTTGTTCTTTTAAAACTTTCCTACTACCACATTTTAACACAAAAATTATTAAACATTAACTACACTAGTTTGTCAAATGCGATGTGTTTACTTAGCTATATTATAGGTCAATGATGACAAATTATTCGAGATTTTGTAGAACAAAACAAAGATAACAAGCATAAGAGATATAATGAGAAAAGGACTAAGAAATAAAATAATGTAATTATCAATTACAGTAAGCGGGCCTAAATATGAGAAATATATGATGCATAATTGTTCTCTGAGCTTCAAGTGGGCAATAATGGAATCTATTCTTTTTGTTTATGTTAAAACATTTTCTTAAGACAAATTTAATTTATGTAATTTAGTTTCATTCACTGATAAGGTTTGAGATTTATTAGGAATTCCTCGTTGCTTGTGGTGCTTTTAGGAGGAAAATTCTAATTGAACCATAAAAAGTGATTATAACG
>JAOSBP010000001.1:8072492-8115605 GCA_027563825.1 Erythroxylum mucronatum | reverse complement strand
ATATAGGATTCGGTATAGGGGGAGGATTCATTCTGGATTATTGTGGAAAATACAGCTATTGTATTGGCCTGGGAATTGTATTTCCAGGAGGTATCCTACTATTGTACCCACTGATTTAGTAAATAATACAATCTCTACATCGGTTACCTATCAACTTCCTTTTGCTTTTCTTCATCTTTCACACTATGATCATTTCTCATTGTTAAACTCTCCATGTCATGATCATCTTGTCAAATTCTCAATGTCACCAAGTACCTAAGCAGCTTCTATATGTAAGCTTAAAGATTCTAATTGATCAATGAAGAAGAGGTGCCACTGCTGTAGAAGTAGAGCACGATAAGTTTGGCTAGACCATATGAAAGGATGGTCAATCCATGGACGATTGAATCTGTACAGAAGGTTGCCATAGGGGCAATTGTAGATTTTGAGGAAGCAATAATAATGTTTATTATAACACACTTTCGTTAAACATAAGAATACAAAGGTTTATATACAATTACTTATATAGTTAACCTAATATAGGAAAAATACACTTCTACCCTTAATTATACTAATCATACATAATAATCAACACTCTCCCTTAAGTTGGTGCAAAAATAGTACACATGCCCAACTTGCAGACTATGGTATGAAAGGCTCGACTATTGATTCCTTTTATGAAAACATCAGCTAGTTGTTTTTTTGACGTTACATGGAACAAGCTCAAGACACCATTAGTTAACTTTTCTTTGATAAAATGTCGATCATTTTCGATGTGCTTCGTTCGGTCATATTGAACAGGATTATACGCAATACTGATTGCAGCTTTGTTATCACAATACAATGATAGCCTGTCTTCTACAGCCAACTTCAACTCTGCTAGCAACTTCTGTAGGCATAAAAGTTCACAAACACCTTGAGCCATAACTATGTATTCTACTTTTGCTCTTGATCTTGCAACCACACTCTGTTTCTTGCTTCTCTAAGTGACCAAGTTACCTCCCACAAGTGTGATATAACTAGAGGTGGATCTTCTGTTATTTAGAGATCTGACCCAATCCACACCTGTAAAAGGTTTAATTCGAAGATGGTAATGTTTTGAGGAAAGAAGACCTTTTCCTGAGGCTTACTTTAATTACCACAAAATGCGAAAGATAGCTTGCTGACAAGATTTTCTAGGATCATGCATAACCTAGCTCACCAAGCTAACTACATAAGCAAAGTCTGGTCTGGTGTGAGAAAGATAGATAAGCCTACCAACCAATCTCTTGCCTTTATCAATTGATTCTTCAGTTCCTGCTTGTAGCTTATGATTGCTTTCTATGGGTGATTCTGTTGATTTACATCCCAGCATACCAGTTTCATCCAAAAGATCCAGAATGTATTTTCTCTGAGAAATGAAGATTTTTTTTTGTAGAAATGAGAAATGAAGATTACTTTTGTTGATCTTGCAACTTCAATTCCCAAGAAGTATTGTAACTTTCCAAGATCCTTGCTCTTAAACTCTTGAGCCAAGAGCTTCTTCAGCTGAGCCATTTCTACTTTATCATCTCTTGTCATCACTATATCATCAACATAAATAACAAGAGTGATCTTACCCTTGTAGTGTCTCATAAAGAGGGTATGATGAGCATTGCTCTATTGATACCCAAAGAGATCATGGTCTTGCTGAATCTGTCAAACCAGGCTCTGGGAGATTGTTTCAACCCATACAAGGCTTTCTTCAATCTGCACACCTTCCTTGATTTATCTCATTATCAAAACTAGGAGCAATCTATATATAAACTTCTTCTAGGTCTCTATGAAGGAATGGGTTTTTCACATCAAATTGCTGCAAATCCCAATCCAAGTTAGCTGGACATGATAGTAAGATTCTGATTGTGTTCATTTTGCCAACAGGTGCAAATGTCTCCTGATAATCAACTTCATAAGTCTGAGTGAATCCCTTTGCCACTAATTTGACCTTGAATCTTGCAATCTAACCATTAGGTTTGTCTTTTATTGTGAACACCCACTTGCAGCCAACTAGCTTCTTGCCTAGAGAAGTAACTAGTTCCCAAGTTTCATTCTTAGCGAGAGCTTTCATTTCTTTTACCTTAGGTTCTTTCCATTTTGGATCTGTGATAGCTTCCCTCCAATCCTGTGGAATAGGCATAGAGGAAAGAGACAAGGCAAAGGCCCTATACGAGGGAGACAAGGAATCATAAGAGACAGTTAGAAATGGAATGTTTTGTAAATGACCTGACCCCTTTTCTCTGAGCAATGGGTAAATTTAAATTAGAATTAGAAGATAACTCACCTGAGGATTCTTGTAGGGTAGTAACCATGATGACTTCTTCAGACCTATTCTTCTTTGAGTATCTCAACAAATTAGGTCTATCTAAACGTCCAACAAAATTCTTCCCTTGAACATTAGTCTCCCTTTGAATTGTACCATTACATTTTTTGATTCGTATTGTGTTTTCTAGGAACGGACTTCGAAGAGGATGATTGGCACTGCCAAGTTGATAGATGGTCTCTACTACTTCTTTGATGACTACTTGAAGAATAAAGAAGCTGGCTTAAGTAGTATTTATTTTGCCCCTGCTAAAGAACAAATTTTACTTTGGCATAATAATTTAGGACATCCTAGTTTTTCATATCACAAAAGACTATTACCTCATTTGTTTAAATCTTTGGATTGTTCAAAATTTGATTGTGAGCATTGCATTTTATCCAAAAGTCATAAGACTATTTATCCTA
This sequence comes from Erythroxylum mucronatum, assembly GCA_027563825.1. Lineage (NCBI taxonomy): Eukaryota > Viridiplantae > Streptophyta > Magnoliopsida > Malpighiales > Erythroxylaceae > Erythroxylum > Erythroxylum mucronatum. The sequence goes on along the minus strand of JAOSBP010000001.1, from coordinate 8,112,884 downwards.
CAAAACCTTATCAACCCTCTAAATTGTTTTACTTAATTCATAGTGATGTTTGGGGTCCATCCCGTGTTAAAACCCTTTTTGGAAAAAAAATGGTTTGTAACTTTTATCGAGGATCATACTCGATTATATTGGGTCTATTTGATGCGTGAAAAATCTGAAGTTGCTCAAATCTTTCAAAACTTTTATACCATGATTGAAACTCAATTTCACACACACATTGGTATATTTCACTCTGACAATGGTACCGAGTATTTTAATGAAGTCCTTGGAAAATTTCTTAAGTTTAAAGGCATTGTTCACCAATCTACTTGTGTTAATACCCCTCAACAAAATGGCGTTGTCGAGAGGAAAAATAAACATTTATTGGAAGTATCTCGGACCATTATGTTTGCTATGAATGTGTCAAAATACCTTTGGGGTGAGACTGTTTTGACTGCATCATACTTAATCAATCGAATGCCCAGTTGTGTTTTGCATTATGCTACACCCTTAGATGTGTTTAAACAAAGTTTTCCTAAGAATCGACTTTATTCTACTCTTCCCCTTAACCAAAAATTGTTGTATCCATGGATGTCACATTCCTAGAACATAAAAACAAATATTCTTCAGGGGGAGAACTCTAATGAAGCAAAAAATTTTTGGGATGCTACTATTACTCCCAACCCCCTACCCATAGTCATTATTGATCACAATATAATCTCCGATAATGAAGGCAAAGAAACTACTCCTACTATGTCCATGCCAAGAAATCCTAGTTCAACCATAGGGGGAGAAATACTACTGTCCGTTCCCAAGGAACGAAATACTAAGCTTCTTGTTTATACTAAGAGAAAGACTCAATTAAGAAGTAGATAATAACTTACCTCAACACTACACAACCTCTCAAACTCCTTGGAGAATGAACCTGGGAACAACTCTAATTCTGGTCACCCATTTGCTACTTTACTCCTTGTTGTGCCTAGTAATGATCAAACTATACTTACTGACCCACAAGTTACCAGTGATGTTTCTACTGATTTCTCTGCTGATAATTAACTACCCATAGCATTTAGGAAAGGGAAATAGGCATGTACCAACCATCTCATATCAAATACCTATCTAATGGAAAACTATCACACAAACACAACTCCTTTATCTCTAAAATCACTAACCTGTTTGTACTAAGGAACATTCAGGAAGCACTTCAAGATCTAGATTGGAGATCAGTTGTTATGGAAGAGATAAATGCACTTGAGAAGAATGGAACTTGGGAACTTGTTAATTCCCCTAGAGATAAAAAGCTGGTAGGGTACAACTGGCTATCACTATTAAATTCAAGGCTGATGGTAGTGTGGAAAGGTTGAAGGTAAGGCTGGTTGCTAAGGGATTTAGTCAAACCTATGGTATTGACTACCAAGAGACATTTGCTCCTGTTGCAAAGCTAAATACTATTAGGGTATTGTTATCCTTGGCTGTAAATTTTGATTGGACTTTACATCAATTAGATGTCAAAAATGCATTTCTTAATGGAGACTTAGAAGAAGAAGTCTTTATTAGCCTACCTCCAGGGTTTGAGGATACTTATGGGAAGAATAAGGTGTGCAAACTAAAGAAGTCATTATATGGCCTAAAACAGTCTCCTAGAGCATGGTTTGATAGATTTGGAAGGGTTGTGAAGAGCTATGGCTATTGTCAGAGTCAAGCCAATCATACATTGTTCTACAAGTGGTCGAACGCAGGTAAACTATCTATCCTCAATGTTTACGTGGATGATATCATTTTAACTGGAGATTATGTATCCGAAATAGTAGAGTTGAAGAAGAGATTAGCCAAAGAATTTGAAATTAAAGACCTTGGACCCCTCAAATACTTCCTCGGGATGGAGTTTGCTAGATCAAAAGAAGGTATATTTGTGAATTAGAGGAAATATATACTAGATCTGTTGATTGAGACCAAATTGCTAGGCTGCAAGGCAGCTGATACACTTGTTGAAACAAGTGTGAATCTTAGCCCAACTTAACCTGAAAATATCATTGTTAAGGAGAGATACCAATGGCTGGTTGGGAGACTAATATATTTGTTACACACCAGACTTGATATAGCTTTTTTCGTGAACTTAGTGAGTCAATTTATGCATTCACCAGGTCGAGAACATTTGGATGTTGTGTATAGGATACTACGGTATCTAAAAGGAACTCCCGGGTAAGGTTTAATGTTTCGTAAGCGGAACAATCTTGAAGTTGAAGTCTATACCAATGCTGATTGGGCAAGGAGTGCTACTGATAAAAGGTCAATTTTAGGTTATTGCACATTTTTTGGTGGTAACTTAGTAACTTGGTAGAGTAAAAAGCAAAGTATTATTGTAAGGAGCAATGCTGAAGTTGAGTTCCGATCAATGGCACATGGAATTTGTGAAATTTTATGAATTAAAAGGGTATTGGAGGAACTGCAAATTCCTATTTCAGTTCCTGTGAAGGTGTATTGTGGTAACAAGGCTTCAATTTCAATTGGCCACAACGTGGCCCTTTATGATAAAACAAAACATGTTCATTAAGGAGAAGATTGAAAAAGGATTAATTTGTGTTCCCTATACATTGACCTCACAACAGGTAGCTGATATTCTTAAAAAAGGGTTACACAAGAGGTAGTTTAGTGTTCTGGTTACCAAGCTAGCTATGGACGACATCTACAAGCTAGCTTGAGGGAGAGTGTTGGGAAATATCCGAATGGATATTTCTTAGGTGTTAGTGACTCCTAAAAGTTAGCTAAATTAGATCAATTAGAATATTATGTACAACTGTTAAAATAGCTCCTTGTATTCCTATATATACTTGTACCTATGTATTGACTGTTAAGAAAATAATATACACATTTGTTCAACTTATATTTTTGCAAACCTTCATCTCAATTAGTAAGGTTTGAGCAATTGATAACAAAGTAACTATCTGGTTTGGTGTTAGATAAATAGATTAGCTTTTCTACCAGTCGTTGATATCAACCTGTATCTACTGGAACTCCTTCCTTAACTTCACTCAGCTTTGAGTTGAATTCCATAGGAGTATCTGATGGCTTACATCCACTGATCCCAGTTTTTTCTAGATGGTCCAGGATATACTTCCTTTGGGAGACTACTATGTCCTTCTTAGATCTAGCAATTTCCATGCCCAGGAAGTATCTTAGATAACCTAAGTCTTTGATTTCAAACTCCTTTGAGAGATTCTTTTTAAGAATTTCAATTTCCTCAAAATCATCACCAGTGAGGATAATGTCGTTTACATACACATTTAGAATCGCAATCCTTCCTTCTGTAGAAGTTTTTATAAATACAGTATGATCAAATTGCCCCCTGTAAGAAACCTTCAGGTTTCATAAATCTTACGAATCTTTCAAACCAGGCCCTTGGTGATTGTTTTAGCCTATATTAAGATTTTTTAGTTTGCATATCCTTTTTCCTAAGCTTTCACTAAATCTTAGGGGAGGCTCTATATATACCTCTTCTTCTAAATCTCCATTTAGGAAGGTATTTTTCACATCCAACTATTGTAGAGTCCAATCTAGATTAATTGCAATAGAAAGCAACACTCTCACAGTATTTAACTTAGCAATAAGTGAAAAAGTTTTTTAATAATCTATCCATCGGTTTGTGTAAACCCCTTAGAAACGAGTCGAGCTTTATATCTTTCAAGTGATCCATCAAAATTGTAATTTACAGAGAACATGCATTTACATCCAACAAGTGTTTTCTCTCTCAGAAGAGCAACTTCCTCCCACGTTCTATTTTTCTCCAAAGGTCTCATCTCCTACGACATTGCATCCCTCCACTCAAGAATATTTAGAGCCTCTTGTATATTCTTAGGAATGGAAACATTGCATAACTTAGAAGTAAATGCTTGAAATGATGAAGATAGACTTCAATATGATAAGAAGTTATACAAAAGATATGTGGTACAAGTTCTAGAAGAGCAATGGAAAAATCTAAGGTTTTATCCAACTCTAAAATAGATATTGGTTAAGGTAACACTGACTCAATAGAAACAGACTCAAACTAAGATTTACCTGGTTAGTTCCAATTTTTGGATTTGTTTATGGGTTAGACTCTTGACCAAGTTGTTTGTGCTTTTCTGTCGTTCCGGATATTTTCTCAAAAAGACTTTCCCTTTAAAACGATTTCTATCTTGTCTTGCACACATTTCATTCTTTTCTTGAGATTGAATCTGTAAAGGCATTGAAGATGAATCCTTATTTTCATTATTTGAGACACCATCAATGTTTTAATCAGGATTATAGAAAATATTTACATCATTGTCATAAACATCAAAAAATAAATCTTCACTACGTGTCTCCCTTTGAAGACGAGGTGCGAGAAAAAGAAAGTTTTATCTTTAAAAAGGGTGACATCTATGGAAATAAAAACCTTTAGGTTATTGGATGAAAACACTTGTACCCTTTTTTAGTGGAAGGATAGCCAACAAAAACACATTTTTGTGCTTTGGGATCAAGTTTTTCTCGATTGTTGTCATGAATATGAACAAATGCAGTACACTCAAACACTTTAAGAAGGAGATCACGTGACAATCGAGATGAAGTAAAAATTTATTCAAACAATTAAAGGTGTTTGAAATTTTAAAACTCTTGAAGGCATCCTATTGATCAAATATGTAGTTGTTAGTGATGAATATTGAAGATAATTTGTATTTCACTATATTTCTGTACATATGAACAAGGTTTAGCTAGGTTTATATACAAACTTCCTAGGCCTATTTAGGAAATAATCTAGTTATTAACTATAGGAACTCTCCCAATTATAGGAGAGATTATAGGAGCAATAATAACAATATTAATATAAGATCAATTCTAATATCTCTAGTCAATAGTTAGGGTAGCCTTACCCATAAATATTTAGGAGTATTAGTTGAAAACATTAGAGATCTTGCAATTTCTAATTGATGTTTAATTTTTCTTTCTGCTATTCCATTTTGTTGTGGGGTGTTAGTACATGAGCTTCGATGGATAACACCTTTTTCAACAAAAAATTCCTTAAAACCTTGTTGAAGTAGTCTTTTCTATTATCACTTCTGAAAACTTGAATTCTAATTTGAAACTATGTTTGGATCATGTTATAAAAATTTTGGAACACCTTCTCAACATCTAACTTCTCATTGGGTAAAAATAACCAAGTTATTCTAGTGTGGTCATAAATAAAAGTTATGAACCAACATTTTCTGTTTATTCTCGAAGGTCCCTAAATATCATTATGAATTATAGCAAAAGGTTTTGTGGCCTTGTAAGGTTGTGTTGGGAAAGATGTTCGATGATTAGTAATTTGACAAATTTTACACTGAAATGAAGATAGGTTTTTATTTCTAAAAAACTTCAGAAACAAATGTCTCATATAATGAAAACTTGGATGTCCAAATCTAAAATGCCATGACATAATTTTATTTTCACAAAGTATTGAAATACAATTAAGAGAAGTTCTTTGGAATTGCCTGTTTGAATCATATCAATTTTAGAAGAAATAGAAACCTGCAACTTGTTTAACATTGCCAATCATCTTCCCTGTGTTCAAATCCTAGAATTGACAATCACATGAAAAATTAGCTCAACAATTTTAATATATACTTATTTTATTGATTGACAACAAGTTGCAGGACAATTTAGAAACATGAAGAACATTGTGAAGTATAAGAATAGGGGAAAGAACAATTGATCCTTTACCAGCTATTGCTGCATAGGAACTATCTGCTATTTTTACTCTTTGATTTCTTGCACAAGGACTATAGGAAGAAAACAATTTAGAGGACCCAGTCATATGATTTATTGCCCTAGAATCAATTATCTAAGAATAATCTGAATAGACCTTGAAGTAAGAGGCAATTAGATAATTACCTTTTTGAACTAAAGAATAGGTATGATTTATACTGGAGAAATTTTGAGATTGAAGAATTTTACAAATTTGCTCTATGTGTTTCTTTGTGAAAGGCTGTGTGCTAGAAGACGTTTCGTGTCCGAATTCAATAGTGTTGGCTTGGGAGGTACAATTGTCTCCGAATTTTCCCCCCCCAATTTTTCGACTTCCCATGAATTTTTCAGGATGTGTGAATCATGTTTACAGTGGTCACACCATGTCTTTTAATTGTTTTTTCTCCTCGCGGCCTTTATTCCTTTCAACATGAGTGCAGAACCTTCAACTTTTGATTTGATATTGCCAATCATCACTTTCCACCTCATCTCCTCTCTCTTTACTTCAGAGAAAACGTCTTTGATAAAGGGTAAAGGCTTTCTTCCTAATTTTCAGCCTCTGACTTCATTGAATTGTTGATTCAATCCTATAAGAAAAACATAAACTCTATCATTTTCTTCCTTTTTTTTATGTCAGACACTATCATTCGGACAGTCTCAATCATCTTCATAACATGGGTCCAATCCCTTCCACAAAGTTACAAGTTCGTTATAAAACAATGTAACGTCACGAACTCCTTGCTTGGCTTTCCATAGCTTTTTTTTTGTTCGAAAATTTGATAAGAATTTTTAATATCAGAATACATCACTCAAACCGCATCCCATACATCTTTTGTTGTTGGCAAAAAATATGACGTTTTCTGATTGTAGGTTTCATGAAATTAATCAACCAAGCTGTTATCAAAGAATTTTCAAACCTCCATATTGCGATATTTGGATCATCCAAAGCCAGTCTTGTTTCTCTCCAGTTAAATACCCGAGTTTTCCTTTATTGTCAATGACCAACTTTATTGTTTGCGACCATTCTAGGTAATACTTGTGATTCCTCAATTGGAAAAGCAAATTTGAGCCAAAAAGATCACAATTACGTTGTATGTTACTTGTCATAACACCAGAATTAGTCACACTCGAATTGCTGAAATCATCGTTAAGGGATGAGGAGTTTCTCCGTTGGCCAGTCATCACTAACAATATTCCATTTGGGATTGATTTGAATGAAGAAAGAAAAAATATTGTAAAAGAGCCATGGCTCTGATTCCATGAAGAAAGAAAACAAAGTAATTCTTCCTTAATTTTTCTATGAATAGTACAAGGAATATATAGGACAATAGAATCCTAACTACCTCCTTAAATGAAGAAGAATCTATTTATTCTCTAAGCAATAAAATCTCAACTAATTAATAAAATATCAACTAATTATCTATAACGAATCAACTAATTATCTCTAGAGGTAATTAACTGATTATTTCCATAATATCAACAAGTATAAAATTATAGTCTTAAACATTGTCAATCGAATCACTTTATATACTATCCATAAAACCAAAAGGCCTATCCATAAGACCACAAGGCCTCGTCCTTATAATTGTTTGTGGATGATATTAAACATATTGGAAGTGATTTGGTAGGCATTTTTGAGTGTAGATATACCTACAACAACAGTTTTAGACCAAGGGTCTTAGTTACCACGGTTCAATAGGGATTACATTAAACTCTCAAGAGAAAAATGCTTTAATATCATGTAAGAGTGAGTAAATTAGTTGTGTTCACTTTAATTTACTTCTTATCAAGTTATAGATAAATAACATAATGCTAACATGAATAGGGAGCAAATTCTCATTATAACTGATACGAAAAAAGTAGGATGGAACCGAAAAGGGACTTGCCTTTTTGTGAGAAAACCTTTTGGTCGTACAGAAAAAATGTAGCTTAAATAAGACAAGTATTGCAAAGACAAACTAAATACAAAATAGAATACTAACTAGAAATAAATATAAAAAAAGACTTTTAGCTGGATGCTCTTGCATGGTTAGACCGTGGTGTCTCTTGCATCATGACCAGCATTCAGCAGTTTTGTTCTTCTTTTTACCTAATAATAAGACGCTAAGTTACTGCCAATGGTTAAATAGTCTTACCCAGTTTTGTCTCCACATTCCTTATCATGCTAGCCTAGACTCTGATAATATGGGGTCAAAATCTTTTGTGGTATCCTGCAACTCAGCCATTGCTATCAAGTCATAACATTGACTACCAAAACTTCACTCATCACCATTCCAATCATAATTTGTTGGGAAATATTCAGCTGAATATATCCTAAGATATATCAGATTAGATATCATGTATCAGATCTGATATTGTGTACAAATATTAGGAGATTATGTATAGATATTAGAAGATTATGTACAGATATTAGTTTCCTAAATTAGCTAGCTATATTTCTATATATACATGTAATTGTGTACTGATGAAAAAGAGAAAAAAAGGAATACAACTGTTCAGTATTTCCACATAATTGAATCTCTTGATGATGTTGTACATTTCTGTTATATTATTTGGTCTAAATAAGGCTTCAACCAATGCATACTGTTGTTATCTTAGAAAGCTATTACAAAGCACATGAACACTTTAGTCAGTTGTTGAGATAAGATGGGAATCGATCCTTTTCTTTCTAGTATATTGGAAAGCTGAATCTTGAAATATTGTAAAAGTTGCTTCATACTTATCTCAATGAATTCATTTACTTATTTACCTATACAATGAGATAATACCACCCTTCTTGGAAGATATATATAAATTTCTATTCATTGAGAAAAGTAAAAGGCTCCACCTAAGAGCTGAATCTTGTTAGAGAGGAGGTTCATTGAGCCTCATGTTATTCATCTATCATTGAATTAGGCTCATTGAAATTAAACAATTCTCTGTTGTTAAATATTTTAGGGATTTAATATTTATCACTAAAATATTATATATATAGATATCTTCTTAATTAGGAATATAGTTATGATGAGATAGGTACTTTACCCTATAAATAGAATTTTATTATATATTGTGGCTTACATAAAGTAATAATTAAATATTATTTTCATTGGCTTTATGTATGTAGACATATGTTTTATAATGAAATTAAAATTGTGTAATTTTTTTGTCATTGGTATTCTTTTACTCTTGAAATTTTCAAGTTAGGAAATTAATTTTTTTTGTATTATAAAGGTTCTCGATATCTAGGAGATTGTTTTATATCCTAGTAGATTGTGTGATCTTAGGAGATTGATTCCTATCCTAGGAGATTGTTTCCTATTTGTTTCCTATACTAAGATGTATATAATAATGTAACTCAAAGCCAACTAGAAGAAGGATAATTTTTCTGTTCTACTTCATGTCATGGTATTAGGGTTTTTTTCTTGGGGATTCTTCTTTGACGTTTTTCTTGGGACTTCATTCTTCTGTTTTCTACCACACCCAATATGTTTGCATTCAAAATTACGATTCTCAAGACAAATGAAGGTTTGAATAAAGGAGTTTTTAATACTAAGGAGATTGAAAAACTGAGGAATTTATTGGGATCTCTTAAGAAGCCTTTTGGAACTGGTTCTTTGGCTCTTTCAAGCAAGCATTTAATTTCTTACATAAATGCCTCAAACAAGTATTATGTCAATGATTGGATAATTGACTCCAATACCATAAAGTATATGACTCACTCTTCTTGTTTTCTTTAGACTTATATCCCATACCTTAGTAATAAGTAGATCATAGTGGCCAATGTAGATGTATTTGTTAACACCTTCTCTTTGTCTAGTAAAACGTTTTACATGTGCTAAACCTATTAGTTAGTTTTGTGTCTGTCAAAAAACTTACACATGACCTTAAATGCTATGCAATCTTTTCTTATTCTTATTGTGTTTTTTAGGACCGAGACTTGGGGAAGAGGATTGGACTTGCTAAGGGAAGGAACAATCTCTAGCATCTTAAATCTTCTAAAAAATCGTAAATAATTCATCCATGTCACTTCTTAGTACTTCCTAAAGATGCCAGTTAGCTTTACCATTTACACCATGGTCATCCGTCTTTTAAAGATTTAAAAGTCATTTTCACATTGGTTCAAAGGATTAGTTGTTGATCTTTCATTGTTAAATTTGTGAATTAGCAAAACATACTTGGATATTCTTTCGTATTATTACTAAAATACGTTCTCATTCTTTTCATTTGATTCATAGTAATATCTAGGTTCCCTCTATTATTCCTGATATTTTTGGGGCCCATTGGTTTATCTCCTTAATTGTATTCAAGTTATATGGTTTTTCTTACTTAAACAAAAATCTGATGTTAGCACTGTTATTCCTAATTTTCATTTTGTGTTTCAAAACAATTTGGGGTTAAGATTAAAAGCTTTAGGTCAGACAATGCTAGAGATTACTTCAATCACATTTTCTCACCCTACTTTCGAAAATAGGAAATTATTCATGACTCGTCATGCGTTGACACACCTACAAAATGGGTTAGTTGGGAAGAAAAATGAGCATTTACTTAATACGACTGGAGCTTTACTTCTTCAAAGGAATGTTACTAAATCCTATTAGGGGTAGGCAATTCGAATTGTCACATGTTTGATAAATAACTTCTATCATGCTTGTTAGACAATAAAGGTCCCATAAAAACCCTTAGTACCTATTATATTGACTCAAAACCTTAAACATGCTTACTCCTAGGATATTTGGTTGTACTATTATTTAATGTATCTTTCTAGGTTACTCACCTACAGAAAACGCATACAAGTGTGATAACCCCTTTTTTTTTAAACAAAAGTTCTATAGCTGAGCAGATATCACTTTCACTAAAAACAAACCATAATTTGACAAGTTTTATCTTTAGGAGGACATTAATGATGGAAGATAGTACTTTTGAGTCTTTGAGCCACTTGACCTTCCTCTGTCCATCTTAAACTCAAATCTAGCGTCCAGTCTTGTGTCCGTTCCAAACTTTCTTCAGCCCCTAGTCTTATATATGTCTACGTAAGTACCAGTTGAGGCTTAATCTCTAAAAGTGCGCCTTTGGTATCACATCAGGAAAATTGGAAGAGTTTCTCAACAATCAAAGAGCTAAAGAGGTCGACCCTAAAAAAGAAAGGGCCCCTCAAGAAATGACCCCACCTAGATATATGCAAGAGCTCAAATCTCTCCAAGGAAGGTTAGTATTTAAACTATACAATGGTTTATTTCCAATTTATCAGGAAGATGCCAACATGCTTTTGAAAGCCTGAAGGAATATTTACTAATAACAAGTCCAGAAATTGAACCCGAACTATGGAAATGAGTTTGACGGTAAGATTTGTTCATCTTTTACATACACAATTAGTTGAAACACCTTCAAATGACTCACACCTTCCTATGTAGGCCGCTATAATCATTATTCCATTGTGTCACTAAAACAACTGACACCCGCCTACAAAAAATTCATTGCGAGTCTAAATACTATTTCTTTTCCTAATACCATTTTAAGGCAGCATTATCAAAAAGGGAATGCAGGAATGCTAGGATAAAGGAAATTGATGTGTTAGAAAAGAATATGACATGGGAGATTGTTGATAAACCAAGGGGAATAACATAGTTGACTATAAATGGATCTTCACACTGAAATATAAAGCTGGTGGATCACTAGAGAGATATAAAGCAAGGTTAGTTTCTAAAAGGTGCACTCAAACTTATGGGGTCAATTACCCTAGCAGCGAAAATTAATATTTTGAGAAATTTGTTACTCTTGGTAGTTCACTTCCACTGGCAACTTCTGCCATATGATGTGAAGAATTTCTTCTTTCGTGGAGATCTAGATGATGAAATCTACATGAACATCCCACTGGGCTTTGAAGAAAACATGAATAATAAAGTTTGTAGGTTGAAAAAGGCTCTATACGGGATGAAACAATCTCCCTAAATATGATTTGGTATATTAGTTAAATTATAAAATGTGGGATGTAAACAAAGTCAAGGTGATCACTCTCTTCATCAAGCATATAGCTGCAGGGGGAGTGACTGCACTTTTAGTGTATATTGATGATATTATTGTGACTAGAAATGACAAAAAAGAAAAGGGGAATTGAAGCAATGATTGATCAAGGAAAAGGAATTTGAGATAAAGGAGTTTTAGAAGTTGAAATACTTCCTTGGTATCAAGGTGGGATATTTTTCACAAAGGACTTGCGTATCTCAATAGAAGTATGTGATTGATTTCGTAAAGGAAATAATTGGGTGCAAACTAATGGCCCCAAATCATAATATTGGAGAAGCAAATGAAGAACTAACTATTAGTAGAAAGATGTATTAGAGGCTAGTAGGCAATCTCATATACTATGCTCATACTGGACCCAACATAACACACTCAGTAAGCATTGTTAGTCAGTTCATGTATGATCCATGAGATTCATATTTACAAGAGAGTCAGTTATGCTTAGGAGGAATGATCATCTTGTTCTAGAAGCCCATGTTGATGCAAACTATTCAGGATCTATAGTAGACCAAAGCTTAGCCTCAAGTTATTGTACTTTCCTTGGAGGAAATTGGTGACTTGGAGGAAAATAAAATTTTTGTGGCTAGGTCATCAGCAGAATTAGAGTTTAGAGCGATTGCTTAAGGTTTGTGTAAGTTGTTATGGTTGAGGATTATTCTAAATGACTTGAAAGTTAAATGAGAAGGTCCTATGAAGCTCTATTTGATAATAAATCAGCCAACATTGCTTACAATCCTATTTAACATGATCAGATAAAGTATACTGAAATTGATAGATATTTTATTCAAAAAATTTGGGAAGGGCTCATGTACATATCATAAGTTCAATCAGAAAGCCAACTGGTTGATGTTCTAATGAATGGGCTCTACAATTCAAGTTTCATAATATTATTTATATGCTGTGTGGAAGACATCTCGCTCTCAACTTGAGGGGAAGTTAGTTTTTGAGTTGTATATTGACTCTATACTAAGTTTTAAAAAAGTAAATTTCTTGATACCCTAAAAATTCTAAGATTTAAGAGATGGCTCGTATTAAGAGATTGTATGATCTTAAGAGATTGATTCTTATCATAAGAGATAGTTTTCTATTTTTCTCCAGTACTAAGATGTATATAATTATGTAACTCAAAATCAATTGTAAGAATACATATTATTTTTCTTTTCTACTTTTTGTCAACTTTCAATTTCACATGGCAAAGCAATTTCAATCCTATGTTCTTCTATTTGTCACCAATGTCTCTTTAAACTTTTTAGTCGGCCTGATCCCACCTGTTTCGTTATTTCTGACGAGATTTTTCCTGGAAAGATGTTCATTTTTTCCCTGTGCCAATCTGTCATCTTCTATGCCACATTTTCTTTCTTACTTCTCTTCAATTGCTCATATTCCAGCGAGTTTCGGCATTATTGTCCAATTTCAGACTGACTTCTAATGCAGTTTGTCATAGCTGCCTGTCACAAGAGTTTCCAGCCATAGCCAGTGCTATTTCCTATTTCAGGCGCTTTCCTCCAGCTGTTTAGGTGTTGTCTTTTCTGCTATTTGGACAGTTCATATTAATTCTGAACTCAATCCCCAATTATTTAGTTGGCTGTCGTTTCCCCCTGCTCTCTTATTCAGGGATTGACAAAAAAGGAAAAAAGAGAACAAGCAAACAAGAAAAAGAAGAAAAGAGGATACGTAAAAAGAATGAAAGAAAAACTAAAATGAAGAAAGCAGAAAAACATAAAAATCTAATAATTTTTTATTTTCATTGAATTTTAAATATAAGTTAGTATCTATTTGTCAGTTTGATGAAAAATGTTGAATATCTAAGGGGTTAACATTTTAAGAATAGTATTATTACATATTCGTAAACCTAGGCTTATTAAAATTCCTGGAGCATGAAAGCCTGGCGACGAGAAACTAGTACCTCTCGATCTACCACCAGGGTTCAAATGCTTTCCAGTATGCAAGGAACTTTATTCAAGGAACCTGCTTAACCTTATCACTCCTATTTGTCTTTCACTAGCTGTCTTGTCATATATAAACCATGTCATTTTTCTTTCTTTCAAATCAATATTTGATGGGATTGCACTATCTAATTAGCAAGGATTGACATAATACGACTTGCAGGATGATGGAACATGGCTTGCTGTCTCCAGAGAGAGCTAAAAAGGCATATGAGAAGAAACAGAGGAAACAAAAGATGCAACGGATGGGAACTCCTATTAAATCTTCCAAGCCTCCCAGCAAACCTGAGAGTTCCCAAAAGCAACAATTGGCACCAAAGAACGGTGAAGCAAAAGCTAAAAGGAAAATCATAAATGAGAATGACGACGATGAGTTTATTTTAAGTCCCAAGAGAAAGAAACCTTAGGGCAGCCTGTTGCATCCAAAACGAAGAAAGCTAATTGTACTGTTTTATTTTCGGCATTCAGTTCATTTATATTTCTTTACATTGAACTGGAACAGGCAGGTATTCTGACCAGCCGAGAAATTGACAGATTAGAAATTCTTTGTATACAATTTATGCAATAAGCATAGACAATTTTAATGTTATATTGACCACGAAGAATGCCAACAGAATAATACCTGAAGAATGCTATTTTCAACTATTTCGAAGAGACTCTCTTTAATTTGAATCTTGGCAATCAGTTGTGTTAGTTTTTCAACAATTATAGTATCTAGTGGGAGATCAGTATCAAAAGCTATTCTATAACTCTCTCAAATTGTAAAATGCCCAATGAATTGAATATAACCCATACATGCCTTATACTCAAGAAGCTTAATGCTGCTAGCTTGCAGAAGTATTGTAATTTATAAGATAATTAGAAAGGTGTTTTCTACTAGATTAAAAGGCACACTTAATTTTATTATCAATCCAAGCTAGGAACCTTTATTCATGGGACGAGAATAGGAGATGATTTTCTTTTACTACAAGAACTGATCATCACAAGAACAAAGCTATCAATGGTTGAACAGTGAAAATAAATATTCATAACATATTTGATTTAGGGGCTTGGAGTTTTATTCTAGAGGCGTGGGAAGCCATAGGTTATCCTCTACCCTTCATCAAAGGGATTTGACAATGATTAAGGAAGGGGATCCCTACCTATTCGTAGTTTGCATATAGTTTCTTCACGATTAATTGACAGGAATATCAGAGAAAGGGGCAACCTATTACCACGAGTAAACATCTCATTTATCCTTTGTTGATGACTTCATATTATTGTGTGGAGTTGGTGAAAATTCAATAAGACTGCATATGGAAACAATGCAACACTTTAGTGATATATCAGGTCCAAAGATCAACCTTGAGAAGAGGAGCATCTTTGTATTAGGAAATAATTTCAACTAAGCTAAAAATTTGGAAAATATAGTAGTATGAAACTTGAGAAACCTCAATGCAAATATCTTAGGATTCCAATTACAACCACAAGACTCACAAATAAAGATTGTCAATCCTTTTTTGATGTTATTTATAGAGGAATATGGAGTTGGAATAACAAAAACCTTTAATATGTTAGAAGTTTGCAAACTATATCCTCTATCCTTAATAATATCCATGTGCTTTGGAGCTCCCATCGTCAAAGTATAATCAAGGCAATAGAGAAATTAGTGAAAAACTCCTTATGGATAAGAGATCCAAACAAAATAGCACATGCCCATGTAATGTGGATAGAAGTTTGTGCCATTAAAGAGGAAGAAGGCTTGAGCTAAACTCAGTTAAATCCATTAACAACATGCTCTTAGTTAAGATAATATGGAAAATTCTAGGAGATAAAAGAGTCCTTATAGGTTAGATGGATACACACTCACTTTCATGCTGGAGCTTTAAACCCCAAGTAAGTACTCCTTAGACATTAATTCAAATGCTCAAAATGAGAGATATCATGAACCACAATATAAAATGCATTATTAGCAATGAGAATGCTACATCTTTCTTGTTTGAAAATTGGCATAATCAAGACCTTTTGTATGAACTCCTCACCTTCCACATTCTTAAGTATTTAAAGCCAATCAATGCTTAAAGTTATCAGTTAAGGGGATTCTAATATATTATGTCAAATGTAATATAATACAACCCCAATGTTGTAAGTGCTCATAAATCAAGAAAGTTTGTAAATAAACTATGTACAAAATTATTCAAACCTTCCTCTCTAAAATTTTCATTTATCTTATATGAAATAGAAACCTTTAGACATAAGATTGCATCCCAAGGATGTGAAATAAAAATTTTAGACACCAAATACAATTAAAGGTATTCAAATCAACAATATGTCTTCCCTCCATAAATAGGAGCAAGAATCTATAAATCATTTGTTCTTTAATTGTAATTAATCAACTATAATATAAGGACACATCATGCAGCAATGTGATCAAGTCTGCTTAGGAAATGAGGGAGAAAACATCATCATATGGGCATTTAAGGTCAAGTATAACTTTAAAGGGGACTTAAAGCTATTAACTCTAATTTGTTGTATCTATATGATTTAGAGGGAAAGAGAATTAAGAATCTTTTAACACACTCACTAGGGCATATAAAATCTGATAACAAACTTCAGTAACTGGATAAAGGAAATTGCTATAATTAAAGCCATTAAAATACAACTAAATGAAGGGATGGTAAGGGAGTGGAGTGCATATGTATGATAATATTCAAAATTCCAACAATTAAAGAAAAATAGGGGAAGAGTAGCCAAATACTTAAATCTACTTTGTCATAACATTTGTAGTTTATCTTTTATGGATTATTTATTTGAGAAGTAAGATCTTTAGGGTGATGAATCATATCTTAATTGCACAACTACCTCTATATAGTTCACACTATATCCAATGACTACCGATTGAATGACTTATGATTAGAATAGATCATAAGCAATATGAAAACATATCAATCCCTATACAAGATAACTCTGAAGATCTCAAATCAAATGATCACTTATACAATCATAATAATGAAAATTTTCATAGATATACAAGTAATGTTTCAAATGGATTTCTCATATCTGGTCAGTTTAGTGAACTTGTTCTCTAATAAGCACCCACACATTTTTTTAAGTATCTCCATACTTTAGCTTATAAGATCGACTACTTCCTTCATAAGGAGAAATATAACGTGTGCTAGCCTTTTTACATTTTATTAATGTCTAGTCTTAATAGAAAAATAACTAGGACCAATTTAGGAATAATACATAATTACAATATGAATATCATAACTAAAATCTCATTATAATTTCATTTACAATGTATAATTATCCTATGGACTTTATCATATATATTTAAACATATATAAGATAAAGAATACCTTTAAATTATTTTGACATTAAACTATAACCAATCAATTGGCTGTAAAACATAAACTAATAGTCTAAGTGTTCAAGCCTTGCTATCAGATGGAGATATGTTACATTTCCAATAGGTGGACTTAAGCTTGATTCATGGCATTGGAGTTTAAGAAGGTGGGGGTGACTTGAAGATTAACATGGCAAAATAGTTTAGGCCCTATTGACACTTTAACCTCTGGCTTCCATATCATATCATCGATAATGGCCTTGTATAAATTTAGTCAAATTTTTGATTAGATTATATTGGTAGAGGTAATAACTTAGTTAAACATTTAATAATTAAGTATTTGATTGATTAAAAAAATTATTTTGATATAATTTGCACTTTTGGCCATATGTTTAAGCATCGATAGACCTAAATTTCCTAAAGATTCCATATGCATAACAAATTATTTGATTTTATTTTTAATTATTTATTTAATTTACAATCCAAGTGAATTATAAGAAAAATCTTCTACTTTCTAACTTCTTTGTCCAAATTGTTTACAATTAACAAAAAAATTTACAATATTTTGTAGAAAAATAGCTGATTTTATCGTGGCCTTTTCTTCAGTTCTCAAAAATTCTAACTCGTCAATATGGGATCCCAACATTTTTACTGATTCACATATGTTTTTATTAACCGGTACTTGTTGAAGGAAAAAAAATTAGCCTTTTTTCTTTAATGATAAATGGAAATAAAAATTCATATGAAGATCCTTTTTTAGAGAGATTGATGATGTTATATGTTATTTAATGAGTGTTTATACTATTCAAAAAGTTTTACAAATGGATGACATTATTGAGTTATGAATGCTATTATTTATGTGAAAGGTATAAATTTTTCCTTAACTTTTCCTATAAACTCTAAGTTAGTCCCTACATTATCTATGTTATCACATTACACCTTAACATTTTTAAGATGGTACTGATAACATCCTAAATCATAAAAAAACTTTTAGTGGTTTCTAGTAAATGGGTTGTCAATTTAGCCTATATGATGTCACATCTTAGTAATGTAAACTAGTTAGTTGTTGATGTAATATTTAAAATGATTCCTTTAAACAATGGTTAAAATTTTGATTTTCACCTTAATGTATCAGAAAGGTTATAAATAAGCTTCTACTATATCTCTGGCACTAGTTTTTCCTCCAATTCAGGGCATAATGAGTACTATTTTGGTTATGTTAGGGTGCAAAGTGATACTAAAGATAACAGTAGGAACTTACTTAGATATTTTATGAAATATTAAGGTGTAGGTCGCACCTTTGGCCTAGTATCTATTTGCTTCACTCATACGTATAATGATATTATGAATTGTATAAACTATTAATGATTTAGATACTCTTTGAGGATTATAAACTTTTGTTTGGATATATGTATAAAGATTTTGGATATGTATGAAATTTAATGTGTTTGGATATATTTGAAGTTTATATGATTCAATTTTTTATATAAATGAGGTTCATTGAATGTGTTGGTCCTTAATAACACACAAAAGAGGAATTAATTGGGTGTTAGAAAATTTAAATTACTTTGTAACCAATGAATTCAATTTAATAACAATTAATATATGATAAAGAAATTATTTAAGTAAATCAATCAAATAGTTAAACAATAATTTAAAGAGGATAGGTAAGAAAAAGGTAAACCAATTTATAGTGGTTAGGGAAACATCTTTTGCCTATATCTACTCTCTAAGACCCTTATTAGAATTTTCACTAATTCTCTTGTTTTCAATAAGGCAAAGAACTTTCTTATAACAATCTTATTTTTTCACAAGTAAAGAGTAACTATTTTTATAATTTTCTGCCAAGGTGAAGAGAAACCCATACATAAGTGAACTTACAACTCAAACAAAAACTTCCTTGATCACCTAAATCCAAACCTAAAACAACTTTTTTTGGAAAAAATTAAATAATATAGTTAATTACCCTAAAGAAATAAGGTTCTAAAATACAGCACCTACTGACTATATGTCCATCCAAGTTCAAATACAAGACTAGTAGCCCATTCTAAATTAAAGCATCTAGGGAGTGCAATAAGTTAATTCTCTAAGGTTAAGCAATCATTTCATTAAAGTTCCTTTCTTCTTTACAAATAATAAGCTGCTTTCTAATGCTAGATAAGGCGATTTTGAACATTGCTTCCTTAAATCTCCCATAGTTCCTGAAGTGCCTAGTATCTCTTTCATACCACAAAAATTATAAGCAAGTTCTAAGGTCAATCAAGTAAACTATAAGAATGCTTTTAGGAAGGCCATGATTGTGTTATGGCTATAGAAGAATGTCCAGGAGAGCACTTAAGGTGATTTTCCAATGAGTGAGTTCTTTGACTGTGTTCTATATTGCATTAGATAAATTACATTCATAGAATAAATGAGGCATATATTTATTCATTGCCTTACAATGAACACAAGTGTCTTATATTTAAAGAAATTGTAATCTATCCAAAGCACTCATTCTATTCCCTAGAGGCATGGCCATAAAAGAAAGGAAGTTTTGGGCATGAGATGTTAGTTCCATACTAGCTTATACTAGGTTATTATACGGCCCCTTGGCACTAATTAATCCCTACAAGCTTTGTTTGTAGGTGGCCCTTAGGTTGATTATTTCATTTATAACAATCCTGCAATTCAACATTAGGAGAATGTTTTAGGATTAAATGCCTTATACCACTTCAAAAACCGTAGCATTATCCCTCTTTTATATAAATGCAAACTTTAGCCTGACTTAGGATATTTCTTATAACTTGCAAAACAACTTGGTTCCTTATGAAAACACGACCACCAATCTAATTATCATACCACCGAAAAGATAATTTTCCATTTCTGTCCCTACAACAATTGTTCTAATCAAAGGATTTTCTCATCTTCAGTAGTTAAACTGAAATCCAAGAGTGTGTGGTTTTGTTTAGAAGAGCATATATACTAAGTCCATTCAATATATAATTATACATCCATTTCAATTATAAAGATACTTTTCTACGATCACTCGCCATATCTTTTTTGCCATCATATTTATGTTACTTGCTTTTAAGGGGTTAATTCCTAAGCCTCTTTCTTCCAGGGTCTTGCACACATCTGCTCATTTTTATTTAGCACTTATACCTACATTCACTCAACCTTCCCCATTTATTAGCTTAGCATGCCATTCTTTTCTGTATCTCCTCAATCAAAGATAAATACTGTCTATACTGCAATTTTCTTGAGGTTAGAAGCAATACTAGGTATATTGGAGGTGGTTTATTGATGGTTGTACCTATTAATGCTTTAAGCCTATCCATATGATGAATTGCAATTGAAGCAAGTATAATGTGGTTCATGATCAAGCTAAAGAATAGTTTAAATTGTTTTAAGGTTAACATCAAAACCTTTATAGATTTGGTTTCAGCCTTAGAAAATAATAGCTAGTAATCTGTAAAGCATAAGTTAGTTAGCTTAAGCTATCTAAACTTATTATGGAATGTATAGTTCACGTCCCTCAATATGTTATGCTTCATCAATTAAGTTAAAACCTCTATGTAAAGAATAAAAGGTATTGAGATAGAGGATCTCCTTATATGATTCCCCTTGCCACCCTAAAAAGCGTAGAAGAAACTCTATTTACATGTACACTAAAAGAAGTGGAAGTGATGCATAACTTGATCCAATTTCTAAAGGCATCAGGATATCCAAATACTTCAAGAAAATGTGAGATGAACTATCAATTGATACTATCAAAATATTTATTAAAGTCCACTTTAATGGCACAATTTTATGGTGATTTTTTGGTTTATCCCTTTATAAGATTCAATGGAATGAGAATGTTATCCCCCAATATACCTCCCTTTTATAAAAGAACATCGGCTATCACTAATAACATATTGAAGTATAACTTTCATCTGTCAAAATCTTAGATATAACTTTGAAGATGAAATTACTATAAGCTATAGGTTAGAACTCACTAAAATTTAAAGGGTTAAGGGATTTAGGACAAAGGAATATTTTAATTAGCTTTTAAAGAAAAATTCCACCGGTAAAAAAATTCTTGAATAGCTTCATTTACTATTAAGCCTACCTATATCCAAGCATTATGAAAAGGGGAATCTATTCTTATCATTAGGTTTAAGTGCTCTCTAACCGTTCATTTAGAGAACAGTTCTTTTTATCTCTGTAGCTTCAATAGGTTTGATGAGGTTTAGTGCATCCTATTGACTAATTTGGCTATTAATGAAGGATTTGAGGATCTAAAATAAAAAGCTACTTGAGGAGCAAGATCTACATGTTTATGGAGACTTACACAATCACTATACATGTTGCTTGTGTAAGTCTCTTTGCCCATGTGAATTTGTGAATGCAGGCATTTTTTATTACACACCTTTTACACGCCTGTGTAAGTGATCGTGTGTATCCGAAAAATCCTAGTTTTTTAATAAAAGGACTTTAGCAGAGGAAAACAAGAGGGAGTCAAGTTTGAAGCAATTTTAAGTCGTGAGACACAATCAAAGGTGATAGTTCTGATCAAGGGATAAGGAAAGCATAAAGAACACGTGAAGAGATCCGTAGATAGCAACATGATATCCATACTTGCGAGAAGATTCAATAGAAGAAAAAGTGAGAATTAGAATTATGGTTTTTTATTAGTTTTCTCTGCATATTTTTTATTGATTTTGTTTTCTACAAGTAACTAAACATTTTTAGTGCCTAGGTGTGATGAACCCTAGTTTTTGATAAAAATATGTTTTTAATCTTTTATTTAATGCCATTATATTGATTGATTTATGACGATTCAATTATGTGTTTTATTCTTGTTATAGTATATTCAAAATATTAGTACTTGATTTGATTTCATATGCTAGAGATTGAAAAATCCTCTTGTATGAATAGATCTACCATAATTAGAAGGAGTTGCATACAAACCTAGAGATAAGTTGACATAAATTTTCTGGATTAGGGTCAAACTTGCTAGTGAAATTCAAGAATTGATAAAGCAATCCTTGGGGTTTTAACTAGCACGATTTCTGTTAATTAACTAATGGATTAGCTGTTAATAGTCTTGAAAAAGATATTGACATATGATAGGAATTTTTACTGTCGAATAATCAATAATATAATTTCATGATCAAAGGTTAGTATCTAATGATTCTTAGGGGATTCATCACCTAGAGACTATCATTTGATATTAATTTTTCTAAGTACTTTCCTCTCTCTTGTGTTCAAAATTATTTTAATTCTTTGTTTATTTATTTAGTTTAATTTTTAATTAAAAATCAAAATTTTGGTTGATAGGATAGATAATAGAAAAGGGTAACTATTAGTAATTTCAATCTTCGTAAGATCGACTTGTACTTGCCTGTGGTCCCTACAGATATGCAATGCATTTATGGTAAATTTAAATATTGACCTAATTCAAGTCAATCAATTTTTAGGGTTATTATTAGGGACTACAATATTAGGAATACCTAGATTTGATTACTCTAGGATTTTTATTTTATTCTATTATGTTTTATTTTATTCTATTTTATTTTATTAATTTTTAAGTTTTCATTTTTTATATAGATTTTGACTCTTAGTTAGTTTATGACCCGGAGTAATACTGCCAACTTAATAAACAAAGATCTAGAAATTAAGAAAACAGTGCACAGAAATCTTCGTACGACACAACTGAGAGAGTTCATACTATATCGTCAAACATAAGACTTGGGAGGTCAATTGGATACTAAAGGATTGCATAACATGGTAGACCAACCAAGAAGCATGTTCGACTATGCTAGATCGGATTTGATTGGAATAGATTTCAGCATCGTTAAAGTGACTATTAATGCAAACAATTTTGAGATCAAGCCAAGAATTATACAAATGGTGCAACAGTTTGTCCAATTTGATGGACTCAAAGATGAAGTCCTGAATGCGCACATGTCAAATTTTTTAGAGATTTGTGATACATTTAAAATTAATAGAGCTAATGATGATTCCATTAGAATTCGGTTAATCCCATTGTCTTTAAGGAGAAAAGACAAACAATGGTTGAACTTGATGCCACGATCATCGCTGGCAATACGGGAACAAGTGGCAGAGAAGCTTTCATTGAAGTGCTTTCCACCAACTAAGATTGCTAAATTAAGGAACGATATCTGCTCTTACTCCCAAGCTGAATCTAAATCATTATATCATACATGTGATCATTTTAAGGAGATGATAAGAATATGCCCACATCTTGGTCTACCACTTTGGATATAAATCCAAACATTTTATAATAGTCTAAATCAAAAAACAAGGCAATCAATTGATGCAACAACTGGAGGTATGCTCAATAATAAGACACTAGAGGTGGCCTAAGACCTTATTGATGACCTGGTTATGAATAATTACCAGTGGTGCTCGTCTAAAGCATGAATCAATAAACAAGCATAAGTATATGAAGTGGACACGGTAGCGAAGTTGGCAAACTAAATGGAAACTTTGAGCAGAAAAATTAGTAGGCATACGATGCATCCATAAGGTTAAGTTTTGCAATGCGAGGTATGCTGGCTAAAGCATCAAGACCAAAATTGTTAAGTAGTGTAGCTCAAGCATTTGCAATATCTAGGGAATGCTCCTAGACCTTAGAATAGTCCATATAACAACACTTATAATCCAGAATAAAGGAATCATCCTAACTTCTCATAGGGAAACCAGGGCCAAGTAAGAAACAAGCCTTCACCGACATTCCAACAACAAACACCTCAACCTAAGAAGCCTATTTTGGAGGAGATGATGTTAAAGATTTCTCAAGATTCTGATTCAAGACATCAACATACGAAGGCTTCTATTCATAACTCCCCTATCCTATTAAAGTGAAGAAAGATTGGATTTAAGTACAGCTCGATAAGTTCTGTAAACTATTTAATCAACTTCAGTCTTATTGAAGCTCTTGTGCAGCTACCAAATCATATGGAACTTTTGAAAGAGCTATTAGCAAATAAGGAACAGTTAGAGAATTTAGAGACTGCTACACTGAGTGAAGGAGATCATAAATTAGAAAAAAAACTACCAATGAAGCTTATAGATCCAGGGAGTTTTACTATCCCTTGTGAGAATAGTAGTTTGAAAATAGATAAGGCTTTAGCTAACCTAGGGACCAGTATTAATATTAATCCTTTTTCACTATTTGACAAACTGGGGATAGGTGAACTTAAACCTACTAGGATAAATGTAGAACTAGCTAATAGATTAGTAAAATGTCTTAGGGAAGTTTTAAAAGATTTGCATATTAAGGTTGATAAGTTCTTTTTCCCAGCGGATTTTGTGATTCTTGACATAGAGGAGGACATAGAAGTACCTCTAGTCCTCAATCAACCGTTTTGGCGACTACTAAGTAAATAATAGTTGTTGATGAAGGAATGTTAAGTTCATGTTTTTCTTGTCTCTATATCAAAATTGTCACCTCTCTAGATGTTTCACACCTTAAGTCTTCTATAAAAGTCAGCTCTTTTTTATTTTCCTCCACTCACATCCTTTTATAGTAAAATTTAGGGTTTCTCAGACATACACGGTCTGCTAACTTACATAGACACAAACACAACCGTGTATCTCTAAATTTCTTCAAACCTTTGTTTGATGTCATGTTTTCATCCAAATCCTCCCCTTTTTGGTCTATGAAGGCAATTATAACGTATAAGTGCACCTAGAGAGAATTAAGTACCAGAAATACGGCAAATCTACAAAATATCTAGTAAAATACATCAAATATGGTTGTATAATTATCGTTAAATATGCATCTATCAAACATCCCACTTTTAAGCTTTTGCTTATTCTCAAGCAAATCATAATCAAAATTATAAATCATACACCATCTATCTTTCATCAATCTCAACCTGTCTATTCTAATCTAAATCATCATGTGATATTAGTTAAATTAACATACAAGTAGAGTTTTATATGTGTAAATAATATGCAATTTCATTCAATTTGAATATCTTAATGACTATTACAAATATTAATTTTGCGTACTAATTCAAATCAATATTTAATAATGAAATAAAGTATTGATGAATAGATTTCAATTAATTAAGAATATTAGTTAACAAAATTTAATAACCACCATAATAAGCTTTAAAAAATCATTAAAATCATTAACCTCTTCCGTACACTTAAAGTCATACATTATCCTCATTGTACATAATCTAAGAACATATTATAAGTGAAAAAGTGGAGTTTTTGGTACTTCCCTAAGCAAGGAGAATTTTTTATTTAGGTCTATCCATCAAATATTAGGCTAACATGCTTGAAAAACATAAATGAAAAAGGATAAAAAACATAAATAATAATAAAAATAACACACACAATTAAGAAATAGAAATATCATTAATTATAATGTTTGACAAAAGAAAACAAGAAATATAAAATGAATAAAGAAAAAGAAAGAATATACAAAAATCAAACATCTCCCTTATGATGTGATCCAAGCTGGTTTGATGAAGGAGGGTCCTCAAGTTGATGATCCTAATCAAATGGAAGAGCTACTAAGGAAGTCCCCTTGCCAGGTGGTGGATGCTTGAAATCAATGCCTAGATGACTAGCCATAACAACTTTAGCTCTCCCATCCATCCAGCTATAGTCTCAAGCCCTCCTAAATGCTCAATTGAAGTCTCGAGCCATCCTACTTGCTCCAATAGCTCTACCTGCTATTGTTGGATAACCTTTTGAGCACCTAGAAGATGAGCTACCCATCTTTCCATCAGTGTTATCTTTAGTTAGTCTAGATGTGGTATCCTAGACCTGGGAACTCTTGAACTATCCTTCACTAGTGATGCACCTCTCATCTTGGGTGGCAATGGCTACTCCTCAACATGTTGCTCCATTTTATCTCCATCCTCTATTATTAGCTTAACAGGCTCCCTAATAAGTTTGTATATGTTGCTTATGTGTCGCTGACATATGTAAACCATATGCATAAGTTGCATTACTGCAAGTTTTAGCACCACCATGGTAGTCATCTATCGAATCGGTAATAGTCGATCAAACATCCCCACTCATCATGCCAGTCTGGCCATATAAGGCCTGACATAGATTGTGCTGACCTTTCTCTCCTCGCTCTGACACCTAATAAATTGGGAAAATGCATGCCCTAGGTGGATTAGCTTAACATCTCGTTCCCATAATAAGGGTTAGAGCCCTAAAATACGGTACATGTGAAATTAATGAGAGATTAAGAAAAATGCATTTCATGCTCATGCATAATGCTAGCATACACGCATGTGAATTTGAATTTTTGCACATTTTAAAATGAATGTACGTGCGTTCATTGACATTCCGGGTATAATTGTTTATAAATGTGATTATATTGAGAATTGTGATTTTTATATGTTGAAAACTGATTTGGAGAGTGTATTTAGTGATTTAGAATTTTTGGTAAATTTTAGGAAAATTTCTGAAAATTTGGGTATTTTTGGACTAAAAAAAATGCCAAGTGGCAGAACAATTGATGAATAGTAGTATAAATTTAATATGTGACATTAACATTTAATGACTTATTTCATGGAAAATTAGGGTTGAAAATTGGAGATAAATGGACTAGTAAATTAAAAGACCAAAAGTGGGACCATAGGAAAGTGACAAGTGTCACTACCCTCATCACTTACTATTCTTTTACCCAATTAAAGACTATTCCATGGTCTTTTACTTGCCATTCACGACATATGCTTCATTTCTCCATCTTCTTCTTTTTTTTTCATCTTTCTCTTCTTCACTCACAAAACTCACTCTCACCCTCACTATGCTGATTTTTGGTCTAGCTCTTTCACCTCATTTCTCCAAGATTTTTTCTCTTCTCCATTTTTCCACTAAAGACCTAACCCTAAAACCTTTTACTGATGATGTACGTGTAAGAGAAGGAAGCTAGGGTTAAGAGAGATCTTGAAGAGTTTGAAGAATCTTGGAGCTTAATAAAGTAAGTTATTCTCTAATCATCATGCGTAGTATTAAATGAAACTAATATGATAAGTAATTTTAGATTAATGAATTGATCATGAAATTTTCATGTGTGAGTCGTGAGTGCTGACATATATTTGTAAATGTCTTACTTTTGTATATGTGATGATATAATGTTAGATTAAATTGAGTAAATGGTGTTTTGTGTATGATGAATGTGAGTGATGAAAAGTTTAAGTAAATGTCTTGTTTTTGGATTTGTATGATGAGTAATAATTCATATATCGTTATAGATATGTTTTTGAGATAGAATGATCTTCATAAAGGGGTTAGAATGGGTGTATAAAAATCAATGATGAATGGGTAAACGTATATGCTCAGTTTTTAGTTAATGATTAAATATATGTCACGAATTTTTTGTGAATGATTTTTAATTAAAATGGAGTTGAAAATGAAGAGTAAATGAAGTCGAAAGGGTGATCTTTGTACAAGATGTGCTAGGTGTAAGACGATGGATGTTATAAAATCTGGAAAATTTGCTATTTTCTGTGAAAGTTTGTCGCGGCCAACTTGCAGGATTTCCTCTCGGGAAAAGTTTGCCGTGGCCAACTCCTAGCTTCATCAGGGCCAACTTTCCTGCATAGATTAAACATGCTTTGGTATTTCAAAAATATCTTGTTCTGTCATTATCCAAATGGGATGATGTTTAATTTAGATCAACTAGAGACATAGGACTACAAATTATCTGAAGAAATCAAATTTTAATTAAGTCTCTAAGAATTTCAATTTCTGGATGGAAGTCAAGTATAAGGCATTGTTCCAGTATAAGAACAGTCTGAAAATGTTTGGGGTATCACTTTTAGATTACTGAACCTAATTGGATGATCTTGGTGCCATTAGAAACTTAAGAGATAGGAGAACAATTTTCTAGAAGAAAGCATTGCCAAATTACTTCATTTGCATTGTCTAAATGATCAAGAACAGTAGACCTGAAAGTCAGTTTTTGGAAAACTCTAAAATGATTCATTGGGTTATGAAATTAGATTCAAAGTGTTTATTTGAGGTATAAACCCTACGTATAAATGATACTTAAGTGACTTTTAACATTAGATTGATTTTGTGACAAGAATAATGGAAAAATACCCGGGATTGTCATGAACATGCATTATGCATATTTCATATACATAAATGTGCATCAAGGAATATTTATGAAATTATGCGAAATTGTGATATGTGTATATATTGTATATTATAGAGGAGCATTTGGAACGTCAACATCCAGATGTTGTTGAACTTTCAGACATTAACTTCGGGAGCAAACTGTGATTAACTTATACGGTCTCACTTAATTATTTGTTTGCTTAAATTATGTTTTGAATTATCTTATGAATGTGATTTAATTGTTTGATTCCAGACATTGAAGGTCTGAGGTTTTGATGCATGAATGTGACAATTGAAGTGTTCCTTGTATGTGAATGTGAAGAAATAAGTGTTGCTAAACAATTTTGTTAAATTCCAGACTAAGTCAGATGATAAATGTGTTCTGAGTGTGAATGTGAAATCATGTGATTGATTGAGAATGTGTTAATGTGAAAAATTCCATTACATAAATACATGAAAGATAAAGGCAGTGTGATTGGAGTTGCCAGTATAAAGAACTTAAAGCTCAGACTGTGATAAGAACCTCTGGCTTAGTTGTTAATGTACCCGGTATCCACTAAGGGATATGGGACATTATGTGATATAGCTTGGTATCCACTAAGGGATATGGGCTAGTAAAAAGGAACTCAGTCACAACGACAATAATAAATGAAAATGAGTCACAGGGCATTGCATGTTCATTTAATATGTATATTCGAATGATTGCAATATCCTATTAACTTGTAGTTGAATGAGAATGTGAATGTTGTGAACAAAGTGATATGTGATTATATGAACTATATGTGTATATGATTGATTGAGCTATTAAGGATGGTCACTCACTGAGTTTGCAAAACTCACCTAAAATTTGCAATATTTTTTTCAGGCTCAGAAGAGTTACCCCGTTAGGCTAACGAGAATATCGCCACTGCATTCAAGTAAGAGATAGAGGTCGGGATCAGTTCGCGTCTGCATTTGTATTTATTTATATTTGTTTATAATAACTTTTCGAATGGGAAATGTTTGTAAACAATTTTGTACTGTAATAACAATTATGAATTTAAGTGCTTTGTATCTGTAATGGGCCCTAGTAACTAATCAAATTCGAATGATTTATGAAATGATTGTAACCCTTGTGATTGAAAAAGTTTATGAATAAAGTGGGCCTAATTGATTATTGATTTCTGCATACGCTTGTGCTATTTTTGAAAATTTTGTACTGAGTTTCAAGTGTTCGATTGTTCTAGCATGCCACCTTTGCAGGGTATGCACTCGGACATCACTCAGGATGTCCGGTACGTGTCTTGCGAGAGTAGGGTGCTATAATTAGTGTCATCTCACTCATACTTCACAAGTAATACACGTCCAAGTTCCCAACGACTCTCCAACTATCACCTTGACCACTCAACGCGTGACTTAAAATACCATGAATGTATATGAGCATGGGATGTCAAAGTGAAGATGTCTTGGATTTGCTTGGGTCGTAGCCTTCCTTTGTACTAATCATACACCAAAAGTGTCGAGGAGACAATCTATATGAAAAGCCTGTCCGTAATGCATTGTACTCTTAAGTCCCCATATAGTCCTAGTCATAAAGGCCCATTGTGATAAAAAAAACCCCCGAATAGCTCATTCAAAGCATATCTCCCTTCATCTAAAACTGGATCGTGTTAGGTCGATCCCCATCATAGCTATCTCTCTTCACAAAGAATGTGGAGAGTACCTCTAATGTCAACTCCCTGAAGGAGGGCTCCACGATATCGTAAAGTTGAGACCACGCACTAATGTTGACGAGGTCCTAAACTTATTGAGCTAAACCAACTTACTCCAGTTGCTCCTAGTCTATAAATCGGCTAATACTGAGCTTTTGATACTTAAGCTGCTGGTATTGTTCCTTATGGCCCTAGAATTGAACAATAACATTTACGGTCACTTTGGGGGTTGAGCCATGGTTTAGGAACCTTCTCCTAGTTGTTGCTTCCTAGGGATCTCCTTTTCTCACCAAGATCTTCTCATTATGCCTAAAATTTTAAATAATTGTAAGTAAATTACGATAATACTCTTTTTCCTACACTTGAAGTTTAGTATGCTCACTAAATTATCAAATGTAAAAATACAAACTAGAAAAAGAAAAATTAAACACATAAAATTACAAACAAATAATCTAAAGCAAATAAATTAAGAAATAAGTAAACAAAAGAGAATAAAACAAAATAAAAAAAACAAATATTTGAAAAAAAATAACTTACAACCTAATAAATCACCAAATTAAAATTAAAAATATTGTAATTAACAAATTAAGCTAACCTAATTATGTAATTACAATTCAACCCTAAATTTGAAATTGAAAACCATAAATTCACAATTATGCACAATTCCCAAAATTAAACATTAAACTCATGCAAAAATCAAAGTTGGCACCCAGTTAAACACAAACCCTACTTTAATTGACTATAAAAAGAACTAATTAATTCTAATTTCATGAAAATATCACAATTTAACAATTAGTGAGCAAAATCGCATAATTTCATAATTCAAGTTGAATTTCCACCTAATTCACATAAAATTAATTAAATTGAATCATTAAAGTCAATTGGGTAAGGATTAAATTCAACTATTAAACCAAAATTAATCGCCTAATCATAAGAAATCCCTAATTCTAATCTTTTTGATTAAAATATTTACAAATAATGTGAAACACCCAATGAATCACACATAAACAAGTGAATAGATAGGTTTATTGACTTGGGTGTCAAATTGCAAGAAAAACGTGCAAATTGGGTTGGAGAAATGAGAGGGCAACAACAGTTATGTGTGAGAGAGATGAGAGAAAATAAGGAACGATGAAGGGTTTAAGGCATTTTAAAGATAAGTCGCAGATTTATACGGTCTAGTACACGACTGCGTAAGTAACTGGATTTTGACTTTTCCTTAACTTTCACAGTTTGTTACATAGGCGTGTATCAAAATTTGTAAGTCTACAACAACATGTCTATAGGGGTGTAGCTCTCTATAAACATGTGCAACTTTAAAATTGGATGATCAAATATAAAATTTTGTACTAAGCATTATAACATATTAACACGTATACCCTAATACCTTAATTATGCACAATCTTGTCAAGATGATGAATTATGTATCCTCAAATACATCAAAAATCATATAAACCTATTCAAATCATGAAAATAAGAATGAAATAACATTAAATAAAATTAAAAAATAAACTAGTTCATGGGCTGCCTCCCATGTACGTTAGCTCGACGTACCCTACATATTACTATCATCTGGGATTTATAATCAGTGGCTTACTTCCACCCTTGTCTCCACAAAGTGGTTTCATAGCCTATAAAAAAGTCACATGTTGCAAGATAATAATAAGAGCATAATTTATCAACTTAATAATTCCAATTGACTATATTAATTCTCCTTGTAATGACATACTACTAGTAAAATAAGGGATGATGGCTCATCAGTAATTTCCATATTTGGTTCCTCAGCTAGTTCTTTCTCAACCACCTTTATCTACTCTTCTTCTTCTTCTTCTTCCTAAACAAAGGTTTCTGGCTCTTGTTCTTCTTCAATTATTTCTTGCCACTTCTCTACTTCTACTTCTTGGACATAATCTTCTTCTTCTTCTTCTTGAAACTCTTTTCCACTCCTAAGGGTGCTTGTCTTTACATTTTCTTTAAGAATCGCTTCAATAGTATTGGGAAAACTCCCCTACAGTTCATCAGATAATATTTTCACCAGCTGATTAACTTGATTCACCATATTATGTAAATAAGCCTTTTTACTCTAATGCCTCATATTTGATTCTTGAATAATTTTGGTCATCCTATCTTCCAAAGCATTAGTTAACTCCTCGCCTTCTTGAAATGTGTCATATTCAGTGAAGAAAATCTCCCCTGAAATTCACATCAAGTTGTTACATGTTTGGCAAGGTATTCTAGTAGTTTATCTGTTATACTTTCGTATTGTTACTCTTGTTGTACATATTCAGTTCGAGCATAGTCATTCCATCCATGATACACCTTAAGGTTAGTTGTACATGTTTGGTTGCTCCCACATGTAAGTTGATGCTTGACATTTGTGATTGTAATACTTCACAAATGTTGCAACACAGCCTGGACATCGATTGAGCTTTAGAAAACATGTGAGGAAACAACTCTTTCCAACATGGTGATGTTACATGTTGTGATGATATATCATAATTCCCATAAGAGTACTGCCTACTCCATACATCCGCTGTGAGTTGTGGCTATGACGTTACCTTAATCCCTCAAAATAATCCATAAGCAAACGATTAATGTAAAGAAGTTCAAAATATAATTAAATGAATAAGCCACAAATATAATAAAATACAAGAAAATTAATTAAAAAATAAATTAAATATAAAAACTTAATTGAAATAAAATAAAAGAGAAAAAATAAAACAAAATAAAATGGCTAGAGTAATAAAATCTAGGTGTTCCTAATATTACCGTCCATGACAATGGCATAAAAAACTTGATTAATATTTTTTGTGTTATATCAATATTAAATTAACTGTAAGTACATGACATAGTTGTAGCTAGTACAAGAAAGTACATATCGATCCCATGAAGACAGTAATTACTAGTAGTTACCTTTTTAATATTATCTAGCCTACAAATTGAATGTTTGAGTTTTAATTGAAAATAAAACTTAAACAAATAAACTAAAAGTGGAAACAATAATGAATGCAGAAGAGCAAGGAAATTAGTTAGAAAAAATCAATTTCAAAGAATAGTGTCTATGTAACATCCCATTACCTGTGGGAAGGTTAAAATAGTAAATGTGAGTGATTTATGAGAGGCTTAGAAATGCTTCTTCATGCTCATGCATTATATGTCATACAGATACACATGAATAGTGAAGTTGTTGCACATGAAAATAATTGTACATGCATTCATGAATAATTCCGGGTATAACTGGATTGAGTTGTGAATCTTTTTAGAATTTTGAGAATTTTGAATTTATCTATATTGGAAATATTATTGATTAGTAGAAATATAGTATTTGTGAATTTTGGTGAATTTAGGATTTACTTTCAGAATTTATAAAGTATTGTGGAAAATAGGGAATAAGAAATCAAAAGAAGATTAGGAGATAGTTGGATTGTAAAGATAGAATTAATGAAGTTTAGTTCAAAAGAAACTTGGTTAGATCTTAGACCATAGGAAAGTGACAAGTGTCAAGTTGCTTGTTGTACTTTTGTTAGAAGTAGGTTACTGTTCTCTGAGAGTTGAAAGGTTAAGTTTTGTCCAAATAACTTCTTCATAATTACCTTCTTCGAATTTCCTCCCAATACACAAAGTTTTTTCCCAAATACCTTCTAAGAGATTACTGTGTTTTTCCCTATTCCTAAATCAATCCCACCTTGTGAATTGTTTCTTCTGCCCTAAGAAAAACTTAAAGATGGTTAATGTTCTCAGTGGATTACGTGCTTTGCATGCAGTTTAGGGCTCGAAGATAGTTGAAGTTTTGGAGTTTTCAGCAAGTAAGTAGTGAATAAATCCTTTAAAGTTGGGGATTTATGAAATAAAGTTGATAAATTTATTGTCAATGTATGATCATGGCATTTACATATATTTATATTCTTGAGCATTGTGTTAAGGGGTGAAAATTGTGGATATGGTGTTATTTGGTTTTGATGGATTTTTAGTGATCAGATGTGTGGAAATGGTTCTTAGAGTTAGAAATAGTTTTGAAATGGTGTATAGGGTTAGTATAGAAGATTAAAGTTTGGAAAGGTGAAACATGCTCTGTTTCTTCACTGTCATGTATAAATATATACGTGTTTATACGTGAGTTGATGAAAACTTAGAGATGTTCAAGAAAAAGGTTTTTGAGTTGAGGAGTATAGACGTATCGTCTGTGAAGACATATTGCCTGTGAAGGAGTATCATCTTAGGTTGACTTCTGCTTCGTCTTAAGTTGACCATCTATATCATCTTAGGTTGACTTCTATTTCGTCTTAAGTTGATCATCTGTATCGTCTGTAAGGACGCTTCGTCTGTGATGATGTCATATCGTCTGTGATGATATCACATCATCTGTGAAGACGTATCGTCTGTAAAGACGCTTCGTCTGTGATGGTGTCATTCGTATTAAGAGTTGCATCGTCTTAGGTTGACTCTGCTTCATCTTAAGCTTCTCGCATTCGTCTGCTTCTCGCATTTGTCTGCTTTTTAAATTCGTTTGCTTTTTGCTTCATCTGCTTTTTGCTTCGTTTGCTTTTTACATTTGTCTGCTTTCTGTTTCGTCTGTTTTTTGCTTCGTCTGTTTTTTGCTTCGTCTGCTATCTGCTTCGTCTTATATGGACAGAATTTTGTTTGATTCTTTCAGCCATAACTTTGTCGTCCGACCTCTAAATAGCCTGATTTTTTAAGCCTTGGATTCATAACACATTTCTCTATCTCTCCATAGAAATTATAGCTTTTGGTTTTGACTCAAAAGAGATTAATCTAATCAAAGTAAGGGTATCGACTGAAAGAGTATGAACTGGATATTTTACGAAACATGTTCCTGTATTTTGATGATATCTTGATCTATAGGATTCCAAATGAGATTTTTTTAATTTGGAGTAAACTAGAGATATAGGCATACAAATTGTTTCAAGAAGTTGGATTATGTTTCAGTCTCTAAGATGTTTAATTTCTGGATGGAAGTTGGGCATAGTACACTGTTTTTGAATATGAACAACCCGATAATGTTTGAGGTGTATCTTCTGAATTACT
Source organism: Erythroxylum mucronatum (assembly GCA_027563825.1). Taxonomy (NCBI): domain Eukaryota; kingdom Viridiplantae; phylum Streptophyta; class Magnoliopsida; order Malpighiales; family Erythroxylaceae; genus Erythroxylum; species Erythroxylum mucronatum. The sequence continues at coordinate 8,078,070 of JAOSBP010000001.1, read as the reverse complement.
GAACCAAATTGAGTGATGTTGGTGTCAATGGAAAGATAAAACATAGAGGAACACTTTTCTAGACGAGAGTTTGACCAAATTACCTCATTTTGACTTTCTAATTGAACGTGAACAGTAGACCCAATGGGGTGCCTTGGAAAAATCTGAAGTGATTCAATAAGAAATGAATTATGAGTTTAAGGGTTTTAATGAGGCATAAACCTAAGTATAAATTATACTTAGATGAGTTTTGACATGGGAATGATTTTGTGTTGATATTGATGATAAGATACTCGGAAATTTTCATGAACATGCATTGTACATAATTCATTTCATACATATGCATTATTGAATACTTATGATTGTACAAATTGTGATATTGTGTATTTTATTTGTTATAGAGGAGTAACTAGAACGTCAACCTCCAGATGTTGCTAGATCTTCCAAGCATTAGCTTCAGGAGTGACTTGTGAGTAACCTAGACGATTTTTCTAAATTATTGTTTGCTTAAATTATATTTTCCATGATAAATGAATGTGATTTGAATTGTATTGAATTCTGGACAGTAGGTCCGATGATTGTGAATTGTGGAATGTATATTGAAGTGCTTATTGTATGTGAATGTGAAGACCTATGTGCTTTATAATATGGTTGATTGTGGTACATGCATTCCATACATGAGTGCACAATCAGATAATGACAGTTGTAACCAAAGTAGCCACCGATCAAAGCTTAAAGCTCAACGAATGAAAAAGAGTCTCGAGCTCACACAATGCCTAAGAACCTAAGGCTCACTATGTGTCATGAGCCTTGTATCCTCATAGGATAAGGGACAGTTATTAATGAGCCCGTTATCCAAAATAAATACGGGACAGTTCAGGCACTCGGTCACAACAACGTAAAAAATTGGAAAGTGTCTCATCAGCATTTCATATGCATTTCATCAAGTATATTCATTGATTGAAATGTGTGAGAAATGCAATATGTGATTATTTGTTATGTGAAATGATATGTTGTATGAATTGAGTGAACCATCGATGTTGGTTACCTCATTGAGTTCGCAAATCTCACCAAAATTGCAACGTTGTCTTTTCAGGACCGAGAGACGACTCTAGCTACTGAAGAGGCTATACTAGCCATGTAAATTGTGATTGGAAAGAGAAGTCATGGCTCAAAGGTCGGTCAACTGGGATTTTTGGATAGATTAGTTAGACTTTGGATATTTTCCTCTTTCACATAGCACTTTTGTATTAGGTTTTGATGATGTACATGTAAAGAGTGTTGAAAGACACAATGTAGACCTTAGATTTTTATGCAATGAAATGAGGAAAAAGTTGATTTTAAAATATTGTGGTTTTTCTTATGATGCATTATAAGTGAAATATGATACCATGCCATCTGAAGTGAATGTAGCGATCGATCGTAGTATGCCATTATTGTAGGATATGTATCAGACTGACCTCTGAGCATCCCAGTGTGTACCTTGCGGTAAGGGGGCGCTACAGTCTAGGTGATAAATCCCCCTATAAATCATTAAATAATTAACATTTTATCTTGCATTTATTTTATTGATTATTATAATGTAAAAATTCCTATCTTATGTTAATAAATCTCTCAAGACTACTAACAACTAATCAATAGGTTAATTAACTTAAATCATTCTAAATAAAGTTTCTAGGATTGATTTATGAATTCTTCTTTTAGGTTTGACTCTAATTAAGAGTATTTATGTCAGCCTATCCCTAGGTTTGCAATCAACTCCTTTCAATTATGGTAAATTTATTCATATAAAGGATTTCTTATCCTTAATGATATGAAATCAAAATTTTGTATTGAATAAAACATTAAGGCATATTGTCATTACAAACTAGGGATCATCACACCTAGACACTAAAAAGTGTTTAGTTACTCATAATAAAAAATGAAATAAAATATAAACATGCAGAGCAACTAATAGAAAAAAGAGTTTATAATTCTAAATCTCCCTTTCTATTATATTGAATCTTCTTGCAAGTTTAGATTGGATGTAGCCTTCTATTATATCTCCTTTGATGTTAACTTTGTGTTTTCCTTATCTCTGGATCAAAATCATCACCTCTCTAGATGTTTCACACCTTAAGCCTGCTGTAAAAATTGGCTCTCTTTTGTTTACCTATGTTCATGTCCTTTTATAGTAAAATCTAAGGTTTTTGAGAAATATATGATTTGCTACACAAGTGTTTAAGAGATTGTGTATATTCAGAAACTCCAGAATTCGTGATTTTACAAGGGAATAGATACTTATACGGATATACACACGACCATGTATCCCTTAATTTCTTCACAACTTCGTTTTATGCCATATTTTCATCCAAATTCTTGTCTTTTTGGTCCATGAAGGAAATTATAACCTATAAATGCATTGGAGAGAATTAAGTACCAAAAATACAACAAAGCTATAAAATATCAAGCAAAATCCATCAAATATTGGTGTATAATTTAAGGCAAATATTCATATATCAAAGAGGTTATTTTAAAGGAAAGTTTATTGGATCATTGAAATTGATGCTTAAACCTTGGTGCTAGTGCATAAAGCTTAAGTTAACTAAGTTCTTAACAACCTTTGTATGTACTGGTGTTCATATTTATACTTCCAAAGATTTTAACAAAAACAATGGAATAGATGATGAGGAAATTCTTATGCTCAAGAGATATTTCAAGAGGAGCAATGGATAAAGTAATAAAGAGGAGTGTATTGTTACTAAGGAATGAAGGAGGGCCAGGAATCACCTTCATTAGAATTACAAATGAAGTTATAATGATAAAGAGGATATGGAAACGATTGCTTTGGATAAGATGGATTTATAAACATTACTTAAGGGATGAGAACTAAAATATTTGACAAAAAGCTAATTCCTCATAGATAATGAACTCTCTTCCCTTAGGCTTAAGAACAAATCTTCCTTATGGTTTTTGAAATGATAACTGGAACAATATTGTTCTCTTATTAAGATTAATGAACTCTCTTCCCTTAGGAATTTAATTCAGATGGTCTAAAAATAAGAGATGTCCTAGGGAAAAATCAAAATTTTCTTAACTAAAAGGGATAGTCTACTTTGATTGATCACTTCCCTAATTTCAATATTTTCTCTAATATAGAGGACTCAATATAGTGGTTTAGACACTCTTCATGGATTTACAAAAAGGATTCTTGTACGTACTTATCAAGAAATTAATCACTAAAAGTAACTAGAATAGTGTGGTTCAAGAAAGTAAGTCTAAAATCATCATTTATCATATGGCTTTCTATAACAAGAATACCAAATATGACAGAAAAGTTAAAGAGCAAACATAATATTCTAAACTACTGTAGTTTATGCAATCAAGAGCCTAAATCAATTAATCACCACTTCTTCCATTGTAGCTTTACGTCCTACATTTCAAAAAGACATAATAGCTTTGAAACTTTACTTCTTCTCTATTGGATTGGAAAAGGACCATCAATTGGATTAGTTAAGGACATAGGTATACAAAGGAGATTGCCTTATCCATAAAATCTCATTTGGTAATATGGTATATGCTATTTAAAAAATGAAAGAACAAAAGGATCTTTCAAAATAAGGCATTATAGATGTATCAACTATTACTTAAGAGGAAGAGCTTGATATGATAGCAAATTTTAATATACAAAATTCACCATAACTGTAGTTTAACTTTTTCTATAAATTAAGGCATCTCATAACACTAATAACTAGCAGAAATAAAAGATCCAAGTAGTAGAAGAACAAATAAGGAAAGTTTGATTTAGAAGAACAAATAAGGAAAGCTTTATGTAATAAAAAGTATAACAATTTAACTCACTTTCTCTTTCTGATTAATTAATGAGCTTAATTTTACTACTAGCTTGCAATAGGTTTTGTGGCTCAATTAGTTCAAGTTCCTTTGGTATAACAATTTAACTCACTTTCTCTTTTCTTATTAATTAATGAGCTTCATTTTACTATTGGCTTGCAACAGGTTTGTAGCCCAAGTAGTTTAAGTTCCTTTTGTTCAATTGCTTCTTTTAATATGTATGCAATTAGCTTGTATTTACCTTGTTAGGCTTTTATAACCCTTATTCCAAACCTTATATCTCCTTTAAGAGTCATTATTCTTTCAATATACTTTAAATTTTCTAAAAAAAATTGCTTGAATCTTTTAGAGTAATTCTAGAGAGTATTAAAGCATTAGAGCAATAAAGGAGAATGATTCGACCTAATGGGCTTAAATTGGGCTATTTATTTGTCGACTGACTAAAAAATTGAGTCATATGAGTTTTATCAATATGACGGTGTGATCAATTTAAAGGGAAAATATAACTTACAAATTGCTACATTTTATGCAATTAAGAGCTTGTATCATAATCTCCTCTTATTCTAATATCGCTTTACCTCCTACATCTAGAAAAAGAAAAAATAGCTTTATGACTTCTCTTATCCTCTATTATTAGACTAGCAGAGGACCATTAACTAGATCAGTTAAGTCTAAAAGGTATGTAAAGGAAACCACCTTATCCATTATGAGCCTTAGTTTAAACCTCGTATCTCCTTTTGAAGTCATTATTCTTTCAATATACTTTAAATTCTCTAAAAGAAATTGTCTGAGTATTTCAAAGCAAGTCAAGAGAGTACTAAGGCATCATAATGACAAAGGAGAATGATTACTTCAAATAAAGCCTAAACTAGGTTAGTTATTGGTCAATTGACTAAAAATAAGATGAGTTTGATCAATGGATTAATGGTGTGATCAATTTAATAATAAGACATACTTTACCTTAAGTATTGTTTATATAGTGAAATGAATGAACTATTAAGTTGAGAATAATGTGAATGACACCCTAGTAATCATATTTTGGCCAAAATAGAATAAAGAGATGCTAGTAACAACTAGTAGGCTAAAAACTCTATAAAAAGCCTTCTTAGATTACAGGAAGGAAATATAAAAAGGGAAAAATCAAGAGATACAAAAGCCTTATTTGAATAACCTATAGATGAAAAAATATGTGGAACTTCTTAATTGTGTGGTTTTTGTGAGATACGCTTTCTTTTAAGAGTCTAAAGGCTTTAAACTCTTAAGGTCTATGTGACACCCCACTCCCGCCAGACTCGGACCCGACATCGACGGTGATATCCGAGTCCGTGCCCCGCGAGAGTGGCATGCTAAAGCACTCACTCAATCAGAAATTGATATATATATATATATATATGGCCCGCTTTATTCAGAAACTTTTTTATTTACAAGAGTTGCCAACCTTTTTTAAGAATTAGGATTTCGATTAGCCCATTCCAGACATAAAACAAATTACACTTGATCAATTTCTTTTGCAAAACCTTTTTCCAATCGGGAAGGTATATACAACAATTACACTCAAATACACAAAATACAATAATTCGCGGAAAATACAATTCAATACAAAAATAAAGAGACACAGTGCAAACGCGAACTGATCCCAATCTCTATCTTTCACTTGCATGCAGTAGGCATGCTTCCGTTTGTCTAACGGAGTACTCTTCAAAGCTTGAAAAATAATTGCAAATTTTGGGTGAGTTTTGCGAACTCAGTGAGTGACCATCATCGATGG
>JAOSBP010000001.1:8023560-8040487 GCA_027563825.1 Erythroxylum mucronatum | reverse complement strand
ATCTCTGCGTGGATACCTTTAGAGATAGTCTCTATTGGCTATTTAGGTTTGAGTTTGCATACAGACACATGGATCCTAGCTTTCGGGAAGGTCCCGGCAACAAAAAGTTTTGTTTTCCGCACCTTGTACATGTGATGTACACCCCAGGATTTTCTTACACTTAGAAGGCTATGAGATGAGAGCAATAAATCTTGAAAAAAAAATTAATGTCCTGGATGCTATCTATTTTATTAATGCAGCTTGGAATATTTAGGTGAAGGCCACAAATATTGCAAATTGTTTTCGACATTGCAAAATTCGATCCGAGGAAGGTATGCTTCTAGAAAAGAGACTGGTGATGTTGAAGGCATTCAGAGATTAGAGGAAGTTAGTTCTAATTTACATTATACAAATGCCATGAATGTAGAACAAATTCTGAATTATCCTAGTGAAAATGAAGCTTTAATGGAATCGCCTATGGATGAAGAAATTATTCAAGGAGTAATGGGTATGGAAGATGATGACAATCAAGATCCAGATAATAGTAACGCTCCTCTTCTCTTCTCTTCTCCTTGTTCTTCCTTATGTTCTTTCTCAATCTGGCAAATGCAGGCTAGGTCTAATTTAGGTCATTTAATGTTCTTATATAGTTCATAGGTCATTTAGGGTAAAGACTAGGTTTAACCCCTATCAAAACAGGAGTTCCTTGCATTTGGCAAGCACCTATCATAATCTTGACAAGGGTGTCACGATCGTGACTCAGTGAAATTTACCTTGTGTCACGATCGTGACCCAGTTGTATCACAATCATGACCCAATGTGAATCTCTTCCATTATGATCATGACAAGGGCGTCACGATTGTGACCTTGGGGAGAGATCTTCAGTCACGACTGTGACACTTCAATCACGATTGTGACCCTGGCCTTTTGTCCAAGCTTTCTCCAACTTGCTTCAATCTTCTTTAGCTGAGTTAATACACTAACAAACACATCAAAACACCTCAAGCACAAAAAATTAAAGTCCAACATCATGCTCTAAACATAAAACATTCAAAAACATAAACAAACAATCACATTAACATAATTATAAGCTTAACACATGCAAATTTCATCTAATCTACACCTATAACACTCTAAAACTCCTACCAATTATAACATAAACTACAACTATTACTAGACTCATCACTAGCTATTGTCTAGGTCTAATTACTTTTGTGTAGTGTTGCGACATGCTACCAATTTTGGAGTCGTTGCTGAGGAGTGTGGTACTTTAATTTTTATTTTTGATTTCAATTGGTGTTGTGTACATATTTATTTATAATTAGTTTCTTTTCAGTTATTTCTTGATGTTTTCACTTTTTGTTTAGTGTTTATGTGTTAATATATATAACATAAGCTTCTTACTCCAACTCAAGTACATCTTTGGAAGACATATTTATGTCTCTGGCTTCTAATACTCTATAACTTCAGCAGGATATGCTATAATTCCAGCAAGATGTAAAATCTACAATCCAGAACTTGGTAAGCCAAATGGGTCAAATGACGGAAGCTATCAACTGCTTAGAATCATAAAGTGGAGAGATGCAACCATCTTAACCCAAAGTGAATCTAAGGGACATTAGTGCAGAGACTTTAAAGAGTGGAAAGGAGTCTGAGAATCTTGAGAAGACTACTTAAGGAATTGCTTGTGATTAAGAAATGGAGAAGGAGCTTGAAGGAGACAAGGATTCATCATTTAGCTCGAAGGTGAGTACTGAGTCCATAAGTATTGTTAAGACTAACCCTTCACCTTTACCTAGCAAATCGGAGAAATTTGATAAGGAGGAAAAGGGTGAAGAGATATTCCAAGAGCATATCGACTCAGTAGAGATTGAGAATTTGAATATAAGGATGTCAACGTATATGAATGATCATCAACTGAGGCCCTATCTAGAAAAACCTCTAGTGGATAAAGCACATGTGACACCCAAAGCACATAATTTTGTCACGTAATGAGGAAAACAAGGAGTCCAGCCAACGATAATAAACAAAAGTGCTTCTTAGGAGGCAACCCCGGGGAAGTTCATTTCTTTTCCTTTACATTTTCACGTTTGTTTCTTATATGCTTGTGTGTTTTAAATTTTGTTAGTTTCTTAAATGTTTTTAAGTTTTCCAACAAAAAGAGAGAGAGAATCAAGCAAACAAACAATCAAACATTTCCTCATTTTCTATTGCTTTTAGGAATATATAGTCATGATTAAAGAGTGAATTGATGAGAAGAATCCATGGAAACTTGAGCATGTACTTTTACTCTTGTGATGGTTAATATGCATTATCTTTAGAAGAGTAGTGACTAATGGTAAACACAAGCCAGTGAGTTTTTGAGCCTTTAAAGACTAACACATCCATATCAGTCTTATTATCTTTTGTTTATGTGTGTAACTTTCATGGCATGTACATCCTGAATTTTCTTTGATTTTCTATTCAAGAAAACATTTTTATCATATGCGTGAACATGGAAATGATATAGGCAATTTTTGTTTCATAAGCTACATTAGCCAAATAGCCTACCTTTTAATATAAATTTTTCCTTTGTTAAGCCCCCTTGAGCTTTATTAGCCATTCTTTGTGTGCTAACCAAATTGCATATTTTAAACCTAACCAAATATCCTACCTAAGTCTTAAAGCTAGTATAGCATTTGTTAATTGTTGATGATTGTGGATGCACAAGAATATAAGTGTAGGGGTATGCATATATGTGGGTTGGTGATGATTCTTGGGATGCCATTTTATGTCTTATCAATGAAATTCCTATGTTAATGTAGCTTCTTTCACTTTTTATTAAAAAAGAAAAAGAAAAAAAAAAGAAAAGAAAAAATTCTTTAAATAATAGTTTCAAGGAGGAAATACAATTGTTTTGCAAAGTTATTCATGATTAGTTTTTCCTCCTAAACTTGTATTGAATAGGTGATTTGAGTCTGTTACATATGAGGTAGATGTTGTTTTGGAAGTATCACTCCTTATAGTTTCAATATGTTGTTATCATCGATTTTTATGAGTGATATGTTCTAATTAGTAATGCATTATATGGTTTGTGGTGTGAGAGCTTAAATTTGAGTTGTGAAACATAGTTTTTGCATTCATCGTTGTTGATGTACATAGTTTCAAGCGAATGTTCATTTTTCTGCTTGAGGTTGCATTGAGTGTTACTTTTGGTTCATTAGCTTTGGTGAACTTTACACTACACTATCTAAATACATCTCTCCTTATCCTTGTCTACATTACAACCATGAAAAGTCCTTTGATTCATGATTATGCCTGTGAATCTTAGTAGTGGAGAAATAAAATGATGTGCAAAGTTATGGAATGTCATGATCATAAGTGGTGTTTGAGTGTACCGATAGATATATCTTATTCTTAAACATAATTTGTCCAAGTCTATCTCTAAATTGTTCTATTTCTAAAGGGAATGATTGTTGATTGATCATAAGTAGAGGCATTGAATGTTGAATTCATGCTATGGTTTTTGAAAGTTATTCATCTTTTCTTATGATTATCTATTCTTAGGAAATATAGAATATGAGTAAGTGTTTTGGTTTGTGACTTTGATTTTGATGTTTTGCCCGAGGATAGTCGAAAGCTAAGCTTGGGGGAAATTAATATGTGCTTAAATGATTATACATTTATTCTATAACACCTAGTGATTAATGATATGATATGCTTAAGACATTCACTTTAGTTCATATTTGGTTTTAGGTATAATTCAGAAGCGAAAGAGCTAAAGTGAGTTGAAAGCATAATCTTTGAGTCGTCTTCTTGAGATTCACACCCACTTGTCTTTATGGAACAAAAAGAAGAAGGATTAGAGAAAAGAGGAGACAAGAAAATGCAAAAACATGAAGTGTATATGGTGCAATGCAATACTCATGACCATTAGTATTGCAAGTCTTTGTTATGAGCGTGACTTAACTATGGACAGCCATGACAAATTTGTCATTGATGTGACACCCCTTTCATGCCCATGTAAGGGAGGCTCACGATCGTGAGCCTTAATTAGGCCATTCAAGTTTGTAAGTCATCAAGTCATAACCGTGACTTTTGCCACCTATGCCTGAACCTTGTTAATCAGTATAAATAAAGTGTTTTGATGGCATAATCACGATGAATCATTTTGGAGTCGTGAGGTCTTGGTTTTGGACGAAGAGAAGGGGTAAACCTCTCATCCTCTAGAGACCCATGGAGGTCATGGAGGGCTAAGCTTCCTGACACCTGCTCGGAGGTGATATCGATGCCGAAGAAAATGGTTGAGCATATCTCTCGTATGTTTGTTGTTATTTCTCTCTCTAGGAATTGTTCAGGTTATCCTATGCTTATAGATTTGGGATTTTCATGTATGAATGATCTTTATTCTCATTCTTGATAGATTGCTTATGTATGAACCTATTACTAGAATCTTAAATACAATCCGTAATTGTTGTGTTTGGATTCATTTATGGCAACTAATGGTATCGAATCATTAGGGATAATGTAACCTTGGTTAAATGATCTGAGCTTATGTAATTGTTGCCTTGATTAATCTATCTTCCTAACCTATAGTGTGACTGTTTGATTAAATCTAGAGAGTTTGTTCTAGGTTATTTGATAGCTTATTTTAATTAAACACAACCTAAGGAAAAATTGGGGTTAACAGAGCTTATTGTTAAACTATGATTAATAGTTGCAAGGAGAGGTATGAGAATAACAATACAATGAAGTATGATTAATTGTGTGTATACTAAGATTGAACCGATGATTGGGTCCCTAATGTATTAATCACTTTTCTCATTTTTATGTTGTTTGATTTAATTTGCTTTCGTTAGTTTAGTTTCACTTTATTTTCTTATTTGAAACCAAACCAAATCCCCCTCCCTTGTCCCAACCTAAACACCAATTCTTTTCATTTCAAAAACTTTACACACACTCTTTGTGGGATCGACATAGACTTATTACAAGCTATAACTTTAGGTCTAGTTATTTTGTATAGTGTTACGATGCGCTATTAGTAATAGAATAATCAACAATAAATTAATTTGTCGGATCAATCTATATCAAACTTATGAAATAAAAGAACAAGAAACAAGAAATACTTGAAATAAAATAAAGTCCAAGTTTAGAATAAAACATCCAAAAGTTAAACTAGAATTTGATTCTCCTTGAATTAGACAATTTATATTTAGTCACATATAGCTTTAATTACACCATTAAAGATAGAAGAAAAGAAGAAGAAAAGACAACCGAAAGACAAAAGTGAATTATGGAGATTGTGTGTAACATTTTTTTCTTCTTCTTTTCCACAAAAACCAACTTTTTTTAATATTCCAAAGATAATCCTTTAAACAAATCAAGATCCCTACATAATAAGGCTGAGAATAAGTCTCCTAGTTAAATTGAACTTGAATATGACTCTAGGCATAATCTCACCTTATCCTCTTCAACAATCTATCATCTTTTTTCTAAAATTCACGACTTTAACAAATAATGCTATAATTAGCTTTTTCAATCCAACTTTGGTCCAATCTCCACTTGTCATCTCCTAAGACAAAACAAATATTAATTTTACTAATTAAGCACCAAAATCATTACAAAACAAGATATAGGTCTAATTAATATCAACAAATCACAGCTTATCAATGTCAATATAGTTGATAAACTAGAATGATAATAGAAATAAGAATAAATCAAGGAAATAATGGTACCTAGATTTTGAATGCCCTAAGACTTTTCTTGCAATCATGATTTCATACATCAATTTAATCTAAATTTCATTAGACCCTAGAAATTTCTCAATTATGCTAATTTTTTTTCTCAAGACTATTAACAATTAATCCTAATTTGATTAATTGAAATCTCTTTCTAATTAAATCCCCTATAATCATATCAATCAATTTATGAATTTTTTTATTAGGTTTTACCCAAATCTGGACAATTTGTATTAACATATCTCTAGGTTTGCATGTAATTCCTTTCAATATGCCAGATCTTTTCATACAACAAATTTCTCAATCTTAGTCACATGAAATCACACTAAAATTGACGCACTGATAATATTAATTTAAGAATAATAAAGAACATATACTTAAATCTCATTGAAACTAAAGAATAAATTAAAATAAGAATAAAATCACTATAAGGTCTATCTTGGGGTTCATCTAATAAGGGTACCACAAAAGTTTTCTTCCTAATCATATCCAGCATAATATGTTCGCCCAAGCCTCCTCCTTACCTATGCTACTTAATATTGGCTTTTAAATTTTGAACTTCAAATTTTAAGAGATAAATGAACATCAATATGGGCGTGTTGATAGTTATATAATTTAATTACAAGCACTATGCTTTTTCGAAGCCAACACTTGCATGAACACGGGCATGTTCTACTCATCACCCAATATAGGTGTGTTCCTCATTAACATGAGCATGTTCCATATAAATTAATCAACACGGCCCCAAACTCTTCAAATATGGTTATGCACTTTTTACATACTCCATAACTCAGTCAAAACAACACTAAATTGTTCCAAACTTATACAAATTCATTCCTTTTACTCTAAATAAGTTAATTACACCCTAAAAACGAAATATGATCAATTTAAGTACCATAAACAATAAAAATACTCAAATAAATAAACAAAATGCACTAAATATGAGCCTCAAAATATGGCCAAAGCAACAATTATCTTGTAACGCTAGGATATAAATATTTTATGAATCATATGGAGATAACTGAGGGAGTTAATAAAAATTCGTCATTCTAAAGTAATTAATGAGAATATTTTAATGTTTTTATTAGTAGTGATTAAAGAAATTCTCTTGCCAAATTGAATTGAGATTTGAAAAAGTGTTTTACTAATTAATAAGAACGAATATGATTGGATTTAAAAGAGTGGACACTAAATTTCTCTATATCTAATTGGAACGTTGGATAACGAAAGAACTAAATTGTACATCGTAACTATGCACGGATATGTTAAGTCAAACCACTTTAAAATTCTTAGTATTTGGGTAATCATGAGATATTATTAGACGGTAATTTTTATCTATGATTGTAAATTGTTTAATTAAAGAAAGATAAATTAAAACGAGTTTTAATTTGTCTAGTTCTATTTATGAATTAAAATTATAATTTATATTTCATTGCCAACATATTAGGAACTCAATAAGTTACATAAAAACAAGCAATTTAAAAGAGAAAATTTAATTTGAATTAATTTGAATTTAATTGTTTAGTTTGAGAAGTTTTAAGAATCAAGTATAAGATATTTGATTTTATTAAAATTAGATTAAAATTAAAATTAAAATTAAAATTAAAATTAGACTTTAATTATTAATATTTTTTGATATAAATTGGAGGAAGGCGTGAAGGGTCTAGCTCTCCTATCTTTTCTACTTAAGTTCTTCTCTTTTTTTTTCCTGTATATAATTAGATGTTAAACACAAAGGTAGCTTGTGATTGACAGATGAGGAAGAAAAATTTATGCAGAAAATTGAATCATGTGCTTTTCAACATTTTTATTTATAATATATATATTTCTAAGTTATTCAATTTAAGAGATTCGATCAAAAAAAATTGTAAAAAAAAATATTTTGCTTTATTGATACTTGGATCACAGTTAGTTATGCAACATGATCTATCTTTCATATCTTCAAGAACTCCTATATAGAAAAATCAAAATGATCCATTAAACATACATTTAGAATTAATTTCTTCTCATCTTCAAAATTCTTGCTTTTGTGGTTATTACTTCTAGGTCGAGATCAAATGAATATTTTAAGTAATTAATTTTCAAGCTGAATAAAAAAATTAGAATCCAATCTCGATCGTGTTGTTGTCAATCAATCACATGCACAGCAAAGTCTGGGAAGGGTAAGGAAGTCTTAAGTTGCGCGTCTATTAATAGCCACACGTTTGAATCGCGTAAAAATACGAAGTTAACCTCTTGTATCCAAAATTATTTTTGCGGTAACCGGGAGAGCAACGCAGTTCAATAGCTAGCACCAGAGACGAGAGAGATTTCCAACAATGGCATCGTCGGCGTTGAATGTCGGCGTCTTCTCACTCGGAAATGGGAACAAGCATCAAATTTCAGTTCTTACTCCGAAGAGGTCGTGCTTTTCAGTATCTTTAGCAGCGGAGTCCAAGGAATCGTCGTCGAAGAGGCCTGAAATTGAGCTCGAATTTTTGGGGGTGTGTATACATGATTTTAAATGAATGTATGATTATTAAAATTGCTAAAAATTGCATGCGGTTGCAGCCGAAGTTAGACGGCGACGGGAAATATCCAGTGAACAGAGCAAAGTCGATAAGCGGAGAGAAGCTGTTGAGGAATATCATGTTGGATAACAAGTTGGAACTTTATGCTACGTATGTAAGTTTTGTTGGAATATTTACAATTGTAGAGTAGTTTTGTGTTTTGGTTTTTTGTGTTTAAGAAAGAGAAAGGCGTGGACATCCTGGGCAGGGTAAGGTAATGAACTGCGGAGGTGGTGGTAGCTGCGGAACTTGCATCGTGGAGGTATGCCATTAAGAAGTCTGTTAGTGCAGACCAATTCAGCTATCCTCTCCTTTAAATCCTAATCTTGAAAGATGTATATGTCTCCATCCAAATCCATCAAGACGGAATTCGGTAACTTTAATTGGGTTTATTCTTCTGTAGATTCTTGAGGGACAGGACCTTTTGAATGAAAGGACAAATACTGAGCTCCGGCATCTCAAGAAGGTAATAATCTATCCAATTTTCCTGATCATGAATCTTATGAACACGGAGTCTTTACCTGCTAGCTACTTCCCTGTTATACTATTTATTTTCACGTTTGCCGAAGTTCTGACGTAATTTTATGGATAAGTATATTTTCTTATACGCGTGGATGTTAAACTTGCTGTTTCATTGTGTAGAAGCCTGAATCTTGGAGGCTTGCTTGTCAAACAATTGTTGGAAATAAAGAAAACTCTGGCAAGGTATGGCTAGTAATGAATTACTATAAAACTACATAAACTCACACTACAACTCCATTTCTTACATCTGAAGCAGCATAATTCGATAGGATAGATGCAATTGAAAATTCTGTGTCGTCTGTGATTCTTTCAGGTTGTGGTTCAGAGAATACCTCAGTGGAGAAAATGATTGGAGCTACGTCATTTCATACTCTGAAGCCACAATCATATAATTCATTTCTCGTAACTGATAACAATTCTTGATGCCAGTATGTCAAACATTTTATGAGCTATTCTGTACTTACAATCATTTTTATCCAATTTTAGTTTTGCTTCAGACCTATTTCTTGTACCCAAGAGGTGGAATCGCCCACCCTAAGCGCTTCAGTCCTATTTCTACTATTGGTGAATGTTACTTCACAACCCACCCTTAAGGCAGAGGCTTAATTGTCCCATTTTGAAACATAAAGATTGATCTTGTGTAGTCTTTTAAGGGTTATTGAAAAGATCAGTTAGTTGAGTAGAAAAAGAATGAGCCCTTTATTTAAGTGCAATATTTGGTATATTGACGAAAATGTGAATGATAGTTTTTAGACTAAATTACATTTAAAATTATGAACTTTGTCTTATTTTATAATACCGATTAAAACTATTAAAATAGCAATCAAATGTACAATTTTGAATTTGATGCAAAATTAGTCTATCGCTAGTTTTATATTTAACAATGCTAATGTGGTTTTGCATTTATGGATTAGGTATTGTGTAAGAATGATCTTGATGCTCTATTGGATTATTATTTATGAGAACCCATTGCTAGAACTTTAAACACAATACGTAATAGTCGTATTTTAATTCATTTGTAGCAGCTAATGGTATTATTTAATTAGGGATGACATAACCTAGATTAAATAATATGAGCTTGTGTGATTATTGCTTAGATTGATATGTTTCTTTAACTCGTAAAGCGGTTGTCTGATTAAACTTAGAGAGCTTGTTCTAGATTATCCAATAACTAGGGTTAACTAACGAGCTCTTCTTAATTAACTATTACCTAAGGAAAAACAGGGTTAACAGAGCTTGTTGTTAATCTATGACCAATAGTTCAAAGAGAGGTGTGAAGATAACAATTCGATGAAATATGTCTAATTAGGTGTAGGCTGATATTGAACCAAAAAATTGAATCCTTAATGAATTCGTCACTTTCATCATTTTTGCATGTTTTCTTTAATTTATTTTCATTAGTTTAGTTTAGTTTTATTTTATTATCCAATCCAATCCCCCACAAACACCCCTCTCCCAAAAAAACCTAAACACTAATTATTTTTATTTCAAAAGATTCACATACTCTCTGTGTGGTTGACTTAGACTCATTATTATTATAGTTATAGGTTTAGTTGTTTTGAGTTGTATTACGACGCGCTATGTTAATAAACACCATTTGAGCCAAGTATGAGTAAAAGTCAACATTCCTAGTGCACAAGACTTCCCGCTTTGTGGGGGTCTAGGGAGGATCATAATGTATGCAGGCTTACCTTTGTATTTTTACAAAAAGGTTGTTCATGTAACTTAAACTTGTAATCTTATGGTTACAAAGAAGCAACTGTACTAGTTGCTCCAAGGCTCAACTTCTTGAACCAAGTATGAGTATGGACACTTAAACATGTAAATAAACTAAATAATATTTTAGTAAGAATCATAATTCCTAATCATATAGGCTTTCACATAAAACTTATTGCATTGTCTATTTGTCTCTACGATTTCCTCTATTTCAATGCTATCTCTGACATTTTCTTACCCCAAAGTTCAATTTTTTATTTCACCTTCATTACTTGAAATTTTGTTTTCTATCTTTTATTCCATGTTCAAGTACATCCAAGAATTGAAATTAGGATGGTGGTTTATATAATGATGCTTTGGTTTTGGTTTTATTTTATACAAGGAGGAGGAAAATGATATTGAAGTTGATACTTTATATTGCCTATAACAGGTAAAGCCCTTTTGAGATTCAACCAATCATTAAAAAGTTAAACCTTTTATTTCCTTTTCAAGCTAACTAACTTAGGTGGCTTTCTACCTGGTTAGTTACTCTTTTAAGGTAAGAGACCATCAACCCCTTTACTTTTCTTAACATCCACCCTTCATACTCTCCCCTTTATGCACTTACCTAAGCCTTTCCTCCCATTATATTTGCCTCACTTCATATCTTGCCACTTATCCCTTTCAACTGAAACAACCAACAAACAGTTGAGGAGTGACCTACTTTTCCTTTAAAGTCAAGTGAAAAACCAACTATAACTCCTTAGTTAACTAAACCCAAAAAAACCTAGAGTGTTGTCAGAGGTGACTAATGATCAAGTAATGCTTAATTTTTCACACTAGCAAGTATTGTAGAAGTGTAGGTTGGAATTGTTGCAAGCTAGAGCTTCACGCTAGTTAACCTTGATGGGATAGTTTATTGATTAATGCCAATCTTCTCTCAAATGGAACTTTCGGCTAAGAAATCATGGGACAAGCTTGGTTTGGAGAAAGTAGTAATTAATGAGGAAGATTATGTTGTGGACGCAAGCGTAGTAAGGAAGAAATGTAAATTTCGGTTCCTTATTTCAATTCTAGTTAGACAAGTTGTTATTTCTATTTGATTCAGTTTGTTAGTCCTATCCTTGTGGTATTTCCCTTTTAAAGATAAGTTTCCTCAGTAGGACTTCTAAGGTAGTAGGGCTTCTATTGATGTAAGGAGACTAGCGTATTTATTTGGCAATCACAGCAATAAAAATAAGCAGAAGATTTTAAATCAAAACACGAGATTGGAGTTCTCTCTTTCATTGAATTCCAAGGTTTTAGTCTCCCTTAATGAGCTGAGTTTACATTCACGATAGGTCGATCTAAGAATCAGAATAAGGGCAAGGAGAAAGGAAGGTTGTTTAGACTTTACTTTACTGTCAATCGCCCTGTGACGCGATCCAAAACTCAGAAACTTAACAAGTTGGTGTCAGAGCCTAATATAATGGGCGATGATATGGAATCCAGAATTGAATCAAGATTTCAAGAAGAACGATCTATAATAGACTCTAAGTTTTCTACAATGGAACAACACCTTGGTGAGTGGATTGCGCAAATCATGCAGGAACAATTTGCGAGCTTGGGATTGGGCAGCCACAAGCATATACAAAAGGGTGGTGAAGCAAGCAGCTTCGCTACTCCGATAAAAGGACCTCCACCAACCATGATTCCCCGGTTTGAGAAATTGGATTTTCCGACTTATGATGGGAAGGAAGAGCCATTAATTTGGGCACACCGCTGTGAACAATTTTTTAAGAACCAAAATACACCTGAGACTGAAAAAGTGGGACTCGCAGGTTTTCATCTTTTGGGAGAAGCACAACTATGGTACTATCAGTTGAGAAGAGCCAAGGGAACCATGACTTGGTTGAAATTTCAAAAGAGTTGCTTTCAACGTTTTGGACCTTCGGAGAGCAGCAATCCTGTGGGGGAGTTGGCCACTCTACGCCAAACAGGTACAATGGAAATTTATCAACGCCAATTTCAGGAGAAACTAGCCCGAGCTGTTGATCAAATTCTAAAACATTTGTACGTGGGCTTGTTCATGGCTAGATTAGATGACTCTCTCCAATTGGATGTTCAATTAATGAAGTCGCCAGATGTACCTGCAGCAATGAGCCTGGCTAGAGCTTATAAACAGAAACTTCACTTACAAAAAAACACCAGTATACAGAGGGGACAGTGGCAGCCAAGAAACTCCAGTATACCTTCAGCAGTGGTAACCAAACAAACCGCCACCCACACACCTTTCTTCAAAAAGTTGTCACGAGTGGAGATGGCAAGGCGACGGTCAAAAGGCTTATGTTATAATTGTGATGAGCTGTACTCGGCTACACATCAATGCAAGCGACTTTTCTGGTTAGAATTGGCTAAAACTGAAGATCATTAGGAGGACAGCATAGAAGTTGCTCCAGAAATATCGTTGCATGCTATTATAGGGCAGTCTCGCGGTAGCACCATGCAGTTACTAGCCGTCATGAATGGACAACTCGTGCTAGGTTTGATCGATTCCGGTAGCACTCATAATTTCTTAAGTTTTGCAGCAGCTCAACGTCTCACTCTCCGCATTCAATCCTTGCCAAACACCGCAGTTTCCATTGCCAATGGGGAATGAGTTAAGAGTTTGGGCGTTTGTCTTCGAGTTCCATTTTCCATTGCTAGCCATGATTTTTCAGCAGATTTTATGTGATTCCACTCGACGGGTTTGACATAGTTTTGGGAGTTAAATGGTTGGAAACATTGGGACTTATTTTATGGGATTTTACTGCACACACCATGACTTTTTCATTAAAGGGCACCTCCATTTTACTACAGGGATTACCACAACAAGGAGACCACCACACCTACCTCTTGATTGAAAATCCTTCCACCGAACAACAACTAGAGGAGCTCTTATCTTCTTTTAAAGAATTGTTCCAAGAGCCCACTAGCTTACCTCCAATCCGCGAGTGCGACCATCAAATTTGTCTACTCCCTGGTACAACTCCTATAGTGATTTGACCATATCGATAGCCACATCGACAGAAGGATGAGATTGAAGCACAATGTAACAAGATGCTGTAACAAGGGTTTATTCGGTCTAGTCGATCACCATTCTCTTCTCCAGTTTTGTTAGTCACCAAACAGGATGGTTCTTGGCGACTTTGCATTGACTATCATGAGCTAAACGCAAAGATGGTCAAGGACAAGTTTCCCATCCCTGTAGTCGATGAATTACTCGACGAGTTACATGGTTCCAAGTACTTTACTAAATTGAATTTACGGTCAGGCTATTATCAAGTTCGTATGTCCTAGGTTGATATAGGCAAGACTGCTTTCCGTACGCACCATAGGCATTTTGAGTTCCTTGTAATGCCTTTCAGCCTTACTAAGATATTCCATAAATTTTT
The DNA here is from genome assembly GCA_027563825.1 of Erythroxylum mucronatum. Classification (NCBI taxonomy): domain Eukaryota; kingdom Viridiplantae; phylum Streptophyta; class Magnoliopsida; order Malpighiales; family Erythroxylaceae; genus Erythroxylum; species Erythroxylum mucronatum. The sequence goes on along the minus strand of JAOSBP010000001.1, from coordinate 8,026,612 downwards.
ACGTCAATTTGTGTTGGTATTTTTTGACAATATTTTGGTTTATAGTAAGACATGGGACGAGCATTTGATTCACATACGGAGGGTCTTTACCTTGTTGCGAGCTTATAAGGTTTACTTAAAGGGCTCTAAGTGTTGTTTTGCTTTAGCTCACGTGGCATATTTAGGCCACACTATCTCCATTGACAGTGTTGGGGTTGATATGAACAAGGTGCAATTTGTTTTGGCATGGCCACAACCACAATCTCTCACTTTGCTTTGCGGTTTTTTAGGCCTCACTAGTTACTACCACAAATTTATTCGTGATTATGCGTTATTGACTGCTCCCCTCACTTCGATGCTAAAGAAAATTCATTCCTATAGACAGAGGTAGCCGTAGAAGCATTTGAGCAGTTGAAGCGTGCCTTATCTACTGCACCTGTTTTACGACTGCCTAACTTCACTAAGGAATTTTTAGTGTGATGCTTCCGGTGGGGGTATAGGGGTTGTTCTACAACAAGAGGGTCATCCCATTGCCTTCTTCAATAGGCAATTGGTACTGTGCCATCAGAAGCTCGCGGCTTATGAGAGAGAATTGATCGGGTTGGCTAAAGTTGTGCAATACTGGAGGCCATATTTGTGGGAGCAATCTTTCCTCATCAGGACGGACCATTACAGTCTCAAATTCTTGTTAGAACAGCGCATTACGACTCCTCCTCAACAACATTGGCTTAGTAAACTCATGGGTATACTTTCACAGTTGAATACCGCGCTGGCAGACTCGACTCTGCCGCGGATGCCTTATCCCAACGCGATAACAATGACTCTTCTTTGCTTGCTATCAGTTCCCCTAGAAGTGCCTTACTTGACTCCATCAAAGATGAGCTGTTGAATTCGGCGGCCCTCCAATTTGTGTAAACAGGTTGAGAATGCTAAAACTACTTCGAATTGGCAACTTTGTGATGGATTGCTTTTGTTTAAAGGCAAAATTTATCTCCACTCTGACTCTTCCTTGATTACAACTATTCTGTCTAGTGTTAGATGCATTTTTATCATTAGAATTAATGGCATTTTTCCTTAATTTCTAGATTAATTATTGGGTCTTATACATATTTTTCCTACTAAATTGTTTAGTTTATCTTAATCTGCATTTTTAACGGGTCTTGTTTAATTTGTAGGAAATACACTTGTTTTTAATTGAAACAGACCGCAACAATAATTAATTTAAGGAAATATCCAAAACTTAGTCACAGCACCAGAGATTTAAAGGTGGCATTTACTTGTGAAACAAGACAAGTAGCGTGACCAAGGAGGAGGGCAGCGTTAGATGGGAGATTTCAGACACAAAGTAATTAGATGAAGGCACGTGGAATTTGAGTAGCAAATTAAGGGATGAGACATGCAAAAACAATTGAGAGAAAATCAACGCAAGTCACGCACAAAGGCTCCAAGGCAGTGATAGCTAGAGGACAAAACAAAAGGAATTAATTGTAAACATCACTGGTCAACAATTCACGCAGATGGAGACGCTAGAAGTTGTGGACAGCAACAGGTGGCAGCAATTTATGGGCAGATCATGCATGAGCTACGAAGACAGCAGCAAGGTAGAAAAATTAGAGAAGCTTGCAATTTAATGGCACAAATCACGCAAGGAGGCGTGACCAAAAGGCAGCTGGGACAAATTGAGGCAACAAATGAATTAAAAGAGATGATGATACGTGGAGACAGGGACACGCGTTACAAGCACAAAACAAGCAATAAATCAACAGATAGAGTAGTGAGGAGTCATGTAATTGACGCAAGTTGAGGTCAGCCGCCAGCGTGAGAGACACAAATAAATCAGCAAGGAGTCACGATGGTTGGAGATAAGCGGCGCTGGAGACTTTTAATTGGAAAACAACGCATAAGGACAGTGTGAATGGGCCGCGCATGGGCGATAAATTAGCAACAAATACAAGGAATAAAAGGGGCAGTACATAAACAGACAGTAGGAGGCGTGCTTGGGCCGGCGTTTAACGCATACGGACAGGGAGAAATAAGCCAGCACACAAGTGGAAATAACACTAAGAGTGGAGGTGTGAGCTGAAAGGGAGAGAAACTCATGTTGCAGCTGGTGGACAAAAATTACGCCAACGCATGACAAAAGACCTACCAATTAGAGTGGTTGCCGACAAAAAAAAAATAGCACAAGAAAATCCCACAATAAAGACAACCATAGGGGCAGCTCAAGAGATATTCACGCACGTTAAAAGGAGGAAGACAATAGGGAAAGAAAAGGAGAGTAGCGGCTGCGTTAAAGGCTGGAAAAATAAGAAGAAAAGTAGGAGCTTGAGGCGTGAACTATGAGCAGGAGAAGAATAACAAAGGGGGCTCTTTAACTTTACAAAAAAAAAGAAACAAGTGGACAGCAACGAAATTCATTGATTGGGGCTCAATTTTACACACTAGGGGGGTCCACCAAGCACTTACTTTTCTACTTTGCTATCAACGTTACATTTAATACATAGGGGAGGCTAATGTGGAGCTTGAAAAATCAAGGTAGGGACCACTCACTCATAAAACAATTCTCTCCACTCACCCACCAAGAAAACTAACGACAACTCTCCTCTCATTTGGATTTTAAAGGACCCACTCATTTAATTGGGAGCATGGACGTTACAATATACAGACAAGGGGGGACAACCAGCACTACTGGGGGATTGGATAAAAATTCTCTCCACTCACTTGAAGACACACGTTACACATTCAAGGCTCCATTCTCAATTCACTCTACAACAAGCACTCATTTCATTACTCACTCTACAAGCTATCAACGTGGAAAACACAAGGAGAGGCTCCACCAGCCAAGCATTAACGTGACACTCTTCATTTAATCTCCACTCAAGCACATTTAGAGAGGAGGACTCCAAGACCAAGCAATCACCATTTGTTCTTCCATTCCTTCTACTTATTTCTTTTTCATAATGCTTGCCTTTATTATTTTTATTGTTGCTACTGTCATTATGAGTAACTAATCCTTTCATTCTAGGATTTTAATGGAACCCTTGATGTAATCTCGGTTAATTGGTATTTTCTA
>JAOSBP010000001.1:7994583-8006394 GCA_027563825.1 Erythroxylum mucronatum | reverse complement strand
TAATGGTAGTTGTGACCAGAGTAGCCAACGATCAGAGCTTAAAGCTCAACGAGTGAAAATGAGCTTCGAGCTCAAAAATGATTCAGAGCCTCAGGCTCAACGTTTAATGAGCCCTATATGGGACAGTTATTAATGAGCCCGATATCCAATGGATACGAGACAGTTTAGGCACTCGGTCACAACAAAGTAATAAATGGAAAGTGGGTCTCATGTACATGTGCATAAAATGATTGATTTAATCGTATCGAATGTGAAGTGTGACAGTGAATGTGAAATGTAACATGATGGGAATACAATTATATGTTATGTGGCTGGGTGAACCATCAATGATAGTCACTCACTGAGTTCGCAAAATCCACCCAAAATTTGCAATTATTTTTCATGACTCAGAAGAATACCCCGTTATGCAACGAGAGTAGACTTACTGCACACAGGGAAAAGTTAGAGGTTGAGATCAGTTCGCGTCTGCATTAGGAGTTTTCTTATTTTGTATAAAGTGTATTCCGCGATTTCTGTACAGTATGTATTTAAATATTTCAGTTTATCATAAGTGATAAAGGATGGGAATCTTTGTAACTGAGATTGAGTAAATGTGGATATTTCTGTTTATATCAATTTGTGCCAATTGGAAATGATTGTAAGTGTTTTATATATTGAAATGGGCCCAACGGCCCAAAGTGGATTGGTTTGTAAATAAAAAGGGTTATGAATGAAATTGGGCCCTAATTGACTATTAAAATGTATTGATTGTAATGTATTGAAAACATTATTCTATCAACTTTTAAATTTATTTGGCCCACATTGGAAACAGACTTCTGCATATGTTAGTGTTTTCAAAAAAAAAATTATACCGACTTGTGATTGATTGAGTGCCTTAGCATGCCACCTTCGTAGACACGGACTCGGATATCACCATCGATGTCGGGTTCGGGTCTTGCGAGAGTGGGATGCTACAGAAAAACAAACAATTATCTATTAAAGAGTGATTTAAGGAGATAATAGTTCCATAGAAACAGGGATTTATTTACTGGTTTATTGGCTGAGTCCTAACAATGTCATTTGAAACATGCAACAATTTATTTGAATAGACCTACTTTTAAGAGAATATGAAGTATGAAAGAACACTATTTTTTTTAGAAACTTTAACTTTGACAATTGTGAAGTCAATATTTAAAGTGGTATTATAATAATTTTAAGGGTAAAAGATATAAACCACTCCTATAGTTTGAGAAATTTTAGAAAAACTCTATATTTAAAATTTTAAATAAAATTTCTTTAAGTTTTTAATTTTTTAGAAAAACCTTTCTTCTATACTTCGAATAAAAACTAATATGATAACTTAATTTAGCTCTTCACTTGACCTAAACTGAATGAATTCAACTTAAATTAATAATTTAAGATAATTATAATAAATTATTAATTTGGCTCAAATTTAATTAGTTTAATGTGAGTTTAAGAATTATGTTAAATCACCACATAAGCAACAATTGATTGGTATAAGTTCGATATTCATATAATGTGTATTTTATTGTTATTTTCCAACCAAAATTTAAGATAAGAGGTTCTATTAAAAAACATGAAAACTAGAATTTTTATTAAAAAATTTTAAAATTAAGGAATTTTTAAAAAGTTTCTTAAAATATAAGGGACCTCGTTGTCTTTTTACCCTAAATATAATTTCAATAATCGCGGTTACCTACTAAATTGTGGGCCTATAAAGAATCATCTTTGAGGGGGAAAATGCAATTTGGGCTTTAACAAGATTAAAAAAAAAACATGATGCAAGTCTATAGCAATAACCCCAAAAGACATTAGATACACATTTTCAGAGTTTACTTTAACTTGAGTTTAGTCATTTTCTTTGATCAAATTAAAAATATAATTCTTTGTTCTCTTTAAACAAATGGCCTTGTTAAAAAAGGATTAAAAAAACATAAATATCTACTTAACTTATTATAAATTTTATTTCATTATTTTAAATTATATAAATTTTATTTAGTAATTGTTTTATCAAAATATTTATCAAATTTAATAAAAATTATTTCATAATTATTAGTTATACTTAGGATAAAGTTTTGAGTTTTACTTGATTTTATAATATTAGCCAAAATTAACAGAAGTAATAATAAATACTCAAACTTTTCAATTTGCCGTAAAATTAGCTCAATATTAACTTTACAGTTTTGATAGCTTAACGCATGCATGACATATAATAATACCAATCAATAATCAAATTTGAAATAAAAAAGTTGTGTTGTGGCAATAGGAACCATAAGCCATCATAAACGTTATTTTCTTCAGCACCAAACATCTCATCAACTCGTTTCCTGACATGGTAGAAATAGAAAGTAGGAATGTAGGCAATGTATTGAGTGGTTTAAAGGCATTTATGTTTACATACAAAAATGAAAACTTTCGAAAAGTAATTTAGCTACATGCACCACTCTTGAGAACCAAACAATTAGAGTGAAGAAATGAAAGAAGCACACCACCAAACACTTTACAAGCACAAAATGAATTCATAAAATGGAATTGACATTAGAGAAAATAAGTGTGTATGATGTGACTCACTATGAAGTCGCATAGTTAATAATTGTTTGTAAATCAAGGTAATAGTAGTCAATTAATTGGTGCCCAAAACACAAAAAAAGAGGTAGAAGAGGGAGGTAATTAGGGAAACATAGACTTTATAGGGATTTTGGAAGAGTTGATTCTCTAAGAGTGCCAAAAAGGTTTTTATCCTTAAAAGTAGTTTTGGGTTTAAATCTTTTGTACTACTTAACCTATTTTAACCATGTTTGTGCCTCAAAATGACAGTTTTATATGAAACACGTATAAAATGACATTGTTTTTGGAACGGAACATAGTTGGAATAGGTTAAATGATACAGAGGACTTGATGACGTAGTTTTGAGGTTACACAGGAAGTTATAGAGCAGTAGTGTTGTTCTCGAGTCTTTTCTTATTGTCATTGCTTTCCATGCTATTTCCACTCCTGTGTTTATTCCTATTTGTAAGTTTTGTGCTATCTATTTATCTATGGTTATCATTTTGTTATTGTAATTTAAAATAAGTTAACTGTACATAAAGTACTGGTGCCAAGTTCTATTTCTTTTCTATTTTTTTAATTTAATTATTGATATGTAATTTTATATCTCATGTAGATGTTGACTTCTTAAAGTGAATACTATTAATTATAATATTAATGAGGGCTTCATATGGTGGTGGTATTTGAGTAAGCTTAATTTTTGATGTCAACGTAAGAACTGAAGTTGGTACGACATCTAATTCTTATGGGTAGAATCTGTAGTAGAGATGCTTGACAATAGACATCTATTCCAATAAGAATATCATCATCATAGCTCGATAAAATAGTAAAGGGACAACTTTGAGTCCAAATGGCATAACAATCCATTGATATTAGTCGTTTGGAATATAAAAAGTTGTTTTGTATTTGTCTTGAGGGTTTATTCCAAGTTGTCAAAATCCTACTTTAAAATCAAACTCGGAGAAGATGGTAACTTTCTTTAGAAATAACACTTGCATACTAATCTTCGACAGTGAGAATTCATAATCTTATAAGAAAGCATTTAGAAGTTTATAGTCAATGACTAACCTCTTTTCCCTCGTTTTTGTTCAGACCTTTTTGTTGACATAAAAAGCCAGACAAACCCAATTAAATTTAGTGGGCACAATTAGTCCTTGTTCAAGGATAATAGCACTATTCTTGTGCTAGTTTCAAATCATTATGATTCATACTTGGGTGAGTAGCCTTGATAGGACTGATATTTTCGTTCTTCTTGAAAAGAAGAAGAATAAAGAAATCAACATTTTTCCATAGAAGATTAGAATGAGAAAACTGTGCATAAGACTGAGGACAATAGTCCAAAAATTGGTCTTTCAGGACTTCATACAGTGGCGATACTTAAGTAAGTTTAAATATATTCCTGATGTCGGTGTAGGAATTGAAGTTGGTATGACATCTAATTCCTGTGGTAGAATTTATAATGGAGATGCCTGATAATAGGCATCCATTCCAATAAGAATATTATTTTTGATAGCTTTGAGTAACATCGTAAAATTAGATAAAGTTTAATATTTTAAATATAATTTACCCTTATACATATAAAACATTTATATTTAAAATAAGTAAAAAAAGGATTGTAAGAGAAAAATAAAAGAGTCCAACATTTCAAGATTTATAAAAAGGAATTAATCACATTACATGAGGAATGGAATGTGAAAGTTGATATGTTAAATTCAAATTGATTGAGATTTAAACTAAGTTTGACTTTAGGACAATTGAGGATATACATTATTCAATTAAATTATACTAATGTAATGTTATTTCTATCTTAATTGGCAGTATGATGAGGACAGAATTTGAAAATTTTTGATTTTTTGAGGTTCAAAATAAAATCGCAAGTCAGGTTTAAAAGCTAATAAACAAAGGCTGTTAGGAGTTAAGATTTAGGGCAGAAACAACCATACTTTGTTTTATCTTTTTCTTAATTTAAGAAAAAAGCGAAGCAAAATGGAGAAGACTCTCTTTTATTTATTTTTTACTCTTTCTTATTATATTTTATTCTTCTTCTTTGTGGAAAAGAAGGCGACGAAGCCCCACAAGAAAACAAAAATAGAAAAGCATTATACGCCCGATCACCAGTGCGACGTCGTTTGCCGCCTCTGCTCCTCACAGATCGTCCCAACTTCCAACCTGGTAGGTTCTATGCAACGCCCTTGCTCCCTCCTCGATGGAGTCAGCTCATCAGTTGTTGAATATTAGTCAACGGTTCTCAATTTAGGGTGTTGTTTTCGAGTTGCTCATTTCTAGAGTTAAGCTTTGTTTGGTTTGATTTGAATTCTTGTTTTTTTTCAGGTTTAGGTAAGGTAATAATGTCTATATGGAAATGGAAGTAAATTTTGTGTTTGTTTTTGGATAAGTAGCAATCAAATCAAGTTCCTTTTGATTTTGGAAAGAAATTAAAATTCGGAATTCTTGATTTTATTGGGATGATAGATTCTCCACATTGTCCAAGAAAATGGAAGATAAAGCTGTGTAATATATATATACACACACAGACACACACATTTCCTTTTGGTGACCAAAGCTTGGGTTTATTGTTTTCTTTGGGAAACTTGTCGTCTTCTAAGCATTTATCCATTTAGTTGGAATTATTCTCTTCATTGCTCTCAACATCAACTCTTTGATCTACGGATTCTTTCTCTTAGTTTGGATTCCGAGAAAACCGAGGAAAGATATTTTAATTACAAGTTTCTTTATTTTTGCTTCTTGAATTTAATGCTTTATGTTAATTATTTGCTTTCCTTGTTAAACCGCAGCTTCTTTGTCCCAGCCAAAAGAAATATGTGTGTCTTCCCGTTGAGAAATTTGAGTTTGTACTGATGCCGATGTTATTATATTTTTCTGGCTAGAAATAGAATTGTGTTAATTTAACCTGGGCTTGTGCTGTCAAGGTATTTGGATTTTCTGTACAACTTGCACTGTTTCTTGGAATAAGAACAAATCAAGGAGTCGGACATCATTTAAGGTGTGCTATTTTCTAGTGATTCTATGCTTCCGTCGTTTAAGTTGGTGTTGGTGGGTATAGATGGATGTTGGCCCACTAGAACAAGGATCTGAGATTCAAATTGACGTTTATCCATTATTAATGGAGCGCCTCGAATGTGTTAATGGGAGTGATCACACTGTAGACATACCACAGAGTATGGATGGTTCTGTCTCAGCATCTCATGATAGAAGTTACAGTCGTTTTGAAGCTTCTTCCTATGAGGACAGCTCTTTAAGCAATGTAAGAGTTCCTGTTTCTCAGCCATCAGCATCTTCATCAAATGGTCCAAACTCACAAAATTCTTCCTTCATAAGGAGGGGAGAAGCTCGTAGGCGTAGGAGTCCACTGAATTCTGGGTTGTGGATTTCTGTTGAATTAGTTCTGACAGTGAGCCAGATTATTGCATCTATTGTTGTATTGTCTATATCTAGGGATGAGCATCCCCATGCACCATTGTTTGAATGGATTGTTGGTTACGCATCTGGTTGTTTAACAACCCTTCCCCTGCTTTATTGGCGTTATCGTCATCGGAATCAGACTTTGGATCAAGACTCATCTCAACCTCGTCAGACTTCAACACACATTAATGTCCCTGCAGGACTATTTTCCCTTTCAGTTACTAGGGCTTCAGAAGGTGAAGATCGAAGAAATGCTGTCCCATCAACTAGAGGTAGCCAATATGCCAGGGCTTTCAATGCAAGGTATTTTTGGTGTCAATCAAAGCTCTATGGAGGTGTATTATACTTGTATCAGTTGTGATTGTGCCATGCACTTTGAACATATTGGATAAGTGTTGGTTCTAATATCTGTTTAGACAGTTGCGTTCATTGTTTTAGAGTTATTCATACTGGTCGTATTTCTTCTTCCTTTGTAAGGAATTGACTAAAATTACAAAAAACGGTTCTTTCCTTTACTGTTTCTTAGTTGGGACTTATTTGTTTCTCATGCATTGATATTCAGCACACTTTCTATCACAAGACTTTATATGTGCCTAGACAGCTTCCACCATGTCTAGGTCATTGGTGTTATGTGCATTAAAGTTTATTTCTTCCAGTTTGTTATCTTTAATAGTGATAACTGGTAACTGAAGATATTAACGCATAAAGTGTCGCCTTTATCCCCTTTTGTGGAAGATTGATACTGAACAAAGATCTAATATCTTTAAGATTGATTGTGAAGGAGATCCTAGCAGTTGCTTCTTCCCAACTTGTTAAATGAACAGTAAGTAGAGATTTATAATCCCTTCACCAAATATCAGTGGAGTGTTGGATTCCTTGTTTTAAAATAACAACAGATATATCTGTTAGATGATCCAAGAGGAAGAGAGAGAGGGTGTGTATGGTTGAGGGACGGGTTGTTGGGGTAGGCAAAATGGATGGAGGAAAGAACCCAAGAGGGGGTTACTGCAGCTTTTAGAAGGTTTTGTTTGGGTTAGATAGTAATTCCTAGTTTAGTGGTGCGACAAAATTGTAATTAGCTGTGAAGCAATATATCAAAATTTGAGTTATTGATATCTTAATTTTGAGCTACTCATGTAACGATTTAGATAATACTAAAATTATCACATTGCAATTCCTTGAAATTAGATAAAAAAAATTGGGATTCTAAATTCATGACAGTGGTATGGTGGGGTTGGAATTAATAGGCTCAATCAAAATTCCAAATTTCATTTTGCATGTCCCAAACACAATAGTAAAGTAAAATATCATTGATGATTCAAGGGCAGTAGTCGATGAGAAAGGTCAAATGTAGCTGAAGTGGATTGGATTCCTTCATATGGTCTCTCTTGTAATGCTTTGTACCATGACTTGATCCTTCCAACACGATGCCTCTTTTCTTTTGGTTTGCAGGCTTAAACTCCTGATGGACTACTATAAAATGGGATTGGATTGCTTCTTTGCTGTTTGGTTTGTGGTAGGCAATGTATGGATCTTTGGAGGACATTCATCTGCCATTGAGGCTCCTAACTTGTACAGGTGTGATGCATGGTGTTGTCTCTAATATATCTTGCGTTACATAGAGTTGATACCTTCTTTGTATCTATTTTTCAGGTTATGTATAGTGTTTCTTACATTCAGCTGTATTGGATATGCCATGCCCTTCATTCTGTGCGCAACAATCTGCTGTTGCTTGCCTTGTATAATTTCTATCCTTGGGTATAGAGAGGATCTATCACAGACCAGAGGGGCGACATCAGAAGCAATTGATGCTTTACCAACATATAAATTCAAGTCCAGTAAGAATGGAAACCGAGATGATATAGATAATAACTCCCCTGCTGGTGATGGTGGTGTTGTAGCAGCAGGAACTGAAAATGAACGAGCCATCTCTGGTGAAGATGCAGTAAGGCCACCTGCTTATAAATTTCTACAATCTGTAGACATCTAAATCACCTTGAAGTTCAATTTTTCTATCACTAGTGAAATCATCTTGTTACTGTGATAGGTTTGCTGCATTTGTTTAGCTAAATACGTCAACAATGATGACCTCAGGGAGCTACCTTGCGCTCATTTCTTTCACAAGGAATGTGTAGATAAGTGGCTAAAGATAAGTGCATCTTGCCCCCTATGCAAGAGTGAGGTTGGTGATAGTGTTTTGGTTTCCGGATCAATCTCTGGACAGCAACTGGTTTAGAGAGAAATGGAATAGTGTTGTGGAAAGCATCATCTTTTTCATCACTGACTATATAAAAGAGCAGTCTATATACATAAACATCTTTCCCATTTTGACATGTAAAGTATGTATTCTTTTTCATGGTCTTCCTGTGCCTTGGAACAGTGAAGTTATGTAAGAATTTAGTTGGTGTGGCATCCGCTTTTGGGCCTTGCATCTAACCAAACAGTTGGTCATAACCCATTTGTCTTGGGAAGGGATTCTGCATGTGCATCCTTTAACGGTTTTACCAGCTGCTGTTAGCTTAATACAATAGAGTTGGTATACATTTAAATGCCTTTTCTCTGTTTTCCATTTATCTTTTTGAGTTAATACTTCAATGCATGTCGTCTTTTTCGAAAAAAGGTGTGAGTTAAGTTTTACAAATCCCTATGCTTAAACAATAGTAAAATGAAGAGTTTGGCCAGTATTTTAAGTCAATAAAAAATCATTAAGTTGAAATCTATTATTTTACAAGGAGATTCTCTCTGTAAAATCCCCTGCCTGCCTTCTCTCTTCATCCGACTTTTCCTTGGGTTTGATAGGGTCAAACTTTGACTTTCTTTTAAGCTAATGGCGAACTTCCCGCCTAAGTTTAGTCTCCACTCCCAGAACTTAGGCTTCAGGAGGTCCCTCTTCTGCTTTGGCTTCACTGATCACTCCTCTTCTTTCCTTTGTTTAGGGTAAGCATATTTCTTGTTTTCTAGGCATTTTGTCAAAACCCCCTGACCTCTCATTCCATACCACCTTCTTTGGTGGCTTGCTCCATTCCTTTTTCTTTTCCTACTTTTTTATTTAGAAAATGAATAAATTTTTATTAACCATAGCAAAGCTAAAACCATCATTACAACATTACAAGGATTTCCTCAGCATAAATCAAGTTATCAACTCAAACCAAAAACAGTAAGGATATCTAGCTTTATAAGTTTACATGTGCCAATTGTTCTTTAATTTGATGGACAAGTTGTTGTCTGCATTCTTGGCTATTGATACAGCTCTAATCCAATTGATATTGTCCTCAACTAGTTGATGTTTACTTGTTTCTTCAGCTTTGTAGATTCTATTGTTTCTTTCTTTGCATAAAGAGTAGATAGTAATTGTAAATGTTGTCTTGTAAATTACTCCGATTTGCTTCTGCATTCTTGCTAATCTGCTAATCCATTTCAGAACTCTAAGCCGCTCATAGGTTTGACAATAATCTATCATCTGATGCTTGATTCTACTCCAAACTGACATGGAATATGTGCATTGAAAAAACAGGTGTTTTCTGTCTTCTTCAGTTCATTGCATATCACATAAACTAGATCATATGAGCCAAACCATCTATTTTTGGTTCTTATTTTGTTTTTAATAACCAAGCAAGTGATCATAGAGCCTTTAGGACTAAGGAAGTTTCTCTGTAACAAATCGTACCAAGGCACCCTCTCCCTGTTATTTTGGATTTGGAAGATCTTGTAGCAAGATTTGTTGGTAAACACTCCTTTAGAATCAGCTATCCATGTGAGTTCATCTTCTCTATACCTAATAGTGGTTTGAGGAAAGAATTCAAATAAGGAGGTGAAGCCTTTAAAACTACCAGACCATTTTGAATAAGTGAAGAGGCTGTTGCATTAAGGGGAATTCTATTACTAAGCTAAGCTATCTCTCTTCTTTGCACTAATTATCATACCAAATCCATATTTTTTTCACCAGTCCCCAATTTGTGTTTCAACCAAAGGTAAACAATGTTCCTCAATTGCTACATGTGAGTGAAGCACCATGAGGCATCCCTGGTGATAGGCATCTTCCAAAAAGTTATTTGCCCCCCTCTGTTACCCCTTAAACTAGTAGCCTTTTAGCTTAGAATACTTTCACATAAAGTTTGGAATCAAGTGGTAGGGGACTAAGAACTCAAACTCAAGTTCATTCTTGAAGTTAGGGATTCTACAACCGTTAGTTATCTCTTCACCTTCGAAAATCCTTAAAGTTGGAGATGATAAATGCAAAACAACACTAGTGGGATACTTCTTGAATAAGTGAACTTCCCACAAATCAAAATTTGGGTCGAGAATAGATAGGACAAGTGGGGCTTAACCTTTGATTAAAGCAGAAGACCACTTCCCTTTCAAGCTTAACGATGTCTTGGAATGTTGAGGGCATTACAGTAGTGTCTCTGGCATTGAAATGGAATGTCGTTATTTCTCTTTAAATTAAAACCTGGTATAACCTTAGACAAAAAAGCTTATTACCATATGGGTCTGTTTCCATATATTTCACTTGGGTATTGATCTACAATGAGATTTAGCTATTTAGCTAGTTTCATAGGCAAATCTGCGTGTCTAAATGAGTATATTGGTAGTTTGAGGAGAATAGGGTATGCTAAGGTGTGTGAGGCAAATCTGCGTGTCTAAATGAGTATGTTGGTAGTTTGAGGAGAATAGGGTATGCTAAGGTGTGTGAGGAAGTAAAGAAGGACAAGGATCTCCTTAAAACTCTAAGAATTTATGTCTGAATGAGAAAGGTGGCTTAATGACCTAAAAAATAACTCTTTCTTTCCCCTGAAAACCAGTTCAAATCAATCTAGTTAAAGTTTGGAGACCTTTTGGGAAAAAAATTCTCTCTGGAAGGACACACTTAGGAATAAGATAATTATATAACTATTGAAGCGCTGGCACGTAGTCTAGAGTGTCCTAACCTGAGAAATAATGAAGGGAATAAAAAGAAGAATATTGCTAACTTGGACACTTACGAAGTCTTTATAGGGAATTTTACAAACTCCAAGAAAGTAACTCCACTTTTGCCATAACCTCCATAAGCAAACCAATCCCTTGTTTGCTGGGTAATAATGAAGGGAACCAGAAGAAGATTACCACTTGGACACTAATATAGTTATTGTAGGGATTTCCATAACCTTTGACAACCTTAATAAACAAACAAAGGATTCTACTATGGAGGATTATGTAACTCATCCCTTTCAGCCCTCCAAGGAACTCTTAAATTCTCAAGGACCACCATTAGCAAAATAAGGATAATTCAAATAAGTCATTAAGAGATAATATGGTCGAAGGGAAGGGCTCTCAACCCCTTATCCTTTAATGATTATCTCATAGAATATTAGGGGCTTAAATTGGCGTAAAAAGCAACTTCTTTATGATTATCTTATTTATAAAAAACCATCTTTGGTTGGCATGCTAGAAACTAAGCTCAAGGAGGATAGAATGAACAAGGGACTTTGGTTGTTTGAAAAAAAGTTGGATCACTTTATCTAATCATTCATACCATTACAATGGGAGAATCCTAATGGCCTATGATCCTGAAGTAATTAAGGTACTTCAAATTTAAACTTCTAATCAATTTATAAATCTAAAGACTAAAGTTGGATGATATTAGAATCTCTTTTTTTTATATACTGCTAATATTGCTTTCCAAAACTATGGGAAGACCTGAAACCTTTACACTCTAATTTCCTAACCCCTTATTTTGTGCTTGGTGATTGCAATTTTATCCTATATGCTCAGAAGGGATAATTTGTTAAGTCAGAATTTTTTGACTTCACGTATAAGAAGATTTTGATGACAAACAAACATGAGACAGAATGAAAAAGAAGA
>JAOSBP010000001.1:7968943-7984694 GCA_027563825.1 Erythroxylum mucronatum | reverse complement strand
CCCTCCCCCTGCCAACCCCGCGCTTCCCTTTACCCTCTAGCCGGCCCGCCTGACTCACATTAGGATCCACACCAGTAAGAACACTGTCCCCATCCTCAAAATGGTCAGTACCCAAATCTAAATCCGGCAGTGCCTCACCGGCCTCAGCCGGATTCACCTCCAGAGTAACGTTAGCCATACCAGACTGTAAAGAAATCTCATGGTCCACTAAAATATCCCTGTCCGGAACTAACAAAGAACTCAGCCGATCTCTAGAAGGCACAGGCAGCGCCTTCATCCAAGGCCCAAACGATCTCCGCAAATCAGCTTCAGCTCTAGTAACCTTCTCCCGTCGACAATTTCGTCCTTGATGCCCCAAAATACCACAGTTAAAACAAAAATCCACCATCTTCTCATACCTGACTTCCGCCCAAATCCGATGCTGAGGTCCTCGTGGAACCCAAAAACCAGGCAACAGAGGAGCCATAATGTCAAGCTCAAGCTTCAAGCGGAGAAAGCTACGCCCCAAACCCAACTCCCAAGTGTCCTCATCAATAGCGACCACATGACCTAAGCGGTCCCCAATTCTTCTCGCATTGCTACCAGTAAGTAACTCAAGAGGTAGATTATGGATCTGAATCCAGAAACTACATCTGGAGAAGTCAACCTCCTTAAGAGCCATATCAAGGCCCCACTGTTTCACCACAAAACAACAGCCCATCACCGTCCATGGCCCCTCGCTAACCGCCTGCACCGCGAGGTCGGAACTGTGAAATGACAGAGTATACAGATTAGGACCCAGCTCGCGAACATCCTTAAGCTCCGTCGCCGACCACATACTCCGCAGGACGCCAAAAACACCAGTTCGGTTCACGATCCGTTCGGAAATAAGCTTACCCAAAACCACACACCGCGAGGAATCAGCAATCGATTCCCGACCCGAATCCAACGGAATTTTGAGATCATAAGCAGCCATCACAAACCCCTAAAACAAACCCCAAATCTCCTTGGGCAAGAGATCGAAGAGTGTAAATGCTATGAAACCCGCCAATAGAAGAAAGCCAGTCTCAAAACTCCCAAGAAAAAACTCCAAATCCTAAGACCCAACGCAAAGAAAGACTTGACCAAGGAAACAACGACACAGACGAAACCCAAGACGGAACCCTAGTCAGAAGCAAAGATGCAAAAGAAACCGCCTAGACCTCTCAGAAATCGAGAGAGAGACTCCCACGTGGAGAGAGAAAAGATTTTGATGTATAAGCTAAGTCTAATATAACAAAAAAACTCTAAGAAAAAGACCAAACACAAAGAGCTTCAAATAAGTTGTAAAGGTTCATCAACACTCTGCTCAAATGGGTAAATAAATAAGGAGTTTCAAGTAACTAATGACAGGATTTTAGTAGTGTCTTCCTTTTACGGTTAGGTTTTATTTTGTTGCTTCTCTCCTTCTTCTGGTGTGGTTGGATTCAGTTTGACAAAAGTTGGAGGAGTGAGACCTTTGGAGCAACCTTATTTCCTCCTAAAGCACGTTCCACCATCTATTTAATGCATACATCTCCCTTCTCGTTGTTTGAAGGTCTAAAAGTTGTTCTATAATGGTTATGGTCTTTTAAGATATTATAGCATTTGATCTTTTCCATGTTAAAGGAGATACTTGAATTCATTAATATATCATGAAGTTATTGATGAATTGAAGTTAAGGTCATGGGGAATAATCTTATCACTTGTTTTTTATGTTGCAATAAGAGCAAAGGACTAAAAGTTCTTCCACTAATTTCATTTTACCCTAAAAGTAGATTGATAGAAGAAAAAAGAGGAGGTATAGGGTGAAAGGGGATATCATAAGTTTCAATTTTGAAATAAAATGCTATTGAGGTTAAGATTGGATTGGACATTCAAGCTTACTAAACTACTTGCTCAAAAAAATTATAGTTCGCATTGTTAAAGTTTTTTTTTTTTAATTGAGAAAACCCTACAGGCAGGTTAAGGGGGCTCACTTTTCAGAGGGTCAAGTGGCTGCACCCCATCAGAGGGCCAAGCAGCTATACCCCATCACGGAAGGCCACACTAGTTCTCCACCCATAGGTAAAACCCCGGCTGCCCCAGGCTCTTATAAGAGGGCCTAGCAAGAAATCGAACTTGGGACCTAACCAAAGCCAAGCCCCGCTCTCAACCATCTAGTCACACCCTTGAGGGCGCATTGTTAAAGTTGTTTTCACTGATCTAACAACACCTTGAATTGATTGATGTATTTTTTTTAATAAATTGTATATTCTTTTACAAAATAAAATTTACAAACATTCAATTCAACCTCTTCTATGTACACAACTCTTAAATTTTATTATAAAATTAATATTTTTTGTGTTGATTATACTTTTACTTGTTTCAAATTAAAAAGATAACTACTCATCTTACTACAATAAATGGTAATTAATATTTTTTGTTATAATTAATGTTTAATGTTTCAAATTAAAAAGATTACAACTCACTTAAATAATAATTAATATTTTTTATTGTAAGTATTGTGCAATGTTTCGTAAATGATAAGTGATATTATATATTTTTTATAGGAAATGTATATTTTCATTGAAATTACCAATAAAATAATATGAAGTATTGCAATAGTTCTTAGGCATTTTAATAAGGAATTGTGAATGAGTAATAGGCGAATTAAGGTACCTCTTTTTTCTCTTAAATATTTTGTATTAAATGACTAGTTGTTTGATAAAATACAATTATTATAACAATGTGTCTAACTAAAGTTTGTAATAATTATAAAAGATATTATTCTTAAATCTTAAATAAAAATTTAATTTTAAAGTTTATAATTTTACTATTTAAATACCTAAGAAATAAAGTAATTTGATATTTTGAAGTAAAATTTTATTATTTCCAGTATAATAAATATGTATATATTTATATTATTATATAATTTAATAATAAAATAATAAAATAAATATTATAAAAATTACCAAAACGCTAAATCTATCTATTTTTTACACGATTTAAAATCTAGGAAGTTTGCTTAAGCGTAAACAAAAAAAGACAAATTCAAGAGGTGTGGTTGAATAGCAGGGATTCATCTATCCTTAATTAAAAATCAAAGGTTCGATCCTTGACTACAAACTAACGAGGGGAATAGTCACTGAATCCGTCAAATAAATACTCTGATCTAAGACCCACAAAAAAAAGACTAGACGTATATTCTCCTTGATTTTACATTTTAGTGAGCACAGTCTTCGCAATTAGTGAAAATTGCAAATAGCACAGAGAAAAAGAAGGAGAAGAAGAAAATTGAACCCGAGCTGAAAGAGAAGACTCGCAGCACCTAAACGGTCAGCTTAGCAGAAAGATTTTACAAGACAATTTGGAGATGGCGACCAACGCGAGAGAATCTAGAAGGAAAAGGATCCTTGATAGAAGTGGCGACCGTTTAGCCTTCATTACGGGTCGGATCCAAGACCTCCCTTCTCAATCTCTTCTTCCTGATACCTCATCTCAGCCGTCCAATTCTCAAGGCCCGGTTCCTTTCCTCTCTGGTCAGACTTCGGGTACGTATCCTTCACCATGTCTTAAGATTCAATTTGATTTTTGTATTGGACGCTTTATAGAGTTTCAATAGGGTTATCTTCGCTGGTTACACTTTGCGGCTATTGACTTGTAGGATTAACAGGTGTTTACTGTCGGCTTGGTTGAATGCCTGGACCATTGTGTTAAGTCTAGGATCCAAGTTATCCATTTCGTTTTTTGATGTCTTTTTGAACAACTTTATTTGATAATCTCTGCGTTTGTGTTATCTGGAGAGGATACATAGCTCCTTGATTTGTTATTATTTTGTGAATGTATTCCTATGGTCATTAATTTTAGGTTTATAAAGGATACCAAGTTTCTTGTTTAGTTTTGCTCTCAAATTTCTTTGGGTTTTGCTGACGGAGTGTCTTGTGTTTTGGCTTAAGGCTATGTTTAGTTGGACATAAGGTTTAAATAAAATGGAATATAATAGAATGGAATGATTTATAATAGAATGGAATATAAAAAAAATTGTTGTTTGGGAGGGATGGAAGGGTTCATAATGTAATATACTGAAATGTTGTTTAGATGAAGGTTTTATAATGCAATATAGTGTAAAGTTGTTTATCATTTTACATTCCATCTTAAACTTCTCAAATAGGAGGTTTTTCATTTTTACTGTTTAGGATAGAATGAGATGAAATATGAAACCCTCCTCTTTCATCGCATTCTATTCCCCTTCTATTATAAGCCTTCCTAATAATATTACATTTCATTCCATTAATAAACTCTCAACAAAACATAGCCTAAATAAATGGGATTTAAAACTTCCAAATTTGAAAACCCTAGTTGGTCATTATGATTCAGTTTTTTTCAGTTAACGATGAGGCTTCAGTCTTGCCTGATCATGGTCCCACTATCTATCCTGGCAATGCTGGAAGCATTGTGGAACCTGAACTCAATGAGGTTGCTACGAGCATCTTAACATCAAGTAGTCCTACTCCAGATGCAGCAGATAATGAGCACTCATCTTTGACCTCAGTGGTACACCAGAAATTGGTGACATCTGCATCTTTCAGTGAGCAGCATATGCAACCTATGACTCATAAAGACATATTTGTCTCACCAAGTCAAGTGAGCTCTGCAATTACAGCAACATGGAGATCACGTCTTATTTCCACTGTAGCTATTGCCCTTTTAGTTATTTTCTCACACTCAGGATTTCCTTTACTGGCAAGTAACGTAATCAAGAGCATCATAAGTTTTAGGCCTCTTTACTTGGTTCTTCTTACCAATTTAACGCTTGTGCTAGCTCATCTTCTTTCTGATCATCAAAGAAGTACTGTAAGGGGTGAGGATAGGACACCTTCAACTGAGAAATATGAGTGGACTGATCAAGCTGGTAAGGCTCTGGAAGTAGTTTTGGTGATACGAAAGGCAATGGATGCGATATTCATTGATTGCAGTGTATATGGAATAATCACCATTTGTGGCTTATCAGTTCTGTCCACTTTATCTTGAGTCTTTTTTTGTTTTTCTATCAATTCATATTTGTAACTTAATTTGATGTGTTGTCACAAACTGTTCAGTTAGATATACTATGTCTCTGTTTCAAACCGTACCTTAAGCAATTCTTTTATGTTGAATGAATTTTTAACATGTGAATTCAACCTCCAAATTGATTGGTGAATTGCCTTGCAGACTATTTACTTATGTCTGTAAATTCTCAAGTGGGAAGGCAAGCAAGATAACTGTTATTCAAGATTGCAGAATTTTCCATAAGCATCTATATATACCTGTTCTTTATTTTCTTGTCAGGTTGGAATCCAAAATTCTTTTTTTAAATAAAAAATGTCTAGACCTTGAGGATTAGCCTGTATGCACTTTTGGCATTGACAAATTGATCGTAGCAAAAAGAAGTTGTGGAGCACGAGCAGATTTAACAGTACTAGCCGCTGTCCCAGCACGAATTTCTTTTCAAGTTCTATTTGGGCAATCTAAACAAGTTCCAAATCCATTACCTTTAAGCACCAATACTGTACTTCGATTCAAAAATGGATATCTGGAAATTAAATATTATGTTCAAGCTTGCTTTTTCCGCATTTTTTGATGGAGCCAAAAGTTCCCGGAATTTAAAACCGTACGAGTTAATTATAATAGCTTTTGATCGTAAGCTTTCAGCCCATTGAAAAATGGGGCTTCTGTTAGGATGCTCAAGCAGCACCGATTCACCTTTATAGTACTTGAAACCGTGATTTGTATGAGATACTTGATTATTGTCCATCGACTGGCATTCTCTCTCAATTGTGTGACTGGTTGGGTCTTTGAGGGGAGCTTGCAAAACGATTATCTTTGTAGACTGGCCTAGCATGTCACGGAATTTGGAAACTACATTATTGTCTTCCAAATTAAACAGCAGTTTGGAGTTCCCTTCGTGCTCCCAACGGTGACCCTGCGTTTCTCATATTACTTGTTTCAAGCTCTTCAAAGTGCTCGACTGCGATAAGATCTTTGAATCTTGTTTCTAAGGCATCCTGGCTACTGCAACTGGAGACTGTTTAAGACATCCAACACAAACAAGGTGGTCTACATGATCATCAATACCCAAATTATAGCTCCATATGAAAACTCAATCTAGACAATTATTTGGTTCCAAACATTTTCTTATATATCTCTAATATATTTGTAAAAAAAGGAGATTGAGACGACAGCAATCAAAACATTAAACGAGTAAACTAATAGGTCAAATATAAAAGACGTACACAAAACCGTAGGCGAAAGAGCTCAAAAGGCAAATCATAGTGACAATTTGACACTTACAAATGACAAATTTTCTCATCAATCTTCAGTGCAGGTGTTTGGCTCCTATTGGGTCTTCTAGCATTGGCATGAATTGCAATATTTTGCGACTCAGAAGAACTAGAAGCAACATAACTCCTAGCACAAAACAGTATTTATTAAATACTCACCGTTAAACAGTGCCCCATCTCAATTGTTAATGTCTCTCCATGATTTGATTAAAGCCCTCGTTTCCTTGTTAAGACAGGGGAATTACAAATTTAGCTCAATTTGATAGGGTTTCAAATAGGACATGTCAAATCAAAATGTTAAAACAACATTATTTTAAATAAGATTGTATTTATATTAACCCATACTGATCTTAGGTTAAAGAAAAAATGGAAACGATCTCATTACTATCTTTCGAGGAATCATTGTAACTCTCTCTCACCTTGAACTTTCTAATCACCTTACCATCTTTCCTTTCTAAATTCACTCCCATTTGAAATCTTCTTTTGAACTATTCTTTAAACTCAAATAAACTTTTATCTTCTAGTTGTTCGTATTGTCATTTCGTCATTTATTGATTATATTTCCTTACAATATCATTTTTCTTTACCTCGAGATCGATTTACAACCCTTTCTTGAATTCTCCTTACGAAAATCTCAAATCCTAAATGTTTTACATCATTATTTCATTAAGATATATTCTAAAATAAAGTTTGTGAAACAATGAGTGTTAGCAAGATACGCGGAGAAGATAGGAGAAGATATGAGCTATCTAACTATTATTGCATATGATCCGATATTAACTAATTGATAAGATACGTTAGCAGTAGATTCCTTCGTCAGTTGTACTACTCATGTATATATATTGACCTCGTAAGAATGAATAAGATAGATCTCTTTCTTTAAAAAAGCCTTCATGGTATCAAAGCGATACCCCAAACCCATCCCGTATTGAACTACCTGTTAAGATATATGACATTTTAATTGAACATATAAAATCTTAATTGTACTGGGATTCTGGTTGTCACACTTGTATTTGTGAAAGAATTCTGCACTACATTGGAGTCTATCATCATGGGAATATTGGAATTAATTTACTGCTGATTTTGTGTGGATTTGTAAATTTTATGGATAGAAGAAAATAAAGGGATTTGTGTATATCATGAATCTGTAGCAGATATCTATCCCTAATGTGAGTGTGCGGCAAGGAGGTTTTGACTTGCATGTGTGGCATACAATTTATGGGCATTAGCTGTAGTATGTGCACAGTTTTATGTGGGTATAATGCATAGAGTTTATGGGAGACAAGGCAACACTGGAATATGCATTAATTGTCTATTAGTGTGCATTAATTGCTTGTTGAGAAACACATATTTCAAGGTACATGTGTGGCAACGTAATAAATGTGGTGGTTATGTTGGTTAAAGGTGAATTTACAGTGTGAGGGGAATTGTGCATATCTAAAGTTAATCTCCGGTGATTTTGTCCTTATCTCCAATCTTTAGAAGAAGCACATCTTCAACTTGCTTGTGTTTTAATAAAGTGACGTGTCCATGTGAGGAATGTTGTTGATTGCGCATATTAGGTTTTATCACTTTGGAAAAAGATTGGGACTGTGTGTGAGAATTTGGGCTGTTGCTCTGTTTTCTTTTTATCCTCTATTTTTGAGCTAATTGCGTGCAGCTTTTGGAGCATAGTCACACAATTATTACCTCTAACAAGCAGTCCAAGGGTTATGCGCAGTTGCTGTTTTTGCTGGGTTCTTGAAGTTGATTGATGATTGCAACACTAAGAAGGCTTTGTCGCAGATGAGTATATATATAGTTGGTGCTGCTACTCGGTTATTTTGGTGAAGAATTTCAGATTTGAAATTGTTGCATTCTGTTTTATTTGTCTTTGTTTTCGAGTAGAAATAGTTACGAAAATCTTCTGACGAGGTTAACACAAATCGGTTGTGTTATTGGGCGTGAAGATCTTTCACGGGTAGTTAGGTTGTGGGTCGGTTACATAGATTGGGTCTTACAGGGTAGATCAATCTTGTGTAATTTTTGTGAACTACAATAAAAGAATTTAATTTGGGTGAGGGCCCCTCAGACGTAGGTAAGGTGTGCCGAACTGTGTTACCAAACGTTGGTGTTTCCATTATTTTGCAGTTGTGGTTTTTATCTACTTGCGCGAAGAAAAATTTGGGAATAGTTTGCGAATTGATTAACGATTTAATTATTTTAGTAAAGAATAATTACATCAAAATATCAAATAAAAAGAATAATAAAGTTTCAGGACTTTATAAATATTACAACAAGAATTCGTGTCGAGGAACAAGACCACCTAAAAGTGAAATATAAAATAAAAATATTTACAATAAATATTTTTATATTTATATTGCATATATAGACTTTAACATATGCATCAAATACAAGAGAAATTAAAAGAAGAGAAGAATAAAAAACCTAGAACTTCATTCAATTGAATATTCGCTCAAATCACAATGACCTCAATTCTTATTTGATACCAAAATTATCATCATTGAGAGGAATCTCATCTTCACAATCAATTAAATTCATTACACTAAATGACATGTTAATACTTTTCTATCTAAGATTATTTTTCAAGTCACTCTCATCTATCAAACTTAGTTCCTTAAAAGCCCAATCAACTAAAAGATCGATATCGTCAAGACAAATTGAATCTACAGAACTATTTGTTATATTAAGAGTCTTATTAAACAAATAAAATTAAATTATTAAGAAATTACAAATTATATATATATATATATATAACTTAATAATGATAATAACATACCTTTCTCAAAGCTTTTAGTTGTATTGAACAAAAAAAAAGTTATATAATCTTTTGTATTTCAATATATCCCTTTTCTTAGAAAGGATGAATTCAAATATGCTCCAATTCCTTTCACACCCTGTTGTATTCATACATTGACTTAAAATTTGAATTGCAAATATTTCCAATTTTAGAATACCTCTTTCGAATTAGTCTCACCTTACAATTATACAACAACAAAAGTAACATTATAAACCAAATTTATTTTCCAACAAGTAACAAAGGTGAAAAAAATATATACTAGAGTTAACTTTACCTCTTTGATGAATAGTAATGAACATCTCAAAATTACCGGATGCATTCTTATAAACCTTCATTTGTGAGCTTAAGAGATCTTGATCATATCATGAGTAACAATTGGTATAATAATTAACAGCATTCCTTATTAACTTTAGCTTTCCTTGTAAAAATTGGTCTAAAAAAGACATTAGGATTAAAAAATGTCTCAGCTACAAACAACTGAGAATAAAGTTGCATTTTTCATCTCTCATTGATGACTGCAAGATAAGGTGTGTACAAAGAAGACATATTTTTCATATTGGCCTTGATTGCTTCCTTCTCCCTCTCCATGACATCATAAAAATAAACCATTGTTGCCTTATAATCAATATCATCCAGGTAAAGTACTCTTACCAAAGACTCACAAACTCTATTTATAAGTTAATATTGAGACCAAAATTTATGATCTTTAAGCATAATTTTAGAAACCTCCACTTCAACATTAAACATGGCATACTGAGATGCAACTCACTTATCACTTGAAAACACTTTCCTTAACTCCTTCGTCATAACAAAACACTAAAATGATAAGAAATTAGTCAAAATTTTTGTAATAGTAGGATGACATAAATTCCTACTATTAGTGAAATCCTTTCTCGTCAAATTCAGGATCCATGCACGATTTTAGATAAACTCAGTCACTTTTTTTCTTTTTGTATAGTTTCATCAATGATAGGAAAACATCTAGTATCTCATATATTATATTTTCCAACAAAAGGTTAATGTAATGTGTGACAAAAAAACTCCAATAAAAGGAATTATACCTACTTTACAATCTTCTACTTTGTGAGCATAATCATTATCAATAGTGTACTGATTTGTTTTGGCCTAAATTCATTCATAACTTTGTCAAATATTTGAAACAAAATATCTTCATTTCTAACAAGGCTAGATGTAATAGCCCATTCCTACACTTAGGAATTTAACTGTTATATGAAGTCATATGAGTCATATCATAAGAGAATACATGAAGTGCATTTTATTTACATGCATCATATTCACATACATACATGAATTATGATTTAGTACACATTGGAAAGATTTCAATTGATTTATTCGGGGGTATGAAAGTTTTTAAATATTTATGACGTGATTATGTGATTGTGTGTTATTTATGTCTTGAATTTTGGTTTGATGAATTAAATTAGTGAATTGGAAATTAATGTTACATTTGAGTGATTGATGAAGTAATATGAGTATCTAGTATAGGAAAGATGTTAAATAGAAAGATAAATTGATATATGGAAATTTAGGTTGACTAGACCTATGAAATAGTGACACATGACATTAGTAATATTGTGAAACATGGCTTGATTAAATAAGTGACAAATGGTGGCTTAATTAGGTGACAAATGGTCTAATGCTTATGAGAAAAGTGGACTAATTATTAAGTGACAAATGGTAGTTAAAGGATAAGACATATGATATGGATCTTAAAATGCCAAGTGTCCATATTCTCACCATACACCTACACCCATGATTTTACTCTTAAAAGACCATTGTTTTGTCTTGTTTTGGCCATATGCTCTCTTTTTCTTCTCGCCACCGATCCATACCTATAACCCTTACACTTTGAGTTTTTCCCAAATTTCTACACTTTTCTACTCCAAAATTTATGCAGCCTTCATTTTGGGATAAAACCCCTTTCTATTTCCATATTGTTCTTGGAGTATCCTTACTTGTTGGAAGATTAAATTAACTTGAAGATTGAGGTGGAATTAGGGCTAATCAAGTAAGTGATTTTTGATCTCTATGGCATGCTAAAATAAAAACATTCATAATGAATAAGTTGAGATGAGTGATATATAGGGTTGAAGTTGAAGTTGTGCTGGAATTTGATGGAGGAATGTATGGTTTTTGTTTGTTTTTTATGTTTGAAAATAGTGGATTATATAGATGGTTTAGGTTGAGATTTGAAGTGTAAATGATGATGTAACATACAGAAAATGGGTGTATTGGGAGTGTTCCTGAAATGGATAAGTTAAGGTTATATGTATGAGGTGAATGATAGTTTTGTTTTGATTATGATGCATGAAAGACTATGATTTATGAGTTATCAATTGAATGATTTTGAATTGGATTTAGGGATGAATTGATAAGGATTTGAAGTATCTTTAAGGTAAAATTGATGGATTAGTATGATGGTGTTAAAATTTGGAAAAAAGATTGAAGGAAAGGGATGGTGACCCGTCTGTTCACCCATTCCACGATCGTGGAAGTAGCATAAGCTCCTTCCAACAATCGTGGGAAATGCCTTAGAGAAGAAAAGTTGTTTTTTTGTCTTTCCACGACCGTGGAAAGGTACCCACGATTGTGGGAAATGCTCAGGAAGTGAAAAACTCTGTTTTGTATGATTATTGAACCAACTAAGGATAAGTTACTTTACTATGGTATGTTTGGATTTGATTAAGTCGTGAATTAGGTATGATTGAATGAGAATTGGGAAGTTATGTGACTGTGGAATGTTAGGAAAGGATGGATAAATGTATGATTGAATGAATTTAGTGTAGAGCCCCCTCACCGCAGAATATGCACCGGGACGCCCGGAGGTCATTCCGGGTCATATACTATAGTAAAGGCGCACTACGGTTGATCACTACTTTAACTCCACATGGCATCCTCTCAATATTTAATTCAAGCATCAAGAGAAAATCCAAAATATTTTGAAACCAACTGTTTCCTCATTTCATACTCAAAAATCAATAATTTACAGGGCGACTTTTAATCCTTACACCATGCAAGCTATGGCATAAATTGATCTTATTGAGATAGTATGTATAGTTGAAATGGGTTTTCCTGAGGCACTAAGAACGACTGACAAGTAATTATGGAAAATAGTTGATTGATAAGAATTTCATGAACAGTATCGATGAATTGTAGCAAGAAATCTTCTTTCGAAGAAGAATTTTTTTTCCTAAATGGAGTTAAGTGATTAGACGATTCACAATTTATGAGTGATCAATGAAGAAACAAAGCAGAAATGAGTGTGTAATAAATTAAAAGTGAATAATGGAATCATATTCCAAGTGTAGACTCAGGTATAGAAAGTGAAATATGCTACTGAGAGTGTATGCATTTTACATTTCACAAAAATACAGTATACCAATTTCTGGTTAAGAGAGTGGTTTAGCAAGCCACCCTCACGGGACACGGACTCGGATATCACCGTCATGTCGGGTTCGGGTCTTGCGGGAGTTAGGGTGCTACATTTAGAGTAATTGAGATTTCTTAAGGCATTGATCTAATCGCCAATAAGTTATGTACAAGATATGACGAATGAATGAGCAAGATTTGTGAATAAGGTTGCATACCCCGGGATAATCAATTGAGCATGCATTAAACATGACATATCTACATGCGCATGATTGAGTATCCTTTTGATTAAACAAGTTAGTAATGTATAGATATGTGTGTATTGCATGATATATAAGCACAAATTGACTGACCACATCCAGGCATTGCCAAGTCGTCAAGGCAATAGCTACTCTGGAGCATCCTGTGAGTCAACCTAGATGTTCTCTTACTATAATCTAGTTGCTTTGTTTAAAATTCAGTTATTGAATTACTACTCATGTGATTGTGATAATTACGGACCATCAATTGTTCGAGGAGATTGATATTCGAGAATGTATTGAAAGTGTTTTGTAAATTTATGTGAATATGGAAATATGTGTTCTCAACTGAATGTTGAATGCCGGACTTACATCCGAAGAATGTGATATATGACTTGAGTATATCAAATGTGCAATACTAAATACATCATAAGTGAATTGTTGTATCTTATTGTATTGAAATGCATGAACAGATAAAGGAGTTGTGACTGGAGTGACTCAAGTGAAAAAGAGCTTCAAGCTTAGAAATGTGCACAAAGAGCCATAGGCTCAGTTACTAATGAGCCCAATATCCATAATGGGTATGAGACAATATATAAAATAAGCCCAGTATCCGCAACGTATACGGGACAATTAAATAGGTGCTCGATCACAACAAGGTAAAAATGAAGTGATTCACATGTGCATTTGCATATGCATCCTTATTTATTAAATGATTGAATGGATATACCATATTGACTAATTGAATTAACATGCCCATTGAACTGAGATGAAATATTGAATGGTTGAAATAAATGAAGTATGTTATGTGATATGAATTATTCATTTATATGACATATTTGGTAAACTGGACTAAATATGTGTTATTGAGTGCTAATATGAGTGAGCACATCAATGATGGTTCACTCACTGAGTTCGTAAACTCATAAAAATTGCAATATTATTTTTCAGGTTCAAAGGAGTTCTAACTCCTAAGCAGATCAGGTAGAAATCTAGTACTTGTGTTTTTGAGCAAGAATGGCTCAAAGATCGATCAGCTGACACTAAAGAGTCTAGATAGGATATTTTGGTTTAACATCCCACTTCATGTAGAACATCTTGCAAAGAGTAGCAAAGTCTTAGATGTTGTTGGTAATGTATATATATGGATTATGTATTGTAATGATACAATATATGTTTATGTTAATGAATAAAATGTGAGGTTTTGATCTTCTTAAATACTTGTGTTATGTATGATGCCTTAATAAGTGAATGTAATTGTTCTAACATGCCATTCCCATAGGGTAAATTCTCGGATAATCTGAGGATGTTCGGGATATGCACTATGGTAGTGGTGTGTTACACTAGATGTATTAATAGACTTCAAAAATATTATCCCCTTACTAGAATAAACTAAAAATAATAAGCTCTTGTCTTCTATTTATCTAACCATCACATATGATTAAACATCCGTAAGTTGCCCAAGTCATTCTTATTCATCCAAATAACTATTTATTTTATAAACAAAACCACTTAGAAGTTTACCTTTGTAGTCATCAATTAAACAAGTTTTATATCCTAGACCACAAGAGGTAATAACATCCACCTGAATCATATCATCATCTAACCATTGCCATGTCCACATTATAAGCTGCTTTTTTAGATTATAAGGTACTATATATTAAAGGCTAACCTCTAGGAGTTGTTCGTGGTGTAAAAAAGTCAAACACTTGTATCTTTTTTTTTCTCACATCAGGTGTAACATTCCATTCTTATTGGGTAAGAAAACCACCTTTAACATCTGCACTATCATCTTGACCACAAAAACAAGAACTTCCATTACAAATTTTATATTTTAGTCTTCGCCTTTTATCTTTCTCGTGCTAATACTCTTCAAACAAAGTTTTCATTTTCCATTTCATGTCATGACTCACTTTCTTATAAGGCTCTACATCAACTTTGATCCTAGCCAAACGCTTCTTTAGTCTAGTGATGTCCTCACCTTTCAAATGCTTTTTACAATATACAGATGGTTTGATTCTTCATTACAATAACCAATATAGCATGAGCCCAAGCTAGATCATCAAATCTTCTTAAAGGGATTGAATTATCAGGAGTATTTGAACTTTCTTCCATTTATTTGTAAAAATTAATGAAGAGATATGTTTAAATTAAATTAATAACTTCATATAAGCTATGCAAAATAACATAAACAAATATAGCAACAACAACTTCTTAACAATCATATAACATAAACATGCAAGTGAACTTCATGAACTTATATAAATGATTCTTTAAGAAAATTCAAGGCTTAAGTACATTCCATCTAAGAAATTCTCATATTTCTTAACCTAAACATGATAGTGGTACATAAATCAATTGTGATGTTTCTTAACCCAAACATAAAAAAATGATTATTTCACTTTTATAACTATAACCCATTTAGTATAATTACATAATCCAACCATAAAATCACAACTACATCCTATTTTGTGTGATTACATAATTAAACCATAAAGTCTTAATGCTGGACCCCGTTCCCGAAGCCCAGTTGAACAGTGCTGGACTCCGTTCCTGGAGCCCAACTATCCAAAACGGAGTTGGAAATGAAGACCGTTGGGCTCGAGTCCCGACCCCCAAGGTTTAACCCAGGGCGACCCGTCAGAACAGACGAATAAGATCATCTGCGGAAGCATACTTATCTCACTCAAACATACATTCATACGCATCAGATCATTCAGACTAAGCACGGTTATCCAAAATGCCATTACAATATCATAATATTCAATAACTTTGTTAACATATTGTCATACAATCCATGCTGAAAACAAAATACATCAGGATGCTCAATACTGAGATGCTTGATGAACTATCTAGAATAGTACTAACTATTGAGGAACGCTCGATGCCTTGCAAGGATCAACCGTCGTATTGTGTTGCACCTTAGGAGGGAAATAATGGATGAGCTACGCAGCTCAGTGGCTAATATATCCATAGCCATCGGTAACTAGTACAAATTCAAGCATATGCATAGATATATGTCT
>JAOSBP010000001.1:7958422-7968843 GCA_027563825.1 Erythroxylum mucronatum | reverse complement strand
TTCGGGACGTGCTAGCACACCACAGCCGCAGCCCGGATCGTGCATGCTCGTGTGGATACCGGTAGAGGGCATTCGCGTTTGCAGTGTCTTGGAATCCGAAAAAGAGGCAACCTATTCACGAAAATAAGGTATTTTCGTTAATCTTACGTATTTTTGATTATATGTGATGTTCTTATATGGTCTTTTCCGCAGCGTATTGTGAATACTCGGACCGTACGCGATCCAACAAAAAGGGCATGAACACCATCATCGTCTACTTCTATACGGTGTCCACCACTTTCGAAGAATTTGCTGATATTGGAGACTCCATCTCTGATGATAACCTTATCCTCTTCACCTTACATACCTGTAAACTGCAAATCCTTCATCAAGATAATCAAAAATTGTAACATCAGCACCACATTTTTTAAGCTCAAAGTAAAGCTTTTACTCTACGAATAAAGGTTACTCTCATTCCATACGCCACCATCGTTAGATTTCACCCTTGGTACCTTCTTTAGCACCAAATGCTCCACTTATGGCAAAGGTGGCAGCGTCGACCGGGAACGATGTAGGAGACACCTATACCTAAAGCCTTCCGCGAATTCATTTGGAGGATTTAATCTCAACCCTACCTATGTTGGACCTCCTATTCATGTTTTTCCTCATTTAGTAGCCCCCTCACTAGGTCCAGGTCCAATTTTCATACACCACAATCTAGGCCCATGTAGGTTAATGACAACCCACCTAATTGAATTATAGAATTTACAATCTTTCAATTAACGAAAAACCCACAATTATAATCATATCTTAAGCCCTCTAAAACACAACCGGGTCCTCACACGAGATCTCTCTTCGTCTAAATTCCTGATTTGAGTATTTGCGTAATCTATTAGATTGTTTAACTCTCATTACTCAATTTAATCATTTTGCTATCGATTCACTCTCTTGATTTATTACTGAAACATGCAAATACAATAAATAATCACAACATCTAATGTATTAACATAACAAGAAATCACATTGAAATTAATTTAAGAACAAGTCCCTAAAGAAGTTTAGAATATCATTATCAAACCCAAATACATTGCTAACAAATCCATCTTATACATTCAAAAGAAAGAACAATAAAAATGAAATGAAGTCACTTGGAAGGGTTGGAATCAATGGGGAAGATGGCAGTAGGATAAGCTCCTTCTTCTCCTCTCCCTTTCTCCTTCTTCTCTCTTCTTCTTTCTCTCCTTGGATCTTTCTCAAAATGGAAGAGGTTGGAGCTCCCTTTTAGAGTTTTATTCTTTTCCTTTTATAGTATTTTCTAATTAGGGAAAACTTTAGGGTTTTCCAGAGCTCCAAAAGTCCAAAATGTCCCCAAAAAATGAAGTTTGGTAAGTCATGATCGTGTCCTGACATTTACCTTCTGTCACGATTGTGGCTCCTTCATCTTGCTTCTTTCACAATCGTGGCCTTGGATTTTGATTTGGGCTTCCTCCAATTCACCTTTGTTCTTTCATAATTGATCTAAAAACTTACAAATACATCAAGGCACCTCAAATAGACAAAATTTAAGTTCAATGACATTGTCTAACTCATAAAACACTAAAAACATAAATGTCTAACTAAAGAACACAATCCTAACCTAAACATGCACTAATTATTCAAGTTAACAACTAAATACATACTAAACTACCTCTAAAACATTATATAATCTACCATTATTAGTATCTCAAAAAACTTTGAGGTAGAACCTAATTGTTATTCTCTATCAGCTTAGAGACCTTATGACACAATGAACCAAGAGTTGTGGCTACTAAGACTCTTATATTGGATCAATTGACCATAACCTATTAAATTATCATAACAAATAGAATATTTCTCACCATTCCCTACTTGACAGAGGATATCAACTTTAACTTGGTCTCTAAGTTACAGGAGCTATGTCAGAAACCAGTAGTGTGAGGGACTCTTTTCCACCTTTCAAATGCTTCTACCTTTCAAGAAGTAACAGTGCAACCATTTCATCCAAATTGATGTTTTATATTCTATAATTTGTCATATTCTTTCCATAATCAAGGTTGAATTAGTTACCTTATATCACTGATTCCTACTCCACCATGTTCCTTAAGAGAACATATATCTGACCACTTAACTTTAGCAAACCCCTCTAATCCTTCATGGTGACTCCATAAAAGGTTCCTAAACAATCTTTACAACATTTTGATAAGCTTTTTAGAAAGAAATATATGGGAAATTCAATAAATGTGTAATGAAGAGAGAATTGATTTAATCAACTGAATTTTTCCTGCATATGATAGTGATTTATTAACCCAAGATGAGAGTCTTTTCTGGACCTTTTCAATCAATGGAAATCATTATGAGAATCTCAGCCTTCTAATGGAAATATGCAGCCTAGATATAATAAAGGAGGAAGCTTTCTACCCATTTCAATAATTATAGGTAAGATTCCATGCCCCAAGATGCTTTAGAGATTAAAAAAAGTGGTTTTTTTAAGATTTAATTCCAAACCATAAACTCTTCTAAAGAGTTGAAAAGAGTCCATTAGAATTTGGATTGAAGCTGGATGAGCTTTGTAAAACAAGAGTAAATCATCAACTAAACATGTATTTGTCAAGAAGACTTTTCTAGATTTGGAAGGAAATTTGAAGTTAGGATATAAGCTGATATTGTGCTTGATAAAAAGAGATAAGGCTTCTATACACAGTATGAAGAGGTATGAAGACACTGGGTCCCCTTGTGTAATTCATCTAACCCTTTAAATAACTTAGAAGGGCTTCCATTCACCAATACACAATAAGAAGTAGTAGAGACACATTCCTTAATCCAAAGTATAAATTGTCTAGCGAATCCAAACACTTCCAACAAGTGGAACCAAAAATCCCAATTGATACTATCAAAGGCTTTATTAAAATCAACCCTAATAGAGCAATTAGAAGGGTGTGACTTCTTGAGTATCCTTTAAGGAGCTCCTGAACAAGCAAAATATTATCCATAATTTGTCTATTTTTAATGAAAGCACCTTGAATGTCACTAATGAGAGTATTAACAACCTTCTTCAATCTTATTGTAATCAAGTGTGTGCTGCCTTGGTTAATTTGTGGACATTGTAACTCCACTTTGAATAAAGGTGAAGCTCAAGTTAAGTGTTGTCTTAGAAACTTTATAGATGACCGCTTGAAGTGTGTTAAGCATCTAAGGGTAACTGATCTAAAGACAAAAGGACACTTTTATACTTGGAGCAATAAGCAGGTTTCATAATGGTTTATAAGAAAAAAAATAACTTGACAAGGCACTTGTCGACTCTAGGTGGCTAACTAAATTCCCTGATAGCATAACTCACTTCATAGATCCATTGTTCTCAAATCATAAACCAATGAGGCTATCTGGTTTTCTCTCCTATTCTGATAAGAACTTTCCATTAAGATTCAACAACTTCTTGGCTCATTAGAATGATTTCTTAAAAGCTTGTAGAAAAGGTGTTGAGAAGTTTGTCCCTAGATCCAGAAAATTTTTGTGTTCAAAAACTTAAGTTTGTTAAGGATGAGCTTAAACATTTGAATAAATCTATGGGATCCAATACGAAAACTATAGTTGAAGTTGCTAAAATAAAGTTTTCTGAAAATAAAAAACTTATAGCTTCTAATCCTGATAATGCAAGCATTTTGGGTAAGGAAAAGCTTTTGTAGGATAACTATTTTTAGGCTGTGCATAATCATTTTTCCCTTACCAAATAGAGATCTAGGATCACTGGCTTATGTTGATAAATGTACCAAGTTCTTTTTTAATTTTGTGCTGCAAGGAAAAATAGGAATAAAATATGCTCTACTATTTCAAGTGATGGTTTTGTTTTACAAGATCAGAATTCAATCCTTCTTGAAGTATCTAATTTATTTTCCAATCTGTTAGGAACTATCAAGGCTTCTTATTCATCTAGTTCTTTATTAAGCAACTTCAGCTCCAAATTTTTTTTTGAAGAGACAATTACTTTGCTAATTAAATCAGTCAAAGACAAGGAAATAGTTAAAAATATTTTCATGTTAGATGGGTTGAAATTTGCAAGGCCAATGGTTTGAATAAAGTTTTCTTTCCAAAGTCATGGGAGGTAGTTGGCAAGGTGACTTTAAAGTTATTCATGAGTTTTTTAGAGCTAGTAAGCTTTTGAAGGAGATTAATAAAACATTGATCTGCTTGATTCCTAAGCTATATAATCCAGCTTCTTTTAGTGATTATCGACCTATCTCTTGCACTAATTTTCTTTATAAGGTCATCTAAAAATTACTTGCTCGAAGATTGAAGAAAGATGTTAATTCTGTCATATGTGACAATCAAGGTGTTTTCACTGAAAATAGACAGATTGGAGATAATGTTTTGTTAGTTCAGGAGCTCAAGCTCCTCCTATGCTCCTCAAAGGACATTCTAGAAGCTGCACCCTTGCTAATTGTTCTATCAAAGTTGATTTTAATAAGGCTTTTGATAGTATCAATTGGGATTTCTTGTTACACTTGTTGGAAATTTTTGATTTCCCAAAACAATTCATTCTTTGGATTTAAGGAATGTGTCTATAATGCTTCTTATTGTGTTTTGGTGAACGAAAGTCCTAGGATCTTCAAAGGGGCTAGACAACTTTTGAAGCCAGAGATTCGGTGTTAGTAAAACTCCAACCTTGTCGAAAAACTTCTCTTCAGCGAAGACCTCATCAAAAGTTATCTCCTCTGTATTATGGGTCGTATGAAATTGTTGAAAGAGTTAAGACAGGTGGCTTACAAACTTTGATTACCAGAGGGGACAACTATCCATCCTACATTTCATGCGTCTCAACTGAAAAGCCGTATTACCGACGGAGTGGCTGTATCTCACAAGTTACTTGTTGCTTTACCCCGTATTGATAAACTTTCGGAAGCTATTTTAAGTCGCCGAGTAGTGAAGCATCACAGCAAACCTATTACACAAGTAGGAGTTCAATGAAATCGAATGGTTGGAGTGAAGGGCAGCGAGTAGCGTAGAATAAAAGCCAGCGATGTAGGGAATATAATCCTCAGACAGGCTGATATGCGTCCTCCGGGGATTGGGCCGGGGGTCGATATCAATGTAAGGAATCATAGCAAATTAATCAATGAAAATTCTGTGGTGATTCGTTCCTCTCCCTGTCTCTCTTCTTCACCACTCCTTGCTCTGTCTGGTTTTCTTGATACATTCTGATATGTACCGTAACAAACTCAGCCTTACCGAACTGCAGATACAGATGCAACAGATGTTAGGCTAGAGACATTTTACAGGGCATCGTTTTATATCCCTTCTCCCGCGTACAGATACCAAAGATTCGGGATTCCTATTTCTAGACTTGACGTTAATAATGGCTCAGAAGGTTTTTGTAGCGTTTTATTTCCCAGCTTCAGATTGAATCAAGAACTTATCTTTAGGCTCAACCTCGCAGTAAAGAAACACAGTTTTTCCAACAATTTGGATCGCTTAAGCCGTGAGATGACAAGAGTGTTCTTGATCATAAAA
Source organism: Erythroxylum mucronatum (assembly GCA_027563825.1). Classification (NCBI taxonomy): domain Eukaryota; kingdom Viridiplantae; phylum Streptophyta; class Magnoliopsida; order Malpighiales; family Erythroxylaceae; genus Erythroxylum; species Erythroxylum mucronatum. Next base: position 7,963,341 of record JAOSBP010000001.1, on the reverse strand, counting down.
CAGATTGGCATATATCTTAAATACTTGGGGAATTCAGGATTTCATAAGGATTTAAAATTTTAGAAACTCTAAATCTACATCCGTGACTCACAAAAAAATATCAACGTCAAGGTAATTGACAGAACCGCTAATTAAAATCTCCCCGAGTCGCAAGATCTGAGTAAAACCTTAACGGTCCTATTCATATTCATGTTAAAATCCAACTTATAAATTAACGCTTAAAAACCAAGCTTTTTCCACGAAACTCATTCATTGATATTGACGGGAAATAGAATCACGAAAAATTATAACGAAAGCAATTAACATTAAACATTGAATTTCTATCTCAGCCCATACAGAAGAATACTTACATACGCTAGGGTCAACCTGAAAGCTTACAACAATACACACCCGAAATGTTTGATGAGTCTCAATCCTAGGCCTCCATGTGATGCAAGGGTTCATCATCAAATATCTAGTCTTTGCTTAACTATGAGGCCCCCCATCATCTCGAAAACTTCATGGTAAAATTTGCATCACAATCCACCCAAATCGCCTGCCATAAGAGTTTGTCAATGGTTGATAAAGAAATGCAGCTGATCTAAGCACAAAAATCCCACTTTGATTTCAGCTACTTTTTCCTGTTAAGTCTTTCATGTTGCGCGGCCAGAGAGAAACGAAATTAACACTCAACAGGCGACAAATGAAACATGTACTACCCACTCTAGATGCAACATCTAGAACTATGACTCCTTTCCCACTTAAGCTCTTCAGAAATGAATGAACAATTGGCAACTTCAACAGATTTTACCCTGAAATTTTGATACTATAACTCCCCTAAAAGCAGCACACAGCCTTCTAATGAATAAATAATTAGCATCATTGAGGAACAAAACTACCAGTTTTAGCTTTATGGTGGATAACCAATTCTAGATCAAGTTCCGAAGGCCATGCTCATATGTAAAGCCAATAATTTTCCACACCGGAACCGACCAAAGTTGCTAGTAGAACACACCTGCCCCTATGCAGATAAGGTTGACATAAGCTTGCTTAAAGTAAAGAGTTGCCTCATAACAAAACATAGCTTACATCACTGTGGAGGGTAATGACGTGCATTCTGTGACTGTGCGATCGACCTCAACCTCTCGTAAGCATCAGAACAAGCATGAGAATAGTCTGTCATTGCACGAAAGATTTCAGGCAACCGCATCTTCAGGGTCCCCAGTGACTTCTCTCTCACCTGAAGGCAATGTCTTTGGTGGGCTTCAACTTCCTCTTCCAACCTCTTGTTTAAGCTCTCTATGGCAAACCGCCTCTCAGAGATAGGATCATTGGTATTTGCACCTTCACCATCTGTTTCATCAGTTGGAGTTCTTCGCTGCAGATACTTTTGGTACCATTCTTCAAATGCCTGCTTCTTGCGCATATATTCCTTCCTAGTTTCTTCACACTTCTCCTTCAGTTTCATTTCTTCTTCCTGATGGATTATTATGGTCTTAATTACAGCTGCAAAGGATGAGATGGCAGATTTGGCAAGTTCATCTGGCAACTTTTCAAGATGGTCATGCCATGACTGCAGAAGGGCTTGGATAGGGGGATTCTGGACTCTAGGTGGAGACGCTATTTTCTCTTTCAAGCTGCTTTCAATGGGAATCAGGTTTAACTTTAGCCAGCTATGAAGAATTTGTATGTACTGTTTCTGATGAGTCACAAGCTTCTCATATTGTGCATGCCATTCTTCAATAACCTTCAAAAGTTGGATGGTATGTTCATGGTGCTGTTTGGTTGTTTCCTTGACATCATGTACAACATCAAGTGATTTAAGATCTGTAACAATTTTCAACTGGCTCTCATGATGTATAGACATATTTGCCCACATTTTAGCCATCCTGCATCATGATGAAGAAACATTCACTTCACTAAACTAACGGTGAGGAGATCATATATTAACACTAAAGGAAAAGTCAGAATGATCACATAAAGTCATTGCAATAATACTAACATGAAACAAACATACTAAAACAGTATATAAAAGAGTTGGCAAAAAATGTGGCTACTATGACAGTTGACCAAAATGTCATCATCATAAATAACATGAAAGTAACGTGGTCTTTTCAATCAAATGAGTGCATCACCTATAAGCACCTGTTTAAATATTTGATGACGATTGGTAAATAACTTGGTAATATTGTTATTTAACATGACTTGGTCACTGCTTAATCTAATCCAAGTTTGCCAGCCTGGCCTACTATTCAAAAGGCCAAATTCCCCTTTCCAAGCCCTTCTACTAACCCCAATTTTGGGAGGGTGGAGAAGCGTTCAGAAATGGAGGCCTACCATTTTTTCTTTAGGCTACACAGGTCATAGTTGTCTATAAAGAGACCATAAATGACAAAAAAGTGCCTAGGGGTTACGCTAATTTACAAATGTGCACCAATGCAAAACTTTCAACATAATTCCAACTCAATTTACAGAGATCTGCTGGTGGTGCACAAGAAGAATAAAGTACAATCATAAGTTGGAAGTAATATATCTAAAAGTTATCAGCTATTTGAAAAACAAACCAACAGCAATTAGAATCCAATGTGGACAATCCAAGATCTGTCTAGCAAGGGGGAAATTGTGGGGACACTGAGGTGAAAAACAGCATTTTAGTTTATAAGTTGTTTTTCCAGGTAACTTACCCATCAACAAGCGCAACAAGTTTTGGATACAACTGGTTGTCACGTATGTGATTGACTTCTGAAACAGTTGAGTCCATGGATTGCATATCCACAATATATCTTGTGTGCAAATGGCTCACGGCTGCTTTAGTCTTTTCCAAGGATTCAACACTAGCACCACGCTTCTTCTGTTTATTCAGCAGAGAAACTTTCTTCTTGTACTCAAGCTTCATAAGCTCGCCTTGCTAATAAGTGTGAAGTAAAATTCTAGTCAGCAGCATTACCAACAAAACAATTGGACCAGTTTGGCCTATTTAGGTCCCTAATTATGCTTGTATTAGGCACTAAACAGTCCTAACAGTTACAATCTGACTGTATGAACAAGGTGCAAAGTAATTCCCAAGATGATAGGAGAATTAAAATTAATAAATCCTATAGCTAATTATCTATATCTGCTAAGACACACCTTGAGAAAAGTGTAGTACAGAAGCAGATGGAATCAGAATAACCAAAGATAGAGAAGTACCTTTACTTCATCATAGAGCTTCTTTTCCCAAGCTAACAACTTGTCCAAGACAGTGGCATGAGTTTCATAGTCATCAGAATCAAGTTCATCTTTCCCACCCTCACCCCCAGAAACACCTTTAAATGATCTATTCCATGTGATAACACGCATAACCCTTGCAGAATGATCAATATGTCCTGCAATGATTCACACAATTTTAATAACATAAGATGATACTATTCACAAGATTTCTTTGTCGGGAAACTAAGATTGAAAGAAAAAAATGCTAGCATAATGATTGGCTAACACAGCCCGTCTTTCAGGGCTAAATAACAACTGTTCAAGCTGCACACAGCATAAAGATATGTGTTGCCTGAAATCTCAAAAAAAAAAAAAAAAAAGCGTTATCAAACTTAGAAAAGCCGAAAGTATAAAAGAACAAAGAATATCCAAGGTTGCTATTACAAATGCTTGCAGCAAAACCCATAGAAAAAGGTCAAACGACTGGATTCGTAATATCAATTTCCAGCTATACAAGAAAAAGATAAAAAGCCCAAGCTTTGAGCTTCAACTTTCCACATAGAAACACATCTCAAAAACTTGGAAAGTTACTAGAAACAGAAAGGCATGCTAAACTTCTAGTACGCAGTTAGACCATTAGGAAGCAACTACTTCAGTGACTAATAAAGGATTGTCAATGCACTCGGAGCCATCCGTGGTTTTTATTCAGAACTTACTTTAAAATAAATGAAGAGAAGACAAGCATTGAACATAAAAAACGATGTATGTAAAAATTTCCGGAGCTTGAAAGATAAAATGCCAGGAAGTTATCATCAATCACAATTAATACCTCGGTTGTCAGCGAAATTGGAATGATAATGCAAGCGAGTAGCCTCAAGCATCTTGCAAACATCCTGTGCAGTCTCAGACGCCTTTAAAAAATGATCATCAATCAACTTCAACACGTGCATCAAATTCACACTAGGAACAGAACTCTCGTTCCCCACCATTCTAAACTCAGCCGGGGCCGTTTTCGAATGCTCAATCTGCTTCCCCTTCCTACCGTCCTTCTCCTCCTCTTCCTCCGTGGACACCGTCAGCTTTGCCTCTGGTTTCTCCGGCGTCTTGGGCTCAACCCCATCAACACCACCGCTGGTCTCGACACCATCAAACCGGACACTCTCAACGTTTCTAAAAGCATTGTCATTTCTGGTGGCATCTTCATCTGGCTCCAAAGACGGACCGGGCAAATTGTCCACCATAAAGAAGTAATCCCAAGCCATACCCTTCGTTTCCGGCATGGGTGGCACGATTTGTTGGTTCTCCGGCAAACGAGTTACGCCCACATTCATATAATGTGGGCCCTTCGACCCATTTGAATCTTTACTCTTATTCCCTCTGCTCTTTGCATTTCGATCCAACTCACGTTCCTCTTCCTCCTCTTCCTCCTCATCTTCCTCGACAATGGCAATGGGATCGATGTCCCGAATCTGCTTCATGGGCATCTCGGGCATGCTTACGGCACGCTCGATGGGACTAGGAGAAAAATTTGGCAGGGGCGGAGGCGGCGGAGGAAGGCTGTCAATGGACGACGGCGGCGGTGGAGGAGGTGGTGGAGGCGGTTGGGTGGCGGGGTCGAGAGGAGGGTGAGGGAGCTGGGAATGCTCGGCTTCACCGTGGGCGTAGTCACTGAGAGCCGCTCCGGTGTTCTTGAGAGAGATGGCGTACCCTGAGTAGCCGGAGGCAAAGGCGTTCCTGGTGGCGACGGCGTC
>JAOSBP010000001.1:7937227-7952747 GCA_027563825.1 Erythroxylum mucronatum | reverse complement strand
CCATCAGGAAACCTTAAACCCTTCAACCATTCACACAATATTTCCCTTTGTTTTTTGTCCAACGTGTAACATGCTTTTGGATATTTACTGATTTAAAGATGTTTACGTAACTCATTCCTTCTACAAAAAATTTCCAAATCCGCTCGTGATTTTGCATTATCTTTTGTCCGCCCCTCAATGTTCATTATGGTATTGAACATATTGTCAAAAAAGTTTTTTTCAATATGCATGACGTCTAAAATATGTCGTATCAAATTCGTCTTCCAATATGGCAAATCCCAGAAGATGCTTCGTTTTCTCCATCCGAAGTTGCGCGGGAGAACGGGAGGGGAAGGGAAAATTGGGGGTTAAAATACTTTTCGCCAAAATGGAGGAGGACGCCGGAGGAGAGGAGAAGATGATTTCGGAGGAGAGGAGGAAGACGCGCGCGCAAGGAACAGAAAAGAAGGGAAGGGCTCAGTTTTAATTTAATTATTACCGACCGAAATTTAATTCCATACCAACTGAAACGGGTAGTCTGCAAACAATTCCATATCAATTTCGTCTCTATTTCCATACCACTGCAATTCAGCCGGTATTTTTCCCTTGCTATTAGACTATTTTCGTGTAGTGGACTGTCATGTTCAAGGTAAACATCAGATGATAAATTCAACCTAACAGGTTAATAAACGTTGCATTATTACATTGGATGATATGTCTCAATGAACAAAATAGTGCTTATCCCATTCTATTACCAAATGACATATCCTAACTAAACATTATGATTGTGTTTCAAAGTCTACAATATCATTATGAATCTATATTCGAACATATGTGAAAGTTTAGTATTTTTGGATAAGCTCAAAAGTCTCCTTATCACAAATCCTATTTACTCACTTTACAGATCTAAGAATGAGACAAGAAAATATCTATTTTTCCACTACAAATACCCTAAAGAGCTATGGAGGAGAATTTAAGAACTTTGTAACAATTATTGCACTAAAGAAGACTAGAAAGGAATAGAAGCTTAGGCTTCAAACACAGGCAACGTTTGCCAAAAGGAGAGTATATCCTCTTTAATGTGATTTTAAACTATGGAGTATATGCAATTGGGAAATTAGAAAAAAAAAAGAAAGAAAGAATCTTCAAAAATAATGGTCAAGATATTTCAAACACATTGGCCTAGACAACAGTCACTAGAATTAAAGTAGGGTAATTCAAGATCACACTTAAGATGGCTGACAGATGGTGCATTAAGGGTGGTTAAGTTGTCAGCAGCTGTAAAGGAACATAGCAAGCGAATGGTAATGCCGTAACTCATGGTAAAGCCAGAGCTAAGTTAGAAGGACAAAATTGTTGAATGTTTGCTTAAAGAACTGCATACTGACTTTGTCTTATTTTTTCTATTTGTTTTGATTTTTCTATTAGCTTCATATCTCTAGACTTTAGGAAGTTGTTGTTTATTGTTCCTAATAATCTGAAGGTTGTTCCAGATCATGTTTAGTTGGAAAATAGTATCCCATGTTTCTAGTATTTTTTGTTTTATTCCTTCAGCTATAAAAGTTGTTAAGGTGAGAAAGAATAATATTTGTATCTTCCTTTCTACAATTATATCTCTCTTTTTGTCTTATTTTTTTCATTTAAGAAAACTTACATTTGGTATCAGAGCTCTTTTCTTTAAGGAACCTATGAAGATATATATATATACATATATGGATACTGAAACTAGTTTCTCTCATTTAGCTCCACCTGCTTTTGATGGAGAAAACTATCAACTTTGGGTAGTGAGAACGGAGACATACTTGGAGGATTTGGATCTTTGGGAAGCTATGGTAAAGGACTATGAAGTTCCAGAATTACCCAATAATCCCACTATGGCATAGATCAAAAGTCACAAGGAGAAGAAAACTAGGAAGTCAAAGGCAAAGCATGTATGTTTGTTGCTGTCTTAACTACTATTTTCACAAGAATCATGGCTCTCAAAATAGCAAAAGCTATTTGGGACTATCTCGAAGAAGAATATGCTAGACATGAGAGGATTCGTGGCATGCAACTGTTGAATCTAATAAGGGAATTCGAGCTGTAGAGGGTGAAGGAGTTTGAGACAATCAAAGAACATTTAGATAAATTGCTTAGCATAGCCAACAGGGTAAGGTTACTTGGTACTGAATTTTCTGATTTTTGAATAGTAGAGAAAATTCTTATAATCGTTCTAAAATGTTATAAAGCTTCAATAACCACCCTGGAATATACATGCTTTGAAGGCTCAAGAACAATGAAGGCTCATAAGACAGGAAAATGTTGCGGAAGGAGCCTTAGCTGTTAAGTATCAAGATGATTGGAAGAACAAGAAGAAATATCAAACACAAAGTGATGAAAGCAATCCAGTTAAAAACTAAGATAAGAGTGCAAAGAAGAATTTTCCACCTTATCAAAAAGGGGCATCGACCATCCAAATGCTGGAGGAGACCATATGCAAAGTGTAGCAAATGTAATCAATTTGGACATGAAGCTATAATTTGCAAAGTACAAAAGCAGGAAGAAGTAGATGCCTAGGTTATAAGCCAAAATGAGGAGGATCAGATTTTCTTGGCAAAGTGTTACTCAACTAGGAACACCTCAGAATGCTGGTTGATTGATAGTGGGTGCACGAATCACATGACCTATGACAAAACTCTTTTCAAAGAGCTTAATTCCACTGAGGTCACAAAGGTCATAATTGGAAATGGTGGATATATCTCTGCAAAAGGAAAAGGAACTGTGGCAATTACAACAGGTTCAGGTATAAAAACAATCCCTGATGTTCTTTATGCACCAGATATTGATCAAAATTTGTTAAGTGTGGGCCAGCTAGTTGAAAAGGGATTCAAAGTGTACTTTGAAAACATGCATTGTCATGTTTATGATATTGTTGGAAAGGAAATTGTAAATGTTAGAATGAGAGGAAAAAGCTTCTCATTTGATCCAACTAAGGAGCATATAGCCTATCCTATTAAAGCTAGTGTCACAGGAATTTGGCACAAATGATTAGGCCATTGTCATCTTCAAAGAATGCTTGAAATGAAGAACAAGAATCTATCAACAGACCTACCCAAATTTGTTGATTCTTTACTTGATTATAGTGCTTGTCAATTTGGCAAACAACACAGGAAGTCATTTCCTAAATCAACTTGGAAAGCCACAAAAAAATTGTAGCTTATACATTCTGACATAACCGGACCTCAAAGTACTCCATCATTAAAAGGTACATTTTGTTCATTGATGATTTTACATGAATGTGTTGGATTTTTTTAAAAGTTTAAGTCAGAAGTATTTGGTGTATTCAGGAAATTTAAGAAAATGGTGGAGAACCAAAGTGATTGCAAGATTAAGACACTAAGATCCGATAATGGAAAAGAGTACAACTCTACAAAGTTCAATCTTTTCTGTGAAGAAGATGTCATAGAGCATCAACTTACAGCTCCTTATAATCCTGAAAAAAAATGGAGTTATTGAAAGAAGGAACAAATCAGTCATAGAGATGGTCAGATGTATGTTGCATGAGATGGAGCTTCCAAAGAAATTTTTGGTAGAAGCAACTAACACTGCAATGTTCTTGAAAAATAGGCTTTCAATAAAGACTTTAGAGGAAAAGACATCATTTGAGGCTTGGTATGGGTTTAAACCTTCACTAAGTTTTCTTAAAATTTTTTGTTATATGTGCTTTGTTCATATTCCATAGCAGAAACATGACAAGCTAGATAAGAAAACTTTTCCCGACATCTTTATGGGCTATAGTATAGTTCCAAAAGCCTATAAAGTCTATCATCCTCAAACTGGAAAGATAACTGTCACAAGAGATGTTCACTTTAATGAAATTGAAAAGTGGAATTGGGAAGATTCAAAATCAGGTGGAGAAAGCAGCACTCCTCTTAGAGAACAATGGAGAATGAACTTGAAGATGGCACTCCAATTAGAGGAAAAAGGTTATTGTCGGATATCCTTTAAAGATGTAATGTAGCCATATGTGAACCTACTGGTCCTAAAGAAGCTTTTCGAGATTCAAAACGGAAGAAAGCAATGGGGGAGAAAATGTCTATAATCCATAAGGACAAAACATAGATTCTAGTTAACAAACCTGAAGGCAAAAAAATTATTAGTGTAAAGTAGGTGTTTAGAACAAAGTTGAATGTTGATGGCTCCATCAACAAACACAAGGCCAGACTTGTAGTTAAAGGGTATGCTCAAATTTTTGGTGTTGATTATTCTGACACTTTTGCTCTTGTTGCCAGATTAGACACAATCAGATTGTTGCTAACTATAGCTGCACAAAAAGGCTGGAAAGTGTTCCAATGAGATGTCAAAACTGCATTTTTAAATGATGTTCTATAGGAAGAAATTTATGTGAAACAACCATATGGTTTTGTGATGGAAGGAGAAGAGGACAAGGTTTATCTGCTCAAAAAGGCTCTTTATGGTTTGAAGCAAGCCCTTGGAGCTTGGAACAACAGTATAAATGATCATTTACTAAGTTTAGGTTTTGAAAAAGGCCTATATGAAGCCACTCTCTATGTTAAAAAAAAGGGAAGTGATATTATTATTGTATCTCTTTATGTTAATGATTTGTTGGTGACAGGAAATAATCAAATGTTCATTGAGGAGTTCAAATCTGAAATGATGCAAGTTCTTGAGATGACAGATCTTAGGCTTATGACCTACTTTCTTGGAATGGAGGTCAAACAAAGTAAAGATGAAGTGTTTATCTGTCAGGAAAAAAAAATATGCAAAGGAAATATTGAAGAAGTTTCAAATGGAGCAATGCAAAGAAATAAGCACACCAATGAATCAAAAGAAGAAGTTGAGTATGGAAGATGGTATAGATAAGATTGAAGAAGGATATTTCAAAAGCTTGATTGGTTGTTTAATGTATCTTTCTACAACAAGACCTGCCATACAGTTTGCTGTAAGTTTTTTATCTCGTTTTATGCATTGTGCTACTGAGATGCATTTAGTTGCTACAAAGAGAATATTACGTTATATCAAAGGTATCATTAATTATGGAATCAAATTTCAGAGGAGTCAAAACTTCAAGTTTAGAGGTTTTTTAGATAGTAATTGGGGAGGAGCTTTAGAAGACATGAGAAGTACATCAGGCTATTGTTTCAGCCTAGGTTTTGGAATTTTTTCATGGTGCTCAAGAAAGCAGGATTTTGTGACTCAATCTACTGCGGAGGCAGAATTTGTACTAGCAACTTCTACAGTAAACTAGACTTTGTGGCGAAAGAAAATTTTAGTTGATTTGCAATTGGAACATGTTGAGGCAACTAATTTGTTTATGGACAATTAAGCTACAATATCTATTTCAAAAAATCCAGTTTTTTATGGGAAGACCAAGCATTTATTAACATCATGCTTTTCTTTGTAAGGGGAGTTCAACAAAATAGGGGAAGTAACTTTAATCTATTGTAAGGCAGAAGATCAGCTAGCAGATTTGTTCACAACCCCTCCGCTAAGAGGTTCAAGATTTTAAGACAGAAGATTGGAGTTTGCAGTCCTTAAAGCAAATTAAAGGAGGAGTGTTGAATGTTTGCTTAAAGAATTGCACATTGACTTTGACTTATTTTTTTTCTAGCTTCATATCTCTAGACTTTAGGAAGTTGTTGTTTATTGTTCCTGGTTGTTTCAGATCATGTTTAGTGGGAAAATAGTATCCCATGTTTCTAGTATTTTCTGTTTTATTCCTTCAGCTATAAAAGCTGTTAAGGTGAGAGAATAATATTTGTATCTTCCTTTCTACAATTATATCATCTTGTTTTTTTCATTTAAGAAAACTTACAAAAATTAAACTTAAAGATTGATTGCAGATCTCCAGCTTTGAATTTGGTTTTTAGGAGAAGTTGAATTTGTTGCAATTCCTCCTGAAAACTATTTCACTAATATTTTTAACTTATTAAAAATAATAAATAGTTAAATTATATACGAAAGAACCAATCGCTAATAGAGGATGAACTTAGTGATACAAGCAAAAGATTGGCAGCAATATGACATTTCACAATTTGTATTGAAAAGAATATGAGACGGCGCGATTTTCATGCGTCAATTAGATACTTTATTTGAACTTCCAAAGTAGGTAGTAATAATTTGTAGGAACTGTATGGAGGTAAGGTTTTCATCTCTTCTGAAAGTTGAAAGCCTTGATTGAGAAGGCGAAGACGAATGCACAGAGCAAACATATACCGACATGTACTGCTGCAACAACTCCAAGAAAATCATGTCGAAACCCGAAATTGTTCCTTAAGAATACTTCAACTGTTTCACCTGTTTCAATTGTTTTGTGCACGTCTCCAAACTGTGAAGTAGCTAATCCATACAGTGTCCAAGCCATAGGATCAGCCCAGTAGTACCATTTCCACCACACAGGAATTCTCTGTCACAACAAACAAAAGGGTTCCTTCTCCTTTTACAACGGTGCATCTTCAACTTCATAATTTGAAAAAACAGGTTAAAGATTAGAGAGAGTTTTACCGGATAAGGAACGACGAATCCTGAGAAAAGGTTCCAAATGTTGACAAATGAAGTTGCAACTATAGAAGCAACGCTGTGGTTGGGTGTCATAGCGACGGACATCATCCCAAACATTATGAAGAATGAAAGGCTGAAGAAAGTGAAGAAGATGTACCAAAGAAACTTGGCAGCTATCCATTCGAACTCGATCATGGCATAAACTATGACTCCATATATAAGAGTCTGCACTAGTATGTATGGCAGTTCAATCATCAGCTGCAAGCCACAAGTAAGGTGATTATGTTCCCGAGGAATCTTTCCATTTTCTATTCCCAGTTTCAAACGTTTGTGCGGGATTAACTAGGTGATGGTGATGATGATGAAGAAGTATTCAACGTTCCATTTGTTTTAATGTTTTATTCGCGTAGTATATGTTACAAGAAATAGGGTTCTTTACACTTAAGCAATGAACATACTTGTCCAAAGGCGTAGGGAAGTGCAGAATACATTCCCGCTGCTCTTTCTCTGTAAAAGACAATCCTCTCAATGGCTACAACAGGCTGCACTGCTGTACAGTTTTGAAATCCTAGGAAAAGAACAGCAGCATACATAGAACCCATTGCATTGAAGATGTCTTGAGAGTTGCTCCTGAAATTTTACGACATCATATGTCAAATAACAATCCTGTTAACTAAGTGCTTCATTTCTCATTACCTTTTGTTGCCTAGACTCCAGAATATTGTTCCAAACATCAATCCTAGGAATGTTGTGAATAATAGTCTCACTGCAGTGTATGATGTGTTTCGCCAATAGGACCAGTGCTGCTTCCATAGGCAAGCAGTGCATTGGGCTAAGAAGGACTGAGAATATTGAGTTGGGAAATATAGATCTTTTGAACCTGGTGGGGGTACACTTAGTTCCTTGATCAAGGCCTTATTATTCCTGCATTAGTTTACCATACAGTGATAAAGCTTTCTGTGATCAGTTATGATGCTAAAGTCCATAAAGCTTCTCCCATGAAATTGAACTCTTTAACATGTCTCATTTTTTATATCTGTCTGGGAAAGCTTTTGCTTTTGTCATCTAATATTAAAGTTGTCACCTGTGTAACTCAGAGGCCTTGAATATATTGGAGAAGTCAACCCCAAGAGCTTCTTCTTGAGCTGGCGAAGTAATCTCCAACATCCACGTTGCAGGGTTACAACCTTTTTTAATTTTCGGGACTCCCTCGATTCCCTTGATAGTTTAGAACGTCCTAGAGTTAGCCAAAAAGTAAACGACAGAAGAGCCTTAAATAGCATTGCGTAATCTTGTATCACCTCAAAGTAATTGATCAGATGACAACCATAGCGACCTATTTGACCAAAATAAATTTCTTCGCCTCCCCTTTTCATCAAAAGTAACTGAAATAGAATGATTAGACCTAGATGGTATATTAAGCCTGAGAAATGATCAAGAGTGTCAAAAAGAATTTAAATAAGAAAGTAGTATCACCTCATCAAATGAATCAAATATGTCAATGCTTGGCTGGTGTATCGTGCACACCACAGTTCGCCCAGTGTCTACCGTGTTGCGAACCGTTCTCATGACTATGGCTGCTGCCCTAGCATCAAGGCCAGAGGTTGGCTCGTCCATGAAAACTATAGATGGGTTAGCCACAAGCTCAACTGCAATTGTCAGCCTCTTACGCTGCTCAATTGAGAGGCCATTGACACCAGGCAATCCAACCAGTGCGTGTCTTAAGGTGGTCAGCTCAACAAGCTCCATCACTTCTTCAATAAACATCTGTCGCGCATCAATTTTAATTCACTCTTAATTACTTGATTTTGATGCATTAGACAAAGTTATTTGTGTAAATTGATTTGTATACGCAAAACAAGAGAATGAAATGTACCTTTCTTGTATCGGAATTAACCTCCGGGGCTAGTCTTAGCCACGCAGAAAAGAGCAATGACTCATAGACTGTAACATGAGGGGAGTGGATATCAGTTTGTTCACAGTATCCAGAGATGCGAGCAAAAGTTGCTTGATTTTTTGGGTACCCAGATATGGAAATATTTCCATCAATATATCCACCTTGTTTTCTTCCAGCCAAAACATCCATTATCGTTGTTTTCCCAGCACCACTTACACCCATGAGAGCTGTCAGAACTCCTGGCCTAAAAGCACCACTTACACCCTTCAGAAGTTGTAGACGATCCTCATGAACACCTTCAACTTTCATTTCCTGCGATCCATATATTTCGTTAGGCGTGAAAGAGAACGCGTCGGGTTTGGCACAGCAATCAGTTCAGAGTACCTGTGGCATGTCTACAGCATACTTTATATCATTGAAGATGATGGAGTGTGGCTGAAATGGAAGGACCGTCCCCCATTTCGTGTTCTGATTGTTCTTACTCACCCTTGCAGGTGGATTTCTGGGTGTGACATTTCTTTTGCTTTCCCTTGCTCTTTCTGCATGCATTAGTTGTATAAATATTGGTCAAGACAGAAAGGATACATAAATATTAGAATCCTATTAGTTTAACCTACCTGAACTTTTGTTTCCCCTTGTAGGTAATTCCGTGGGCTCCCCATTTCTGTCAGCATTTTTCTCAGCCATGGCCTCTTTAGACAACATTGCTTGAGGCTTTCCAAACGCTGCAGTCAATCAATTGCCTGTAAGTTGGTAATAACTACAGAACCCATAATCTCTACAAGGATACTTACCATCGAGGTATTTTAGAGCCAAAATGTACAGGAAATTGGATATAAACATATACCCAATTAAAACTGCTACAGCAAGCCAATACCAATAAGCTTCAGGAAATAATCCTCTGGATTTCAAAACCGTAACTCCCAATGACTCTGTAGAATTAGGAGGGACCTGCACCAATTTTGTTTCACATTTGGTCTAATCTTTCTCTAGTAACTCTCAATATAAACTTTTCTTTTCTTACTAATATTTAAGATGATATAATCTTACATGTCTCCAGCTCCATCCAAGAAATTCATTTACTGATAAACCATTTTGCACGTACATCAATGGGGAGATCCAGTAACCCCATATCCACCATTTCTTCAGATTCTCTGTTGCAATAGAGTGTACATTTAATTTCACTAAGCAGGAACAAATAAAGTTTTAATAGTTGAGATATATAACGTTTATGTTGATGCTGAAGTGGGCAAAATGCAGGACAACTGAATACTTGACCTCTTGATATGATGAATCCTCCAAGTATTAGTACTAAAAGTAATGAGAACGCTCCAAGAGTGTTAGCGACAATCATATTCCTCCCTAATGCAGCTATCATTCGGAATACTCCCGATGCCATCTGGCTATTGCACACAAGTATCAAATAGTGCTTGAAAAACCTGCCAACAAGAATTTGGTCAAATTTTGGAGCCTGCAATCCATCCATTTGAAGAAAGTTACTGTTTCCCCACCTTCCAGCATTTGATTCAAAGCCTATAACATAGTAAGTCATAATCACCCATACAGCAAATTCAAAAAAAGTTATTGGAATCTTGAGAATCCATGTAGGCAGAGCATATGCCCATGAAGGATAGAAGAGAAAGTCCCTCTGCTTGTAGAACACAGGAAGTTTCATGACAGACATCGCAAGCTCTGAGTAACCATTGAACGTACTGACGATAACTTCATAGAAAAGAGCACCCAGGTACACCCTACCATCTGTTATTGTGTCATGATGCATATTCGTTCTCAGAAATACAGTTGCTGTCATGAAAGCGAGAGTAATAAGCTGAAAATGCACACAAATAAAGCATCAGTTTGAGAATGAGGATCATGCTATTCTTGCTTCAAATCATTCACAGCTCTTTGGCAATTATAGAGGAACTCGTGGTTTTTCAATTAGTTTTGGAGAGAAAAAATATATAGGATGTTAATGTCATTTCCTGACAGTTCAAAGCACGAATACGGACACGGACACGCGACACGACATGGACACGGATATGGGGGGACACCAACTTCTAAAATTTAGTGGACATTGACATGGCATATATATATATATATATACAAAATTTAGAATTAAGAAAAAATTCAGAATTATAATATGATATATATTGATAATGTGTTTCAAGACTTCAAATATCTTGATAGTTTATACATATGTTATATTTTATAAGCCCCTCTCAAAAAATTTGGAGCATATATATACACTTTTTGTGGGTATCCGTGTCAGACGCGCATGTGTCCGTGTTTTCGACACACAGATACGGCTCCATTTTGCTGTGTCCGTGTTTCTTACGTTCATTCTAGTATCACTTTTCTACAACATAAAATGTATAAACAAAGAGAGCAGAACTGACCTGGATTAGTTTGAATATGTAGACAAATGAGTTCCTCTTCATGAGTAAAAATTCTCTTGCCATGCAAGCTTTGAGGAGTTCCATTTGGCTGACGCCGTACCTTTTGGTTGTTAGAGCAGCAGGGTGCCCTTTGGATTTGTCAAATGGTGTGGCAAGTTCATCTCCTAGTCTTCGACCAGTGTCAAATGACTGAAATGATTCAGCGAATTCCTTCACTGAAACAAAGCTATAAGGCTGGTTGTTACGAGCCCAATATTGTTCTTGATCTTTTATTGATGTCACCTGTTGCATCCCAGCAATATAAAGTTTTTATCTCCGAGTGTATATAAGACATCTGCTGTAGTATAGATTGGACTTGCCTCTTGTAAGAAGTCAGCAACTCCTTTTCTCTCAGGGCATTTGAAGCCCATGAACTCAAAGAACTCGAGCACATTTTCGCGTGGACCTTGGTACACAATGCGTCCATCCGATAGCAAGATTAAATCATCAAACAGTTGAAAAGTTTCAGGTGCAGGCTGCAGTAAAGAGATTAGGGCAGTTCCATTGAGAAGATGGATCGTTTGCCTTAGTGAGTTAACAATTTGGAATGTTGTTGAAGTGTCCAATCCAGTTGATATCTCATCCATGAAAAGTACCCGTGTCGGTCCGACCAGCATTTCCCCTATATGTGGTAATAAGCCAGAAGATACTCAGGTTGTAAGGACATCAATTCATCATTTATGAAACTAGGACAAGAGTAAAAGGCAGTCCACTGAGTAGCATAACTGGCAAACATTTTCATGTGTTTTACCCGTTGTAACACGCTTCTTTTGTCCGCCAGAGACACCACGGATCAGCTCATCTCCCACTAATGTATCAGCACATAGTTCAAGTCCTAAAATCTGTGGATGGTATATTGATCAGTTTTTCTAGTTATCTGCAGATAATTTCACCTCCAAACTAATTGGACTTTGAATTGTTACCTTGAGAATATAATCCGTGTCTACGCTGGTTTCCTGCCCTTCTAATGCCGCAGACTGTACAATGCAAGTATTGGAATTCAATTCTAATTCATATAAGTCTTTAAATTTTTCAATTTTTTTATAGATTTGTCTTTCCATTTTCTCAGGCTTTTCTCACCTTCATATAGATATCAATATCAGGATCTGGTTTGATATTTGCGGCCTTCTCCCTTCTTGCTAGCTCTTTCAACATATCTGCAGGGTTTGGAATTCCAACAGCAATTCGTAGATTTCATTACCATATGCTAATGACTAAAGACATCAAACCGTTGATATCTTACTAACCATAACGGCTTCCAACCCCTTGACATCTTGCAGAAAAAGCCAGGGTTTCTCTTACAGTCATTTCTCCTATGTGGAGGTCATATTGACTAATATAAGCTGAGGACCTTTGTGGCACAAACTCTTCCATTGAATGGCCGTTATACGTAACACTTCCTGAAAACTGAATTTCGCAATTGCCATTAGAAGACAATAAGGCAAGGGAATTGACAAAACGATTACCATGTTTATCATTGGATCTATATCCTTACTTTCAGATCTTTGCTCAATTTTCCAGAAAGAGCCAACAGCAATGTTGTCTTCCCGGAGCTTGGAGGACCTAGAAGTAGAGTCATTCTGCGATATATGGCTTAATTCAATGAGGAATGAATCCTTGGTAAGATCCATTGTGCACAATGATACTACCTACCTTTTCGGCTTGATGATTCCACTGGCATCATGGAGAACTGGAAATGGCTGCTTTCTACTTGGAATTATGTGAAGAAAATTTAAGAACCCCTACGAAATCAGACAGAAAACACTGAACTGAGCACTGTCTTTTGACTCTGTAACAGAGATTTGATCCTGCAAGTTGTACCTCGAACATGTTAACCAAGAAGTTGAAAACTGTGGGTAAAGCTCTGCTTCCAACACGGGCTTCAGCTTCGACATTTAGATGCTCGAAACGAACTTCAATTGAGGGCATTTCAAGTCCAACTCTGTGTAGTGAGTTTGAAAGGAAAAATACACGAAAACCGTACAATCTCAGACGCACAAATAGCTAAATGGAACAGAACTTTTTAAGTTGCATGTAGACGTACCTTTCGATGCGTTGCCTGATTTTTAGCAGGAACTTTTCATTATCTTCCTCTGCAATTCTAACAAGCCTTTCAAGCAAATTTCTTCTTTCTATCAATCCAAACCTCTGTATGTCAACCTCCCTGGATTGTCCCTCTTGTTCAGTGAGTATGCCTCTCCTTATGCGTAAATACGTTGGCAGTTTCTCCAAAGCTGCCCATCTAAGAGCTTCTTCATCATCTTTATTACGAGAAGAACTTGGAAAAACATCCGTGGTACTATTCCTCCATAAGTTAGAGCTGCTTTTACGTGCACTGACTACTCGAATCAAATCACCACCACCCTCCATCCTTCACCAAGCCAATGCTATGTAATATATATATATACAACTTTAAGGAAATGGAAGTTATGTGAAAAGAACAGAAACTATGAACAACGATAACAAGCCCGCCCCCAAATATTCCATGCGATGAAAGTTCAGTTAATGGGCTTTTAAGCTGAAGTAGCTCATTAGATAGCATGAACCCATCTCTGTCTCTATTAATTAAACGGATACAGAGAGAACTAAAATTATGGTTCCCTTGAAGACTGCAACAATATTTCAAAGCTTGTAATGGGAGGATCATTGGGAAGCTGGCGGTTTGAAGGAAATGGGCGTCCGAGAAGGTGCTTATATACATAAAGAATCAGGCGCATATAGCTGTAAAAGTTGGCGAATAATAAAGGCCTAACTCTACCATGAGTCCAGATCCTCTGTCCAATATTGTTCTGTCTTATTTTGTTTCATGAAATTTCAACTATTTATTTTGCGAGATGCACGCGAATCCCATGTAGGATCCACATAAATAAATGGCGAAGATTTATTGAACACAATAAGACGCCATAATATTAGACAAAAGATCTAAACCCCTACGCAGATGATCAGAGGGCGAGAGAAATTATGCGTTAGGTATGGTGATTGCTAGGCATTTTCTTCACAATTTTGACGCGTGGCACTTCTTTTTACAATTGGTTAGGGAAATGCAATAATAAATGTAATAAGGATCGAAAATTTATAGTGAAAACCTAGATGAAGAGGTTTATTGATAAATAAAATATTTTAAAATTCAAATGAATAACTAAAATATATTAATAAATATCCTTGAAAAAATACAGATAGTGACTTTTAGATATTATTAAAATTAAGATTATAATTTGCTCATTTAGATGTTAGTTTTCATTTATATTTCTTTATATATCTTACATCATTTTTATCACATTATTTTAACTTTTATTTCCAAACATGTATATTTAATTAGTGTTAAATTAAATTACAATAAGATTATATTTTACAGAATATGAAAAATAATGAAATCTCGTAACTTCTATTTTCTGTAGTTTTTAATATTAATATTATAGCATATTTAATACCTTTATATAGTCACAGTTTTCGCATTGGTTATAATTCTGATTGGAGCCATATGAACCCATAGTCTTAACTGTTTCGCATTGGGCACAGATATAAAACAGAAATGTCCAAATATGTGAATTTTCTTTTGTTTTGATATAAAGTGATTTAATTATTTGATATCTCTCTTTCTTTTTATCCCTAGTCAAGCCTTTTTTTAAAAAAACTTTTGGAGCCTAAAAGATATGTCAATGAAAGTTTTGTGAGAAATTTTTGTCCTCTTGCATTATTCATTATACATGGTTATAAATTTTTACCTTGTAAATAAAACTTCAAAATGATATTTAATAATATTTACATATTTCTAAAATATATACACACTGCCTAATACTCCCCCTCAAGGTAACGTATGAAGATCTCAATTGCCTAACTTGCAAAGGAGATACATGAGGTAAATATATCAACTAATTTATTATACATCTAAACATGTTCAGTAACAATATTACCTACTTGAATTTGATCTTGCACAAAATCGACCACTATGTGTTTAGTATGTTCGTGAAACATCTGATTAGAGGTGATATAGAGTGCAACCTTGTTATCACAATATAAATGAATATGTTACAAATGCTCCACGTGTAATGATCGCAATAACACCTTAAACCAAGTAAGTTTATAGGTGGTAGTAGCCATGGAGCGATATTCTCTTTCAGCCGATGACCGGGACATAATTTTCTGCGTAAAGATGGGAGAATGGCCTAACATCATAAAGTAACATGTTAAGGAACAACGACTTAATAGACAACTTACCCAATCTAAATAACAATAGGCATTTAATTCGAAATCACTATCTGCCTAAAAATAAACTCCATATCGTGGGTTGCGTTTCAAATGGTGAATGACATTTAGCTTAGCGTCCCAAAGCTCCTCACGTGACTCCTACATGAACTGTGCCAATATATGCACACAATGGCTCAGTCAAGATGAGTAATAGTAAAATAAAATAAATGACCCATAAAATTTTAATATCGATCAGGATTTTTAAGCAAGACCCTATTAGCAAGTACCAATTTATGATTATTAATATAAAACGGTAAGAACCGGATATCTTATCTAAGGAAATTTTAACACGAAGACAATTAAATTAAACGATGAAAAATTACTCGGACAATCAAGAATTGATTGATTTGAAAATAAAGTAAAATAAAGTAAGCAAATCAAGGAAATATGAAAATGCAAGGTATGAATTAAAATGACTAGATTTAATCAAATGACAGAAATCGGTTAAGGTATTAGATTT
>JAOSBP010000001.1:7901960-7914332 GCA_027563825.1 Erythroxylum mucronatum | reverse complement strand
GAAAACTTCCATGGTACTGTTCCTCCATATGTTAGAGCTGCTTAGACGTGCACTACTGATTCTAAATATATCACCACCCTCCATTCTTCACCACCCAGTGCTATGTAGTTTAGAAAATGTAAATGAAGACAATAAAAAAGAAACAAACAAACTCCTCAGTGTTTCATGTAAGGAAGGTTCATTCATGGATTTCCTCAGCACGATCCATTGCGAACTTTTTGAGTGTCTACGAATGTAAAAAAGGGAGAGAGACAACAGAAATTGTTTCCTAGTATTACAATGTTCGCAAGCTTCTACCTCGTGTAATGGGAGGATATATGAAAGAGTTGCTCGCAGTTCGGGCCCTCTAATATAGGTGGTCGGGGCTATTAATATTGGTAAGTAAGTAGGCAAACATCGACTAACAATATGTCGAGATCTTTTTTTTCAATTTTATGGTAATTTATTCTGTCTCATGAATCTTAGCTATTTATTTATGTAAATTTTATGTAGGTTTTGTATAAATAAATATAAGATTCGTATAAATAAATAACTGAGATTCATAAGATAAAATAAGACATCATAAAATTGGACTAAAAATTTTGTCAGGTAACAACAGTCGTACGTTGTTGACGTATGGCCATGTCTCAGCCTGCGAGAGACAATTGCGAGTTATAGATGTCATGCATTCTCGGATGCCGGGACATCGGAACTATGAAATTATAGTCTAAGAAGTGTTAAGCACGAAGAGGAGTTTAACAGCGAGATAAAGTTCAATTTTTCAGCTATATTACAAATTTTTATGATGTAATTTTGAAAATTATTTAGTATTTTCATAGCTAAATTCCTAATATATATTATTTCTGAAATTAAACGTTGTAATCAAACCAAGATGAAAAGGAAATAATAAGCAGATATATATAAGCTGGTCGAGCTTTGAACTTTTTTGAATCTTAATCTAATCGATCTAGGAATTAAAATGACATTGCTCTACGTAAATCAATTTGATCAATCTGAAGGATTTAGGTCAGGTCAGGTCAAGTTAGCCCTCTTAGTTTGATCTTGATGAAAACTCAGTCTACTTGAATTTGACTTGTTGATTTTAGACTAAGCCAAGTCAAAATTTCAATTAAATCTATGTGTTCAAAAAATCATGGATATTTCTCACAGGAGGATTATTATCCAGCTTTGCCAAAAATTATAGGCTACCATAGTAAAAATTTTGATAGTTGGGACTTGATAGATTATATTGGTTGGCTCACTAAACTCAAAATAGAAAATTTATTCTTATTATATGAAATTAAGTTATTTCCATTTAATTAGTTTTCCTTATTGAAAATTTATATTATAAGTTACATTGAAAGCAATGCTACATTGATGTTATAAGAATTATTTAAGTATTAAATGAAAATATCTCAATGTTAATTATATATTTTCTTATTAATGCTTCATTACAATAATATTAAAAAAAGTGAAAGATTTAGCAAAATTTGAAACACAAATCCACACTGCTATATGGTCCCCTTAATTATCTAAATTTTCTCCACCCCCTTTAATACATGTCATTGATCATGAATTTCAATTTAGGTGTTACAATTTAATCTCACCACTCTAATTGTATTTTTTTTATTATAAATTTGTCATTGTTAATGGTTCCATTAGATATATAGGTGTTATCTCACATGCCTAAATTAGGAAAAATTTTCTATGTTATGTCATTTATTTTGCTATTTTACATGGAATGTTCATGTTCATTTGCCTAATAGTATAATAGATTGTTAATTATTTTTATTTGAGATGAGATTATAGCTTTTATCACTTACTGTTATAGTAATCCTAAATTTAAATTTGGAATTTTGATTGAGTTATTTTATTTTATTTTTAAAGATGGGTAATCATTTGTATTATTTTGTTACGTCATAGAAATAAAACTTTATTGGAGGTCACCCATTATCACACACACACACACGCACGCATATTTTCTCTTCATGTCCATTCATTATGCTTTTTTTTATTAAGAGTTTGTTTTATCTATCGATTATGGTGGAATGTTGTTTTTGTATAAATAATTCATTAGATTTAACTTGTATCAACGGTAGGAATGTTGAACTTTGTGCATTATTATGTTTTTTAAGTATGGATATAAAACAAGGGTATGTGCTTTGATAAGTGTTATTTAGACAATTTTTTTAGCATTATTTTAAGAGCTTTTTCCTTGTATTTGTATGGCTTGAATAGGATTTGATACTCAGTGTGCCTTATATTTTATTTTTAGACCCAATTTTGGCTCCCTAATAAATAAAGAATAAATTTAAGTGGGTTAAATTTAAGTTGGAGAAGTTTTTGTATGATTTAAAGAAATGAGTGGAAATATGGGTCCTAACATAGATCTATGTTCAAAACATCCTTGTTTTGAACCTATTTTGACGGTGAAGTTTATAAAAATTGCAGCTTTCTTATAAGGTGAGCAACACTGATCCATTACAAATCTATGTTGGCCCTATGTCGGTCATGGAGTTTCAATCAATGCAAAGCTAGATAAGAGCATTTTGAGAGAAGAATGGAGCAAATTTAGAGTGATAGAAGAGTTTTCAAATAAATGAGTTAGGCAAAAAAAAAGTCGAAGAAGAGGAATTGTCATTAGAGCCTAGTGTTTTATTAGATTTGTCATAAGAAACCTTTAAAAGGTCCTCCTAGTTAGAGACTACTGAACCATCCTTATTTTTAAAGTAGTGATCATGTTTTTGTTTTTCCTAGATAAAATATATTTATAAAAGAAGATGTATTCCTATCATCATCCACTATCCATTAGACTCTTGGACCTTGCTTCAGTAATGACTATTGAACCTTGTATCCTTGTATGAGCTAGAATGACCTCTTTTTCCTTGCCTTGAAGAGCTAGATTTATAGGATCGTTGTATAAGTGTTATCGAATTCTTTAAAGCTTGTACATTGAGTCAGTCACAGTGGCATTAGTGTTGTTGTACCTCGACTTATTTAGAATTTTCAGATCTTACTTTATACTCTTAAGCTTTGTAAAATTGTAATGCATATGAACAAGAGGGAACCTTGTATGCTTACACTTAACCTATCCTGAATTGCACTATCAAACCCTTCATGCTTTAAAATTCAGTTTATTGACCAAAATTTATGACATTTACTGTTTATTGGTTATTTGTTTTCAATGTTTAAGGTATGATAGCTCTAATGGAAGTGCTCTACTAGAAAGATACAATTTTTTCTATGTTACTATTATCCACTTTTCACCTTTTATCATTGATTCAACCATCTTTTTAGTAGAATTTAGTTTATGTTGAACATGGCAAAGAAGAAAAAAGGTCTAAGTATCTTTTTTATTAACGTCTACGAAAAATATATATACAGGAAACAAGAAAAATCTAGACTCCTATTTTAGTAAGACAATAATTTATACAAGGAAATAAATAAATATCTCTACAATCATGGGATCTACATAAATCTCGCCAGCTAACAGTTTACCTTTAAATGAACGAAAGTGAAAGATATTTCACGCTCCTACTTTCAAAGCATGCAAATATTATTTTTCTTTAATAAAGGAAAGTAACTGGTGATGTTGACTTGCTTCTTTTCCTGAATAAAGACTCATCTAAAAAATGCATGGAATATAATTGTTTCTAATATGCAATATTTCAAATATTATAATCAGAAATAGCTAACATAGATTTCCCATTAATTGTGTTACTTTTGGGTTAAAAAGTGCAAAAAAGTTATATTATGGATGATGAATTTTTTTAAACATATTAGTACAACTTGGAGACTAATTTACATCAAGAGAAAGAGAAAGGATGTAATATTTATTACCAAATTTAGTCAAGGATATTATTAAAATATGCACTATCTTTTTAGTTAATCCTAGAATGTCTCATAAGTTTTATTACAATGATTAGAAATCATTCTATGCAATAATCATATAGCTAGAAACATTAAAAAAAACATAGTTAGTTTTTAGTTTTTAGTGGTTGTCAATCTAATTGACATTAATAGGAAAACATGTATTAGAGTTACAATTATCTACACTTATGTGGAACAGTTTTTATTAGCTTAAGGTTTTATGATTTGAAAGGTCCTATCTAACAAGAATAGGAATGAATTTCTAGGATAGTGAAGTCTTTAAATTTTTTTAACCATCATGTTCAATTTCTCTCTTTGATGGACAACTACAATTCTTTCTGAAATTTTAGCATACCATTTATAAATGCGTATGCAAACAACTATATATGAATCCTATGATTATGCATATATTCACCATACTTAAAATTTTCATATTTGGTTCATGATGTTCTTTCTCTTCTACCTTTTTTCTATACTATATATTATATATCGAGGCATGAAATATAATTGGATTGTTTCAATAAGAATAAAGCATGAGGAAATAAGTAAAATCCTTTGTTTATGTAACTTTTTTGATACAATTTTTTGTTTTACTAGAACTACGATTATAAAAGTAACACCTAACTTTTTGTTTGAAGTCATCCATATTAATATATATTGTATTCACTATTAATAACCATTTTGAATATATCAAAATTGTCTTAAATTTTCTTCTTTAAAACTTCTCTTGCTAGAAAATGTTTGTTGTCTTATTTAAAGTGAACATATCTATCTTACAAAGTCTTCAAAGTAAACCCTATAACAATACTATAATTGTTAGTTAATTATTATTTTTAATATCTTTTCATTAGAAATTAAATTTTCTATGTTCAAACTCTTGTGAGATAGTTCTACTTTACTATAATATTTTAATTTTTGAAATAAAAAAGGGAATAATAAGAATCCTTAAACTTTAAATTTAACGAATAAACATTCAGTTATTTCGATAACTAAGATATTAACTATTTAAAAAATATTTTTGGATGAAATTACAATGCAGAATATATAATCATTAGAAAAAGATTTCGTGAACTTAACATCCTTTGCTTATGGTAAGGTTGATCCAGCATATAATTATTTTTCTTCTTCTCAAACATCTGATGGAAATATTAAATATAACTATATGCTTTGTAGGATACAGTTTAAGGGGGGATAAATTTATATAATGAAAGCATATCTTTGTGATATTAAGGATAATATTTCTTCTTGCAAAAAGGTAAAATTTAATGTATATTGGAGGATTCAAATTTATTTGAAATAATAAGAAAAAATAAAAAATAAAATAAAGACAATTATTATGTATCTCATGTTGATGATAAAGCAATAAGTATTAGATAAAGGAAAAGAAAAGGCAATTATTGACATAAATTCTTATTTTTCTCCAAGAAGTACTCATGGTTCTCAACTAAGTTTTAAAAAACGTGTTTCGAATGATAAGAATGTTATTTTTTGCGATATAAAATAGTTTGGACTAGATGTTTCTATCATTCATATATTCCTTTAAATGCTTTAAATTCGCCTTATCTTTAAGAAGCAATATATGCTACAAAAAATGGGTTCAGGATTTAAGGCACCTTAGTATTATAAGATTTGTGTGTCTTTACATCAAGATTAGAAAAGGAATATAAGTTGATTGTGGTTAAATAATAGTCTAATTGGGGGACAATAGGTTGCACTATTATGGAAAATAGGTGGAATGATAAAAAATAAAGAACTTTGATTAATTGTTGGTTTATTGTAATGTTAAAGCAATTTTTATCAAGTCTATTGATACTTCTAATATGGTAAAAAGTGCTTATAATTTATTTGAAGTATTTTTAAAATTATCAAGTGGGTCGGATTGAAAATGTTGTCCACTTTGTTATAGATAATGTGATAATCCAATTATATTGCATTGCCAAAATTCATATTGTATATTTGAAAAAGGTTGACCTCCTTGCTCCTCTTATGGTATAATCTTCTTATTGTTGATTTCCCTTTTGCTCAGTCCATAGAGACAAAATGTATGACTACCAATAGTTCATTAAAGAAGAAAGGATTCACTATTAATTATAGGTCACTTAGACACTTACTACAATGAAAATATAGGCATATTTATTAATCCCTATGTGTTGTTTATTGTATAAATCTCATTCTAAAAGATATTGATTTTATGTAATATATTTATAATCTTCTTTCAATTACATCTAAGATCAAAATTTTTGTGTTCAATCATCTTATATTTTTGTCTCAGTTACGAAAGTAAGAAGATTAGCATGAGTTTGTGTATCCTACAGTAACTAGCTAGGTGTAACTAATCTTATAACTTTGAAAAGTGTGCGACCATAAATTATGAAAAGTAAACACTTTTCACATTACAAGTTATCAAATAGTGCAAAATAGAAAGTGGTTTATGCTATTATTCTATATAATAAATTTTGGGATAATTTTTTATTTTTTGAAGATTGTTTATAAGGATATTTTGAATTTTTATATTAGATTCAACTTCAATTAGAGTTATTAGATTTTCTATTAGTTGATTGTACATTAATAGATATTTTCTTATATTTTTATTTTAATAAAATATTTTGCTTTTTATATTACATTTTGCGGATTTATATAATTTTTACCTTTTATTTGTTATATACTGATTTTACGATGATCAAACTTTAAAATTTGAATTTCTTGTCTTACCAATTTGATGTCCGATCTGATTTTTAAAATATTAGTTAATAAATTTAATGGAAGGAACTCAAGTAGCAAACAAAAATAAATAAATATTAACTTAGGAAAAACATATAAGTAGGACAAAAAATTTCTTGGGCCCCTTTTAACTAATACCAATTTATTTTAATTAAATAGGATAAATTATATTTTAAATATATAATAATTTTAGTCAATTTTGTAATATTGATTATAAGTTCTATCAATTATTGCAAGTATAACGTTCCATTTATTTTACCATTAATTGATAACAGTTTCAAATTGAAAACGTAATCAAATGTACGTTAATTGTCTTAGTATGTAAGCCAAAAATATAAATATTTTCTTTAAATCTTAAATTTTCATAACAATGGTAAAGAAACGCAAAATAATTGATAAGATGACTGACTGATTACGATGCGGCTTTGACCATAAACAATACTCTATTACTGCTTGATTACGACGAGTCGTAAATAACTAATTATTTCTTGTCATTATTATTTTGTGTGCCTCTATCTAAGAAAGGCATCTTTAAGGCAAAATTCACGAGCCCTTGGTTACTCCTTTGTTTCGCCACGGAATCAAAGTTGTCCAGCAAAAATACATGAAGACGAATACAAACATTCTCAATTATAGGTGGAATAATGCAACGGAATGTATAAAATTTAAAAGAATAAGCCGAAATGTATAAAATTTAAAAGAGAGGCTGTTTTGCCTACTCATGGATGTCCATGGCTAATATTTTACACGCAATTACCTAATCATGTTCGTAAGCATGGTTTTAAATTGTAATTGAAAAAACATGAAATTGTCCATATGTTTTTTTTCTTTAAATTACTCTTTTAACTTGGAAAACTACAAGTTCTAAACTGGACAAGTTTGGACTTAAATTGGCATCAGCTTGCATGGAAATAATATGCAGTATGTTGAATGTGTGTCATATTTTTCACCTCGGAGAAATATGAAAATTGAGGAATCTCCTTAAGCTATAAAAGGTTCTTTTCACTTTTTTTATTATCCAAAAATAAGCAGTCTTCCTCCCTTATAAGACTTTGTTTGTTTCTTCCTCATTTGTAATTCTTCTCTTCAAAATAGTGGAGTACTTTGGTGGTGTCCGAGGAGTAGGCAAGTCCGAATCTCGTAAATCTTTGGTGGTCTAGTTTTGGATGTTCTATTTATTATTGTCTATTTAATAGCTATTGTTAGGTATGACTGTAGTAATATATTGTGCTATTAATTACATATCTAGGAAAATTCTAAGAAGAGGTATTTAAGTTGAATAATGTGTCACACAAACTCCTGAAAAATTTACCTAGCGTAATTAGTAGTATATTCGTTCACTCACTATTCACTTGTGCAACAGGGTGAAACTATTATTGATGGAAAACAACCTGAATTCCACAACAATTAGTAATAGAACCAAGTTTTTCTAAACACGTTATGTGGTTGCAGCTTAGTCTGATCTTCCAGGCTAGAAAAGATTTTCCTTAGGTTATTGGCATTTTGCATTGAAGGCTATTGAATAGAAGTTGAAAGTAGAGATGGCATAAATTAAAGATACGGCCGCACCAATCACGTTGACAACTTCTACCTTGTCTATTATGGCAAGGACTATTGTGACAAATGCAAGATTAACGGTGGAGATTTTTAATGGTACAGGTCATTTTGACATATGACAAAGTAAGATTCTCGGAACTCTCTTTCAGTAAGGTCTAGATATTGCCATTGAAGAAGAGAAATCAGAAGGGATGGATGAGAAAGAATGTAAAATTATCAATCATCTAACATGTGGTACAATTCAATCATAACTGCCTAGAGAACAGAGGTATCCATTTTGTCAGTAGACTTCTGCAATTAAATTGTGGAATGCATTAGAGAAATTGTTTTTGAAGAAAAGTAGTCAAAACAAGCCTTACGTGAAGAAAAGACTGTTTTGCTTCACTTATGTTCTTGACACCAATATGAATGATCACATCACCAATTTTAGTCAATTGGTAGATGATTTAATGAATATAGATGTGACATTTGAAGATGAAGATCTGACTTTGATGTTGTTAGGATCTCTTCTTGAGGAGTTTGAGTTCCTTGAAACTACTCTACTCCATAATAAGGTTAAGGTGTCTTTGAGTGAATTTTGTGCTACCTTATACAGTTATGAATTGAGGAAGAAGGAAAAGAAATGAAGCACAATTAGAGCATTGAAAGCATTGGTAGTCAGAGGTCTTTCGCCAAGGGAAAGAAAGGGAAACCAAAATCTAGACCAAATAAGGATGAATGGAGATTGGGCACCAGAAAAAGGATTGTTCAAAGTTAAAGAATAAAGGCAAATATGATAAGGGAAAGGTTGTTGCAGATTCAAATGTTGTTTGGTGTGATGATGCAAACTTAGATCTTTGATTGGTTGTTACATCTTCAATAAGCCCTTCTAGTCCATGGTTGTTAGATTCAGGCTATAGCCATCATATATCTCCCAACCAGGATTGGTTCTTCGATTTTAGAGAGCTAGAAGGTGGAGTTATCTACACAATAAATGACAATCCCTACACCATAAATGGGATTGGTTTAATTCACTTGAGGAATCACGATGGAATAACCAAGACTTTGACGGATGTTAAATATGTCCCAAGTTTGAAGAAATATTTCTATGGCAGTCTTAGAATCAAAGGGCTGCACTGTAAATGCAATAAGTGAAGTAATGAAGGTCATCTCTGGTGCACTTGTGATGATGAAAGGAATTTGAAGGAACAATAACTTGTATTACTATCAAGGTAATGCAGTGATTGGAACAACAACAGTAGCTTCTAATAATGATTAAGAGCTAGAAGCATCTAAGTTGTGACATATGCGCTTAGGACATGCAAGTGAACAATCCCTGAAGATTATAGTAAATCAAGGATTATTGAAAGGAGTTTGTTTCTGTAAATTAGACTTCTGTGAGCATTGTGTTAAAGGGAAGCAGATAAGAGGGAAATTTATAACTGTAATATGTGATACCAAGGGTATAGATTATGTTCACAATGATGTATGGGGACCTTCCAAAACAACTTCTATGGGAGGAAATGATTACTATTTGACCTTTGTTGATGATTTCTTCATAAGGATATTTGTGCACACAATGAAGACGAAAGATGAAGTGTTGGGAGTCTTCCACACTTAGAAGAAAATCGTGGAGACTCAAATAGGCAGAAGGATCAAACGTCTTTGGACAGATAATGAAGGAGAATATAGAAGTGGTCCATTTATAAAAGTATGTGAATAATAAGGAATTATACAACACTTCACCGTAAGGAATGCACCATAACAAAGTGGGGTTGCAAAACGCATAAATCGGACATTATTGGAGAAACTTTGGTGTATGTTATCCAATGCTGGGTTAGGCAGACAATTTTAGGTTGAGGCTGTATTATATGCAAGTCATCTCATACATCGCTTACTATCAACTATTGTTGGTGGTAACACGCCTTTGGAAATATGGTTTGGAAAACTAGCTACAAATTATAATTCTTTACATGTGTTTGGTTCCACTGTATAGTACCACATTAAGGAATCAAAATTGGATCTTACAGCAAAGAAAGCAATTTTCATGGGAGTCATTTATGATGTGAAATGATGTCGTCTTTGGTGTCCAAAAACAAGGAAGATAATCTTTAGCAGAGATGTTGCCTTTGATGAGTCTACCATTGTGAAAAGTTGACAACTAAAGGTGGTCAGCAGATTGATGGTACTCTATAGAAGGTGGGGACTCCAAAATAGGTGGAGTTTGGACGAAGGATTATATGGATGGTGAGTATGAAATCGATTACAGGAAGTTAAATGCTGCTATATGCAAGGATCACTTTCCACTCCTATTCATCGATCAGATGCTTGAATGACATGCGGGACAATCTCACTACTTTTTTCTTAATGGTATTTAGGATATAACCCAATTGTGATAGCTTCAGAGGATCAGGAGAAAATAACCTTTACATGCCCATTTGATGCATTTGTCAATATAAGGATGTCGTTTGGACTCTACAACGCCCCAGTCACATTTCAAAGATGCATGGTAATTATTTTCTATGAGTATGTTGAGCATATTATTGAGGTCTTTATGGATGATTTTACCATCTATGGGGATTCATTTTATGCATGATTGGATAATATGAATTGTGTACTTGAACGATGCATCAAAACTAATCTTATTCTCAATTCTGAAAAATATCATTTTATGTTCGAATAAGGAATAGTTTTAAGAAATGTAATCTCATCTGGAGGAATTGAGGTCAATAAAACTAAAGTAGAAATTGTGTGAAACTTACCCTACCCAACAAATGTGAGGAAGGTTTGTTCTTTTCTTGGACATGCAGGTTGTTATCGTAGGTTTATCAAGGACTTCAGTAAGATCTCGACAAAACTATGTCATTTGTTACAAAAGGATGTGCCCTTTGAGATTGATGAGGGATGTAAGCAAGCATTTAATAAGTTGAAAGAACTTATGACTTTGGCACCATTCATTCAACCACCTAACTGGAGTTAACCATTTAAGATTATATGTGACACGAACAATTTTACTGTGGGTGTCATCCTTGGTCAAATGTGGCAAGATGATTCATGCCATTTACTACATTTCAAGAACTCTTAGTCCAGTACAAAGCAACTACTCCACCACAAAAAAGAGTTTTTAGCTATTGTGTTTACTATAGATAAATTTAAACCTTACTTTCTTGGTTCTAAAGTGATTATAGGTGTTGGACCCCGCTATCGGAGCCCAACGTCCTGAGACATGAGCCTTGCTGAAAACCCTAAAGGTGTCATTTGTTGTCATTTTATATTGGCGGTGAGTGCATCTTAGCCAAAACATCAAAATCATAAATTGACTTCTTCATAAAAGGTGTAACTCTAAGTCTCTAAATTAATTTGAAATAAGAATGATCTCAAATGGAGCTCTATAACTCAAGATATGCTCAAAATACCTAACTGTGTTCAAAACCCAAACATACTCTCACAATCGGCCCCTAATTTGCTTTCCATCAAACTATCTCAATTTAACTCCAAATGATACAAAAATTTATGGACAGATACCTATATGTATCATAAATCCATTGGCTTAAGAATCACCCCATTTTGAGGTCGGATGAGGGAGTTATACCCTAAACACTGGACCATGTTTATTTCCAAAATCAGTTTTGACCTCTCTTGGCGCGAATGCCATAACTTTTTCTACAAATGTCCAAATGCTTTAGTTCTTGTGCCATTTGAAAGATAACATCCATAGATACAAGTCGTAATAGAGGCCTCAAAGCGAGATTCGGCCTTAAAACTGATCAAAATTGCAAAACACTTTGGCTGACCCGAGCATGTCCGCTTAACGGACATGGATCGGGCAAACTTCATTTTTCACCCGAGATAGACCGTTAAACGGACTTCCATGTCCGTTTAATGGACAGGGACTGGCCAAGGGGTCCAAAATGACCCCAGAAGGTCCATTAAACGGACTCCCGTTTAACGGACATGAGGCTTCCCCAAAGTCCTTAACCCCTTTTTTATGCTTCCTATCATCAAACTAACATCATGAACACATATACACTTCCCAAATTGATATATTCTAGTGCCTAAACACTTCATAAACACTTAAACACCAACTTCAACCCATCCAATTCTCAAACCCCAATTCAAAATAACTCATCAAACTACAACTTTCAAAGCATATATTCAAGCTATCAACCAACACAACTCAAACAACCAACTTCTAGGTATAACATGTATATCTATCCATTCAGCATCCAAACCTCACAAACTTGATGCCATTGGAAAGATTAAAGG
>JAOSBP010000001.1:7889398-7901860 GCA_027563825.1 Erythroxylum mucronatum | reverse complement strand
ATTTAATAAAATTTATTATATTAAATATTACTATATTCTATTTAATATATTAATATTATGATTTGGTCAGAGTTGATTTTAAGAAGAATTATTGAGGGTATATTAGGTAGTATCTATTTATTAGTTTACGTTTCATCATAAACCTCCTAAATCAGAGGTTTCTTATTTTCACTGTTTAAGATGGAATGGAACGTAACATGAAACCCTCCACTTCCATCCCAATCCATTCCATTCCATTATGAAACCTTCAAATAAACGATGGAAGTGTGTTATGTTCCATTCCATCCCATTATTAACCCTCAAACCAAACAAAGCCTAAAACTCCACCGGTCTTCTTTCAAATTGAATCCTAAGAAAACATTACATTTACCTAATATAATCAAAGGCCAATTATACATCAAACTTAACAAGGTCTCATGCTAACCCTCCTATAGGCAAACAGGAAACACCAAAAGAAACATGAGACTTTGGCCCATTTTTGTAGGCCATATCATTTGACTAGCTGATCTATTAGCATTTGCAATTCTACCCATAGTGGTTAAGTCTTTCGTAACTGATTTTGAAAACCTTGAATCTAACAATCCATCATCATCAAATAATTAGGTGATAAAAGAAAAATTGCTACATAATGTTTATAAAGTAAGAATGACAATGGATCAGGATCGAGATCGAGATCGGGCCATAGGATCAGCTAGTTCATCCTCTTGCATTTGCAAGTCTACGTAGACTAGTCAGGTATTTCAAATTTGCTTTGGAGAACCTTGGAGTCACCAATCCATCGTCATTAAATAATTAGATGACAAAAGAGAAAACTCCCACAAAATGTTTAATCAACCAATAAATAGGTTACCACTTCTCAATTCCCGTTTTGAAACTAAAAAGACAGAAAGGAAGAAAGTAATTCCACAAATAGAGCATTTGAGTAATTGGCTCAATCACAAGCCTCCCAAAAGTAATGCTTAATTGGACTTCCAACCCCTTATTCTAAATGTGCTTTTATTATTAAAAAAATAATTTTATTTAAAAAATAAAATAACATTATTTTTAACATAATTAGGCATTAGGCTGCTCTGAATGTGGGGCTCAAGCCTTTGTTCCGTCTTAAGCCTAAGAAATTTTATAAATAAAAACCCAACATCAATTCAAAGCATAGTCAATTTAGGAAAAGCCCATTGATTTCGGGCCAAGCTGAGCCGAGTTGGATTGTGCTCAGGTTATTTTGACATCCCTACCAATAAGGCTTTTAATGGCAAAGCATATGAGGTACGTAAAGAACATGCTAACCAAAATAATAGTTGGTACCTTTGCTGTCGGAGTTTCTCAGCTACAGGATCTAGGGACTCTTGTTTTGCTACTTTCATAGTTTTTCCTGTCGTTTCACTAGATTTTGGTGCAGGTTTCTTAGCAGGTTTTTCAGGAGGTTTTTCAACAGGGGCCTGACAATAGTGAGAACAGAGTTTTAAAAAAAAAAATCAATCAGCAAAATGAAAATCCATTTTAAGCAAAAAGAAGCTCAATATCATAAGACTGAAATGCAACATAAATGGGAAAAGATTGAAGAAAACTTACATATAATTGTTCCTAAAAAGCGATTCCAACCAAATGAATATATATAAACAAAAGAAATTAAGTTCTTGCAATTTATGAAGTTCTTTAGTCACCAATCCAACATATCTGCACACACTATAGATTAATTGTCCCCACCTCCACTCTTATATGTGGAAAGAGGTCATTGTTTTTCAGGGTGTAAATAAGCATGCATAAATGTGCGTGTTTCAGATTTATTTCATATCGCAGGGATGATGAGAATTTTTCAATAGCTAATCACATGGAAAAAAAGGATAATCTATGAATAAAAAATATTATCATCCCAAGGAATGAAAAAACAATTATATTTTCACAGGAAATCCTGTAACCTAATTGACAGACAAATATCAAACAAACTCATAGAATTTATCTTAAACCAATAATAGAAGGGATGCAAAAATAAGGCACCATATGGTTTCCACTCAGAATATGTCACACCTCACAACCACAATTTGCTAAAGCAACACGACCCCAACAATTTTTTCTTAGACATTGTGTTGGGTATTATTATCCCATATCACCATAGAATTCAACCAAAAACTTGTTTATCTTAATTGTGAGAATCACCAAGGACATGGATGACTACTGATCATTTAAGGATCAAACTGGAATTGTTGACAAGAAGACCTTTTGACTAAACCACTTTTGTGTTAGATATTGTGGTTGACAGCACCCAACATGAGGTCAAATTCAACATATTATTTATCCAAAATGTGTCCATGTTAATAACTGTAAGAATGATCTAGCATGTTGACGCCTACCAATCATTTAGGGATGAATCATTGACCAATAGGAAGCCCTTTATGACTTGGAACATACCACAACTTGGGTAATATATCAAACTCTTGACAAGTCCAAAACGCATATTGAATGAAAAGAAACATGCATCTTAAGGAACATCTAAGACATACAAGATAACCCTTCACAACAAAATGGCCCTAAAAATTTCTTATTTTGTTCCATATGTGCTAGGTACATGAACATTACAAGACCAACTGGACATTGACTCAGAAATTTGGAATTTAATGATTTAGTAATTGAGAAGTAATAAATGAAAAATATTACCATCTCTATCATTACTTTCAATTGAACAATCCATATCGTATACAACATGGCCTATATAAGATAATGTAATTAGACAAGCAATCTTGTTTGCATTGAGAGGTAGAAAAGTTGTCTAATAGTCTAAACAATTGAACAAGGAACATGTCATGTACGCAAATTTGTTTACATTGAAGAAGAATTTGAAAGAAAGTTCTCATCAGCATACTTAAGATTTGGCTTATGTGTTAAATTTTAAACTTTAAATAACAATGAAAACCACACGTAATGCATGTGATTCTAAAATTATAAACCATATTCATCAACCTTCAGTGTAGATACATGTAGATGGCATGAAATATTGTAGAACAAATCAAAAAACAAAAACAAATAAGATATTTAAGATTGTCCACTTTTCTGAGTAGGTGCATGTTCAAAATGAAAATTATGCAAAATCAAGATGGTATCAGCAAGCGTACCAAGCTCGGTTCATCTTCATCTTCCCATGATTCCTTCACTTCATTTTCATCCACATCTTCATCATCCCATTTACTTTTTTTCTGCTCTTTTGAGATAACTATTGGAATCTCCTCATCCTCTGAAAAAGTTTAATTGGATACATAAATGAGATAAAAAGACATACATAATATGACCAGATAAGGAGAAAATGATCAGAAAGGATAATATTAAATTTCATTAACACGCCAAACACCATTAATTACTTCAGCTTCCAGAAAAGCATTGAATTCACCCATTTAATTGAAATCGTATAATATGTTAAACCCATCAGTTGGAAGACGCAAATATCATGAGTCATTCACTCTCAATGCAACTATCAAAACACCCGCCTATTGAAACAGACATGTGTCTGCGGATATCACGATTACATCTGCCAAGTTCTAAGTGTAAAATCCAAAAGAAAATCTGTTTGAATATAACCAACCAAGACACCAACTAAATAAAGTGAATAGGAAAGGGTATACAGATATCTTACCCCAAT
The DNA here is from genome assembly GCA_027563825.1 of Erythroxylum mucronatum. Classification (NCBI taxonomy): domain Eukaryota; kingdom Viridiplantae; phylum Streptophyta; class Magnoliopsida; order Malpighiales; family Erythroxylaceae; genus Erythroxylum; species Erythroxylum mucronatum. Next base: position 7,898,232 of record JAOSBP010000001.1, on the reverse strand, counting down.
CTTCCATCTTGGAATTGTGTGAATGCAGAAATAGGCCAACTTTCCAAGAAACCAGAAGTTTGGTGCTCCTACTAGAAACCTCTCACTTTGTTGGAAATTATTTCTATTTAGAATAAGCAAAATTTGAAGGATAAGCACAACAACAGAAACATAACATTCTAACTGCAATAAATTCCCAGATCTTATCCATATGTATAGAGAGAGAGAGAGAGAGCACTTACGAGTGACTGATTTCTGAGTTGGGGGTTGTGGGAAGATGAGTTGCTGCAATCAAGTTGGGAGATCAAAGAATGAAGGAGATAGGAAAATATTAACTACGAAATATCAAAGGGTTATGATGTTAACAAGGCGGTCGGGTTGAAGGAATTTGAAGAGCAAGGGAAATGTTCAGGGTTTTATAATGTGGTTTCGATATGTCGGCTTGTAAGACGAGTGAGCAGTACCATTAATCTGCTTTTCCAAGGTCCATATTGTCTTTGGAAGTCGGTTTGCTTGCTTGCCTACAGAATTAGAACTAGAATCGAGTCAAGACTAATTTTAATTACTATTTTAAATGTGAATTATTTGAGTTTTATTGATTTTTTTATAAAAATTAAAAGAACGTATTAAAAAGCCACAAAAAGATTACAAAAGATACATCGAATCCTACAGGGAAAGCTCTCCACCGAGATTACAAGCAACAAAATAAACCCTTGACGACAGGGGTCTTAAGTAAATCATTTCCTTTATGTTTTGTAAAATCTCCTTCTTTGTAGCAGATTCGTTTTTCAATGTTTTATTGTTCATTTCCATCCATAACCCCTTCAGAAAACACATCTCCAATATAAAACCCACTTCAATTAAATTATACTTCCATATTTCTTTTATTAGGTTTTTAATGTGAGACCGTTTGAACTTCACCGGTTCCAAAAGATTCATCATTTATTCCTAAAAGACTATATTCAACATTTTCCTCCTATCAATATTCATTAAATTTACCTATAAATGTTGTTTTTTATACACTTCAACAACTTTTTTAAGATAAGCAATATTAATAAGTAAAAATGACAAGCAAAATTCTACAGCCATAAAGAGCCTGATTTAAGAGTTGATCCACCGTCTAGTATGTAACTATAATTAAATGTTATCCAATTTTATAGAAAAAGACAAAATTGTCCAACATTGATTTCATGATTCACTAGGCCTTATCAATAGGTGAGGACAAAATTGTCCAACATTAATTTCATGATTCAATGGGCCTTATCAATGGATGTAGCTTAGGCATTCTCCTCTAGCATTAAGAATAAAAGAACAGCAGATTCAGTAGACGTGGTTATATCATTTTTAAGGATAAAACGCAAGACATATAGCAGTCCTAATGCTTCGGTAGTTTGGCGCTTTTCTACTGGCTCGCTTGTTTAATCTAAAATCATATCTTAATGCTTTTGGAGAACGAAACACTCTTTATAAGGGTGTGGCAACCTTTCCCTTATAGACGCGTTTTCCCGTGGTAAATCGGGTAGGCTTCGGGAGGAACAAAACCGTGAGCGAGAGTAGAATCCTAAAGAGGCCTACACGCAAAACGGGCAATATCTACAAGAGGATGGTCTGGGCTGTTATATTTGGTATCAAAGCCAGTATCCGGATGGTATGCCAGCGAGGACGCTGGGCCCTAAGAGGGGTGGATACTTGTATCACAAATCGATCGGAGAGGAGAACGAAACACTCTTTATAAGGGTATGACAACCTCTCCCTTATAGACGCGTTTTCTCGTGGTAAGTCGGGTGGGCTTCGGGAGGAACAAAACCGTAAGTAGGAGTAGAGTCCTAAAGAGGCCTACACTCAGAGCGGACAATATCTACAAGCAAGTGGTCTAGACTGTTACATTTGGTATCAGAGTCAGTACCCGGATGGTATGACAGTGAGGATGCTAGGCCCCAAGAGGGGTGGATACTTGTATCTCATATCAGTCGGAGAGGAGAACGAAGCACTCTTTATAAGGGTGTGGCAACCTCTTCTTTGTAGACTCGTTTTTCCGTAGTAAGCTAGGTAGGCTTCAGGAGGAACAAAACCGTGAGCGGGAGTAGAGGCCTACACGCAAAGTGGACAATATCTACAAGCGGGTGGTCTGGGCTGTTACATTTAGTATTAGAGCCAGTACCCGGATAGTATGCCAGTGAGGACGTTGGGCCCCAAAAGAGGTGGATACTTATATCCCATATCAGTTGGAAAGGAGAACGAAATACTCTTCATAAGAGTGTGGCAACCTCTCCTTTACAGATGCGTTTTTCTGTGGTAAGCCGAGTAGACTTCGAGAGGAACAAAACTGTGAATGGGAGTAGAGTCCTAAAGAGACCTACACGCAAAGCGGACAATATCTACAAGCAGGTGGTCTGGGCTGTTACATCGAAACACTTCTATTATTACATCAATTTCTCGACTACAAATTGTGGACTTCAAATCCACTCAGACACAACCTCAACTAGTTACATCAATAAACTTTGAAAAGATAAAACAAAATCATGCATTTCATTTAAAAACCTTTATACACATCCATTCTTTACACAAATGTGCATTATAAAACATGTTCAAAGAAATGCAATAGTACTCAAAAGTAAGTACAAGGCAAAAATGCCTACAAAGTAGCAAATGACAAAGTTAACTAGTCACAAAGTGGAGTCTCTGTACTAAAGCCCTAAGCATGCACATGGGAGGTTTTATTTAAAAACAGAAAATAAAGTGTGAGTTAAACAAGCTCAGTGAGTGTAAATAATTTTTTTTTCAAATCATTTGTAATCATTGACACCTCCCTAAAAGAAATTCATTTCATTTAGTATAAGACAATACCAATATAAAACATATAAGCCTCTTGAAACCAAATTTCTCAATTTTACTTTTAAAGCAAATAGTGATAGCATTATTTATTGTCATGAACTTCTTATACGATATAGTCCACCATAAACTTCTTTGCACTGTGGTACCCTTAGGCATAAGGTCATAGAGCTGGTTCTGCATCGCTTACCTGTGACTGGTTAATCACTAGTTACGGAACTGGTTTTGCATCGCTTACTCGTAACAATTTTGGTTAGCACTTTACATACTTTATACATGTAGAGGGCAACTCACTAGACTATTGACAGACACAATACCAACCACTATTAGTAACTAAACCCCCTGCGACGCTACCATGCAAGTTTGGAATAGTCTAACCAGTATAATATCGTGTAATGAGCCTAACGGTGTACCATAGGCTAAAAACGAAATCATTCTTCTTAGTACTTTAACTTATGGGATAAAGCTTAAACCATTATGTAAAGTAATTTATACAATTTCGAAATAAAAAACAAATGGGAGGTGTCTAGAGTACGTTCAAAATTTTCAACTGCTTTTAATCTCATAATCAAACAAATGAATGCATAATTTAAAATCACATGCCATCAATTATTTTACAAAGAAATTATTCAATTGAAACAATTAAAATACACTCATCGTTTCGTAAATTTATCATCAACCACGCTCATGTGTTCTATGCCTTTCCTTTACCTATACAAAGTGCATTTCACTTACTCATTTATTTTCAATTAAAAAACAAGGCATTAACACTATATTTTCGGTTTGATCGATTGTGACCCCTACCCAAAATTCATATCTCCCCTTATTCCACAATTTTCACATAACAAACGTTCACATTAGGTTTTGAGGTCTTCTAGAAATTTGTTCCGTTATGTCTCTAGTTTTCATAGCATAAAAAATCATGTCATTTCAACATCTAAATCATGAAATATGTACCAAATATCACAAGCTGCTTCAACACAAGGGCAATATCAAGTTACCATTTTCAATCTCAGAGAAGTCATTATTTCTCTTTAGCCTATCTCTTATTTTTAGCCTCTATCTTATGATAGGACATAATATGAATGAGACATGTAGTAAAGCTTTTTGAACCATGCAATCATAATCCATTTGATCTTTTGAGCTAGAGTTTTAAATAGCTTTTGATATGATCTATTTGTGAAATTATTTAAGGCATGTATCAACCGAGTCAGTAAATCCTTGATGTAAGTATTTGGGATATAATTTAGGACGTTGGCTCATCATAATAGATAATTCCTTGATTTTATGATACCATTAGTTGTTTTTGATGATTTTCTTAACCTTAGCTATCATGTTCTTGGATATATCACTTAACCATAAGAATCTCCTCATCATCTTTTTTATTTCTTTTATCAATTCTTTAGGAGTATGATGTGAGAAAATGTGCACACTATTAAAAATTGAGTTAATAAGTTGAGTCCTTCTTACTAAGGAGAGACCTGCACAAATGGCTAATTCTCCTTTAGATCCTTTTTTATGTGTGGGAAGCATTCCTTATATGTTGATCTCTTAGTAGTTACATGTATGTTTAGGTAGGTGAAAAAGAGGTTCATCAGTTTAAGACCTATCAAGTTTGATATCTAACTAGAAAGATCATTAGGTTCATTTTAAACAAATAGGTGACTATTATCCTTATTGATTGAAATTTTTGAGAGCTTACCAAAAATTCAAAGAACTGTCATTAACAAGCTCATAAAGTTGGCATTTTCCCTAGATAGAAGGAGTAAATCATTAGCAAAGGATAAGCTAGATATTCTCAACTTCTTTTAATGGTTGTAGAATATGAAATTACCAATTTGTCTAATGATGCGTGAAATTAATCTAGTTAGAACGTTAATGTTTAATGTGAAAAAAAGGGAAATAAGATCTCCTTGCATTAGACCTTTTCCTTCTTTGATTAGATTTAACGCTTCATCATTACTTCAATATGCTTTATAAGGTTATGTATATGCACTATTCAATAAAACTTAAGAAATTTGATGGAAATACAAAGGCTCCCATAGTATGCAAGGTGAAGTTCAATTAATCGAGTTGAATGCTTTATGAATATCAATCTTGATTACATAACTTTTGAATTGTTGTTTCAAGTTATTGCCCTTGTGCGACTAAGATATTGTCATCAATTTGTTTCCCTTAGATGAATTATTTTTATGATGGATTTATGCATGGCTTTAACATATGTTTGATTCTTGAAGCTAAGAACTTTGCAATAATTTTGTAAACGGTGTTACAATAAGAAGTCAGTCTAAAGTCTTTGAGGGAAGCTAGACTGGGAAATTTTGGCATAAGAGTGATGAATGTTCTGTTAAGCTCTTTCAGCATTTTCCCCTTACTAAAGAAACCTAAAATTACACTAGTGACTTATAACATTTGACAGAAATTTGCATATAATCCATGTAGCCTAGGAACTTTGTTAGGTTTAAGATCAAACAATCCCTTCTCCACATTTTTTGCATTAAAAATCCTAAGGAATTTTTAGCTTCATTTTCTATGATGCGCTTAGAGATATAACAACAATAATAGCAACAACAATATCCTAGTAGAAATTCCACTAAGGTGTAGGATTTGGAGAGGTCCAGAAATAAGTAACCTTAACCCTAACTAATAAAGAGGTTGTTTTTATGTGCTCAGAGAAAATGGATTTTGATACATGCATAGAAGAACAACCATTATTGTGAGTGCCATACGTATTTTGGAAATAGTTATGATAAAAGATTATGCCATTTGGATGAGCAACCTTACTAGAAAAGATAAGGTCATGAATGTAATGGTAAGAGACAAATTAAAGGTGGGGAATATTAATGAAAAAGTAAGAGAGACAAGGTTTAGGTGATTCAGACATATTAAAAGGAGACATCCTAATGCTCCAATGAGAAGATGCGAGAAGATTATACTTAAAGACTATAAGAGAGGGAAAAAAAAGGAAGGCCTAATAAGAATTGAAGGAGGTGATCAAAAATAATATGACTTTTTTACAACTTTTCGGGGACATGACCTTCAATATAAAACTTTGGCATACTAGGACAAGAGTAAAGAATCTCATATAGAGGGTCCCTCTCTTTTTCATAGGTCTTTTAAACATTTTCCTTCTAGTCTTATGTCTTATATTTAACCTAAATATTTAATATGTAGAGTTTCCTCTTAGTTATTTAACCTAAACATTTTCTTATTTAGCCTAAATATTTTCTTGTAATGGCTTGTTTAATTTATTTATTTACTTGTCTCCTTCCTTATTTATGTATTTATTTACTTATTTTATCTTTTATTTTTATTCTTTATCTTATTTTATATTTATTGTATTGTTTATTTTATTATTTATATTTATATTTATATTTATTATTATCTGTTATGTCTATGTCTATGTTTAATTTATTTTAATTATTATTAATTTATTATTTTAATATGTATATTTTTTTCAAATGAGTTTATCAAAAATAGTCTCTCTATTAGTTAGAGGTAAGGTTGTATGCTTCTGGACTTCTTAACCCGGTGTATTAGCATAACTTTCTTCAGGTTGCTGTTATAATAGTAGTAGTTTAGTTTTACTTTATTTTGTTAATTGAATTAAACTAAACCAAACCCCCCCCCCCCAAAAAAAAAATCCTGTACATTAATTGATTCATTAAAAAAGCTAAACTCACACTTTCTGTAGGTACAATTTTGGTGTGTTTGAAACGTATCAAGCAAAAATAGAGCATTTGATGCCCATTGAGTGATCATGATTGGTTGATCTTGAGAAGTGTATAATTAACGATCGCATATTTACATCTTTTTCTTTTATCAAACTATGGAACCAAAATACTTACCTTTATTACTGTATAACTACCTTCTAATTTTGATTACACATGTCTTTCAATAATGCATGAGAGTATATAATAGTAACTATTAACCTTAATTTTCCAATCTAAAGCCACTCTTGCAAGGACCCATAAGGTTTTTGAACCCATCAAAGTACATAGCAACCTAAACCCTTATAAGATGAAGCTAGGAATAGTAAACTAGCAAATCATGGAAGATATGTAAACAAAAACAACGTAATAGTTCATTTGTCATACAATATAATAGACCAACGCTTTCTAACTTATCATCAAATCAAGATCAAGAACATACTTAAATTGGCTTAAACAACTCTTTTATTAGAGGAATATATATGGAGTCATTTCCACCAAAATTCAAATTGCCATCATTGTATGCTTATAATTGGATGATAGATCTAAGTGTGCATATGATGTGATTCAAAGAAATGATGCATCTGTAAAAAGTGATAGATACATTTAAATGTTATTATATGCTTTTCTATTGTTCTAAAGTTTCTCTATTAGAGGTTGATCCTATAAAAAGCTATATAGATCTAAAGAAACTCTTCTATTAGTATCTAGTCTAAATAATTAATAAAGATAATTTTTTTATTATTTTCTAGGTCTTACAAGAAAAAATAAAACAAACCTAAACAAAGATATAACAAAGAGAATAAAAAGAAAAGCAAGAAATAATGCTTAGAATACTACTTTCCCTAGTATCATTTTAGATGTTATGATTCAATTAACTTAGAATATGTTTATCATCTAGATCTACAGAATTTTCTAAACTATAAAATTGCACTTTCTCAAGCTACAAATGTCAAACCTCAAAGGTATCACAAAATGTTAACAACTAAAAGTATCATACCTTAAAGGTCTTGCAAAATGTCGAATTCTCAAGATGTTAGACTCAAAATTTCATGAGACAACAATAATAGGAAGCAAGCATCTACTTAAGCAAAACAAACTTTTAAGTAAGGGAGACACGAAGAGGGACTTAGATTTATTATAAATTGTTTAAATCAAATGTCAAAAGTTGTTGAAGATCTAGTAGAGAACATTGGAGGATCATTAAGAAAGAGTATAACAAAGAAAGCCGAAGAAGCTCTCAATGACTTAATAGTGGATCTTTATGTAAAAAGTAAAGCTTTGCTACTTCAAGAGACTAAATTTAAGCCCATAATGTTGAAAGAGGAAATACAATGTAATTAACACAAATGTCATATTGGTGTTTGATACCCATCTTACACTAACTTTGTAGATTGGAGACACAAAAACAAATCAATACCAGAGTGGTACTTGTGATCAGCACTGGACTTGTCCATTTTAAGCACCTATTAATTTTACAAACTAGCCCACGTTGGTGTAGAAGCTGGACCGATACCAGACTCATTGATTAGATGTTTTAGTTTTTTATTTCATATTTCAATTTAGTAAAGGATTAAATTATTTCAAAGTTATTTAGTTTCTTCCATTCTTTTATTTCATATTTCAATTTAGTAAAGGATTAAATTATTTCAAAGTTATTTAGTTTCTTCCATTCTTAGGTATTTTATACTATTACTCTAATCCCATCATTTATGTGAGTGTGGCAATTCATTCTTTTGTGTTTTGAGTCCATTTTTTAAATCAATTTTGCCTTAATAGAATGGTCATTGATCCTTATTCACATTGGTATCAAATCTTACTAGTCATTAGATTTTGGTATTAATGGTTTCTATATTTAGGTTTGTTCTTGAGTTCTTTTATTCATATTTTCAATATTCTTATGTCTTTTTACCTTACATTCAATTTTCTTTAATGATCAAGAATGATATGGCTCTGCTGGAATTTATCGAGAACATAACCCACAATAAAAAACTTTGATGTACTAAAATACAGATAAACGATCACACATGGAGAGGTCTTCTTGTTCTCTTAAGTTTTCTAACCATTTCCCTTCGAGTCTTTCATTTTATAGCTAGCCTTAATGTTAGGCCTTGTCCTATTTTGCTTAAATTGATTTTTAGTTATTTATATTTGAATTTATTAAATTGATTATTTGATTTTTCATGTTTGAATTTGTTTAATTGATTTATTATGTTTGAAATTATGGTTTGAAAATTTTTAGAATTTGTTTTGATTAGAAATTGAATTTGGAATTTAAGTGTTAGGTGAAATTAGAATTAATGTGGTATGTTT
>JAOSBP010000001.1:7824582-7836086 GCA_027563825.1 Erythroxylum mucronatum | reverse complement strand
AAAATTATCTTAATACAGTCCGAATCAATCCGAAGTTGCATTAAACCACTTTACCCGGAAAGTGCCATGAATGCATGTCAAAATACTTCTGCACAATTAAGCACATATGAAATAATTTCCGTTAATCTTCTCACCCCTAATTTGGGGAGTTACAGGGAATGTGGACATTTCCAAAAAATTAACCTTGAAATCAAAGGACTATTATTCTCCGAAGGCAACTTGTTGAAGGTATCTTGAATCAATTTAGCTTCAGAAATAGTACTCTGCAAGATATTGAAAATGGAAGAAACACCAAAATTAAACACTCTGACATTCCTTCGTTTCCAAAGATTCTAGTAACCTAAGCCAAAAATAGTAAGCCAACTAAGATGATCATAAGAGAGATGGCAGCTTTTCAGATTCAATAACAACCAATCTTCCAAATTAACATTCTAGAAGGAGCTCAAATTATTAAAATCAGTAAAAAGATTCCATAATTGAATAGCAACATGACAATCACGGAGAATGTGTAGAAGGGTTTTAGGCTCGTCGTTGCAAATATCATAAACCCCAGAGTCACTTAAGTGTCTTAGTTTCTTTCATCGCTAGTTAAGACTCCATTGTTGAGGGCTAGCCAAAAAACCATTTTGATTTTTTTAGGGCGTTGCCACTTCCATCAGGTTCCATGGAAAGTTATGAGAAGGAATGTAATTCCCAGAAAGAAAATCATACACAGACCTCAAAATGAAAACCCCTGAAGAAGACAGACCCTAAAGAAGAGAATCCTTACCACAAGCATCGGAGGGCACAAGTGGAGCATCAATATAAGAGCAAATTGAAGTGGGGAGCAACTGAGAAAAATATTCCCATCTCCAATCTCCATCACTAGTAACAAAAAAGAGACAGTTTTATCATTCATATTATCCAGAATAGGCCCACTAGCTGCATGCAGCAAAGACTCTAAGACACCCGACAACCATCTATGTTTCTAAACTTTAACTGTACTCTTATCACCTAAGGCTCAGAAGGCGTTAGAAATCACAACATCCCAATTCGCAGTCACCAAACGCCATAGAGGAGTATAAGAAGCAGGAGCAACAATATTATTTAGGATATCAATGATGAATTTGTATTTGGATCGAAGAACTTTAGTCCATAGATTATTTAGTCCAGAGATTATTAGAATCTGTCAAGATATACCATCCAACTTTCATAGCATATGCTATATTAACTAAACGAAGATTCCTCAAATCCAAACCTCCAGCTTCTTTAGAATGCTGCACTTTATCCCAAGCAACTAGAGAAAGACTCCTTCTATCATCTTCCTTTGTCCATATGAAACTCCTGCTGATTTTTCCCATCTCATCATAAATAGTAACAGGGAATTTAGAAGTTTGCATGGCAAAGGACGACATTGAAAACAAAGATGAATTCACCAAAGTAACACGACCTATAAGGGAAAGATGACTAGAATTCCAACTCAAAATTTTTGCCTTCATTTTATCAAGGATATATCCATAGCTCTTCTTAGTGACCTGAGAATGGAGGAGAGGGACTCCTAGATATTTCCCCAAGTCATTAGTTTCACGAAACTCCAAAGTAGCCCTTAAGGATCTTCTACCCAAGTTTTCTAAGAGTTGACTCGTTGACCTGAACAAGCACAGAAGTCTTGGAGGACCCCTTTAATAATATCAACTTGAGAATTATCAACTATAGCAAAAAGGATAAGGTCATTCACAAAGAAAAGATGAGTAAGCAAAGGACCATCTCTGCTAAGCTTGATAGGTTTCCAATTCCCTTCATCAACAGATTTACAAATGCCATGGGATAGTCTTTCCAGGCATAACACAAAGAGGTAAGGAGACAGGGGACACCCTTGGCGTAGACCTCGAGTCGGCAGAATCTGATCAGTGATGCTAAAATTCCATAAAAGTTGCATAGAGCTACCAGAAACATACTTCATGATAGTATTGATGAGGGCCTGGGGTATTCCTACCTCATGAAGGGTATCAAGTAAAAATTCCCATCGAATTCTATCATACGCCTTTTCAAGATCAACTTTTATTGCCATACAACCCCTTTTCGAACTCATATTTCTCATAGAGTGAATAACTTCTTGAGCAACCACAATATTATCAGTAATGTGTCTTCTTGGAACGAAGCTAGTTTGAGCGAGCCCAATCACTTGAGGCATGATCATCTTGATTTTATGAGCAATGGTTTTAGTGATTAATTTATACATTACTGTGCAGAGAGCAATTGGCTTGAACTTGATCAATTTTCTTGGGAACCTCCACTTTAGGAATAAGACATAACAATGTCTTATTAATATTAAAATTAATATCTCCTCCGGCAAAAATATTTTTGACTTCATTGCACACATCCCTGTCTATAATATTCCATTAGGACTGATAAAAACTCGCTTGATACCTATCAATACCTGGTGTTTTCCAAGGCTTCATATTGAAAAAAGCTCTTCTAATATCCTCATCACCAATAGGTTTGTTAAGAAATTCCACGGTATTATAGTCACAAATAGGGAAACTCTCTCTGATAGGATAAGACGACTGGAGTGTTACATCATCTCTGTACAACCTACTAAAGAACTGCAAAGCAATGTTCTGAAGAGCCTCCTGGTCACTCACCCAGTTTCCCTCCTCATCCTTGAGAAGTTCAATCCGATTCCGCTTCCTCCTTTTAACAGTTTTCATGTGAAAGAAGATAGTGTTGCGATCTCCCCATTTAATCCATTCGCTACGAGGCTTTTGCATCCAAAGGAGCTCCTCCTTGTGAAGAATGATATCCAAGTCAACTTTGAGCTGATTATAAGTATTCATCAGATCAATCGATAGGCATGTATCCAGCGTACGTTCCACATTAGCAATCCTATATAACAACTTGTTCTTAATTCTGAAAATATTCCCAAACACTTCAGAATTCCAGACCTTCAGATTAGCAGTCAATTTTGAGAGAGAAGAAGACAACTGAGAATGGGACTCCCAACTATTCTGCACAAATTCACTAAAACCAGCATAAGTTAACCAAGCCGCAACAAACCGGAAAGGTCTATTTGCCAAAGAAGGAGAAAAGCTGCAAGTCTACAAAAGTAAGGGACAATGATCAGAATGAATATGAGGGAGGTGGGTCATAGTAGCTTCCGGAAATGCCAACCGCCAGTGAGTGTTACAAATACCTCTATCCAGTCTCTCCCAAATAAAACCTCTTCACCAAGTGTAATCCAAACCTTTGTACCCTAAATCAATTATATTAGTGTCTTGAAACCAATTAGAGAACTGCCGACATACCCCAGTTCGATTAGGAGACCCCCTTTCTTCTCATGAGAATAAAGAATGGCGTTGAAATCACCAATCAGAACCCAAGGTAAGGAAATAGCAGTATTGAGATGAAGAAGAGGCTCCCATAACTTAGCACGACAAGATGGAGTAGGATGCCCATAAACAGCAGACAGAAAAAATAGAAACTTATTATTCTAAAAGACAGGGATGAGAACAAATTGTTTATTACTGATCACCATCTCAATTTCATAAAAATCATCCTAAAGAATACCCCCAAAAAAACCCGTTGCTTCAACTAGATGAGAAAAAGGGAGGCCAATTCTACTAATACATCTATCAGCTTTAAGTCTACTGATTCTCGGCTCAATAATAATAACAACATGAAGGTTATGCTTCTTGATAAAACACTTTAGAGTTCTCACAAATTGGGACTTACTCACCCCTTAACAATTCCAAGAGAAAATAGTCATTAAAAAGAAGAGAAGGCATAAAGGATACCTCATTAATCCCACAAATAAGGATCAACATCATCATTCTCACAAGGCATAAATTCCTCAATATCCTCGTCTAAAGACAAGTTATTGTTAACTCGAATTCCAGTATCTGCTTCCAAAATGGGAACATCCGCAATCATGGAATCATCCGGTGGTCTCCTAAAAGCTATTCACCCAAATTATCATCAGAAAGGACAACGCCCAAATCGGCAGACATAGAGACAGCTTCCTTGGTAATGCCGGTCTTAGATCCCATAGCTTTAGACGATGTTGAGCCAGCCTTTCACACAACAAAATGATTTTTCCTGTTCAAAGTAGAAGGGAGGTTAACAATGTCTTTTTCCAAGGCATGCCTATTTTTTAACTCAAATAAATCTCCTAAAGTGAGCTTATAGCCCGTTTGGTTGAGCTTTTATCAGTAGAGCTTTTGTCAGTAGAGCTTTTCTGAGAAGAGCTTTTTTTAAAAGCTAGTTGACTGTTTGGCTGTCAATTGAAAAAACAGCTTTTTTAAAAGAGCTTCATACAGTAGACTGTTTGGTAACATAAAAATAAAAAGCACTTTTATTAATTTTAACTATATTTTATTTTATAATAAAATTATTTATGCTAAATAATTTTTAAATTATTTTTAAAATTGTAATAATGTTTACAATTTGCAATTTGACATTACTTTAAAAATCTAGTGTAGATCCCTTTAAAAAAATAATATACATCGCCATAAGTTAAAAATAGTTTATATCAATCGACATATGGAATTTCTCTTCAGTGATCTTTTGTTCTTTTTCCTCAACAATGGGTTCCTCTCACTTAACTTCCTCTTTCTTGTCCTTAATTACCTCTTCTTCACTCTTCAAGATAGTCATCGTTCTGTTCTCTAGAATCATACGCTACAGTAAGGTTTAATTAACACAAGTTAAAGTTAATTAACTTGTGGACGCAGGCGACGTCTGTGACGCAGTTCGTCTGCGTCGCAGAAACAAAATTTTTGGGCAAAAAAAATGTACATAGAACCAACCTGAGAAGATGAGAGGGATAGGTCAGAAGGAACAAAACAGAGAGTCAGCTATTGTTTACGTAACAAAACAGAGAGAGTAGAAGAAATAAAACAGACGCTTTACGTAAGTGATGGAAACCAATGTCAAAAATAGCTTTCCGAAAAAGCTATAATTTGGGCTTTTTCTGAAAAGCTCCAAATTGTAGCTTTTGAAAAAGCTATATTTTGGCTTTTTCAAAAGCTATTTCTACTGGAAAAGTGCTTTTAAAGTTTGCGGCCAAACACTCATTTTTTTCTTAAAATAGCTTTTGCGGTGAAAAAAGTGCTTTTGGAGTCTCCAAAAGCTGAACCAAACACATGCTTAGTAATTCGCTCTTTAGTGGATGGTCCGACATTTTCTTTCTTATAGGAGTAAGATGGGTCCCTATTACTTCCATACTTATGGCCCAAACTTCTTCCTTTGTTAGATGAACCCCTTTGCCCACGTGTGAGAACAAAATTCCCTTCCCTTAAAGAATCATGCACCGCATCGATGTTTCTAGGAATACCCTGAACAGATTCCTCATTACCTTCTAGAATCTCGACATCCTTTTCAGCTAAAACTGAATATCTGGATCCCTGATTCTCATGTTGATCCTTTAAACCATGATTTTTGATTACTTGGTTTCCTCTTCCGCTTCTCAACCACCATCCACAGACCGAAATCATCTTTCCCTGCCTTTGGGTTTGTCACCGGAGAATTATTCTCATTATCTGGCAATTCCTTAAAGAAGCATTGAGCATCGAAATGACCATATCTACCACATGAGAAACAAACTTCAGGAAGATTTTCATATTCAACTAATTGAACTTCACCATCAATCTCAAACTTCGATACAAGAGGTTCCATAAGGTCAACTGAGACTGCCACTCTTGTGAACCTTGCTCTTTCAAAATCACTTGTATTGAAGTCCATTTTAAGAACAAGACCCACCACTGCTGAAATGGCTTTTATCACATCCTCAGGGTAATACCGCAAAGGGAGTTCTGGAAGACGAATCCAAACTATAGTCTTTCCTATATAAGGGTTCTTCACTCTAAAGTTAGGAGTCCAAGGCTGGACAAGTACTACCCATAATAACCTAGAGACCTGCTAAAATAACATGATTGTAATCCACCTCGTTATTGAACTGGATCAGAAGAAAAAAAACCCTACCAACATCAAGAGTTTTAGCCTCACTTAAGTTCCAAATTGTACCAAGCCTAGAACAAAGCAACTTGTAGCCAATGTCCCTCCCAAGAAGACGAACAATCACAACATTGTCCATATTTCTATTAATCTTGTTTGTGAGTGCCATGGAGAGAGTAACTTTAGGAATATTACCCGTTTTATCAATCAGAACATCACCCTCCTCCCACTATAATCTTTTTGGCTGCCATAACATCTTCCATGATCGATTCTAACATAGCACCAACCATCAAACAATCCCTGTATCCATGAGAGGCAACACCTGGTCTCGATGTTTAATCTTCTTGGTTGCTCTATCTTCTTCCATGATCTGCAAATTAGGGTTCCCTAAAGGACTTGCCATTATTATTTTATTTTGTCATTTTTAGTTGCTTTTAGATTTAAAAAAAAGATAGGACTCTTCTTAAACAATGTACTTTTAAGACAACATTATTGGATTGGTAAAAGTATCAAAGATGG
The DNA here is from genome assembly GCA_027563825.1 of Erythroxylum mucronatum. NCBI lineage: Eukaryota > Viridiplantae > Streptophyta > Magnoliopsida > Malpighiales > Erythroxylaceae > Erythroxylum > Erythroxylum mucronatum. The sequence goes on along the minus strand of JAOSBP010000001.1, from coordinate 7,829,636 downwards.
CGTCAATCCATCATTAAGAAGTCCTAAGGTTCTCGTTTTTAAATAGGTAAAAGTAAAAACTCCAACTGTTACCCACTACAAATGACATTAAAGATGAAGAAATTATTTAAAAAAACTATCCGACCTTTTAAGTAAGTTAAAGAGCAAAAATTAAATGAAAAATGAAAAAAAGAATATAATTCACTTGCTTCATGCGTTACAATTCTATCATAGAATTTGAAGTTTGTACATTCTAGGTTCATAATTTCTTTGTAAAAGAGTCAAATAAATTCTTAATATTATGCTACTAACACCTAATAAAAATCTTGCAAATATACAAAGTCTGGGGCAATCCAATAATACACAATCATATTTCTAATTGATAAAGAGACTGTTTTCGATAGATCCATAAAAAAAATACATATTAAAATAATAAAATAAAAATAAAAAGATATACAAGAAATGACAATAAAATAAATATGTATAAATAAAAATAAAATATGTACAAAAAAATATAGAATAAGGTAACAAGTAAAAATAAAAGATAAATATGAAAGAAAAAACAAATACATAAGTAAATCAAACAAGGAATTACAAAAAAAAATATTTAGGCTAAATAAGAGAATATATATATGCTACAAAACTAGGAGGGATGTACTATGTATTAAAATTTAAAAGTTTAAGCTAAATATATGACAAGATTCGAAGACCTAAGAGAATGAGAAGAACTTCTCTACGTGAAATCCTCTGTCCCATTATATCAAAGTTTTGTTTTTTTTTTAAAAAGTTTGATATGACTTGAATACAACTTTTAGAAGAAAAAAGGTTTAGAGGTTTCAGACTCGTCTTAGAGCATGAGATAGACAAATAAAGGTGAGAAACAAGGTGAACATAAATATCTTTGTATAGACATTGTCCTGAATTTCCATTGTCCAAGTTGGAAACTTCATGAACTATCAGAACAACATACGCCAAAATTGATATGAAATCATAATCCGTAAATTAAGATACGATGGCAAGAAGATCCTACAAAGAGTGATGATATAAAACTCTAAATATAGGAGAGAACAAGAACGCTAAAAAGCCCCCCACAAAACCATGATGCAAAACAAAGTTGATCAAAATGACTCAGAAAATTCCATTGTCATGCAATGTTAAAAGACAATACAAGCAAGCCTCTTGTTCCCATTAATTAATATCCAGCTACTCTTTTACTCAAATGTATCATCATCGTCATCTGGAAGAGGCTGAGCAGCCGCTATGGCAAGTTCTGCCTCGTGCCTGTTAAATCACCATTATCATAACAAGAATGTTAAGAAACATGTCATGGAAATTTTTTATTGCAATAGAAGGAAACAACTCAAATTCCAAGAACTCAAGCAGACAGTAATTTGACCACAGAGAAAGAGGAATTCTTAGGAGACGAAAAATTGCTAACATACAAAGGCAATGGAGTATAGTACAATCAACAGAATAATAGTTATCACATACATTACATAAGCAATAGAAGAGGGATGAGGGGAAGGGTTATGAGTATGAATGTTTGAGTATTTCCAACAACGTTAATACTAAATAGGATAGAACAGCGAAGAAAACGGAAAATTGTGTTACTAAAAACTTACTGTTGCTGTGCTACCAAATCAATCTGCACTTCAGGAGGAGCCAAAGCTGGAGACTCCACAAAGTGCAAGTTAGGATCCCTACATTCGTGAGAGCAGTTACAAAATTAGACAATCACACTTCAGAAAATAAAGGACAAAATATGCTTCTTAGTAAACACTGTTACTCACCCCGCGAGTTTTCTTGCGAGGTAGAGAAAAGGCTTTTCGAAGTTGTAATTGCTCTTTGCAGATATCTCATAGTACTGCAAGTTCTTCTTGCGGTGGAAAGTGACCTGCTTCGCCTTCACCTGCCTATTCTTCACATCTACCTTGTTTCCACAAAGAACAATGGGAATGTTTTCGCAGACTCTACCCAAAACAACGTAAGGTATTTAATACAAGTGAAAATGGAGATAGAACGCATTGTTAAAAGAATGAAAAGGAACCTGCAAAGATCCCGATGCCACGTAGGCACGTTCTTATATGTCAGACGAGCAGTAACATCAAACATGATGATGGCACACTGCCCATGAATGCTGCACAGGTACCAATTTCATGTACATCAGTCTAGTCATACCACAATTTGCAACTCCAAGACCATACTTTTTATTAGCAAATAACAAGGAAAAAATCAAAAAACGGTGCACATAATAAGGCCTTCAAATGACTCATGGATGAAAGGACAACAAGCCACCAATACTCACTAATATCCATCTCGAAGACCACCAAATTTCTCTTGTCCAGCAGTGTCCCAGCAGTAGAATCGAATCTTCCCGCAGTTAGTGAAGAAGTCCAAGGGGTGAACTTCCACACCAATAGTAGCTACAGTTAACACACAAGAAAATACAGTTTACACACAGGACGGCCTCCGACAATCTTACAAAAATGCAATTCTCGAGTTTTGCAAAGACGCCAAAATAAGTAAATAAACAAAGTAACAGTTGCAACTTACGCTCATATTTCTTCTCGAACTCGCCGGTAAGATGCCTTTTCACAAATGTTGTTTTCCCTGCATGGATCAAAATGAAATATCAAGAACCAGATGGGAACCATCAAATCGACGACCAAAAACCAGAAGAAACAAAAGACCAAATCGTTTAAGTAAATTAGTTTGGAAACACAAATTCAATCTTAGCGAAACAACCGCTTATAACATTCGCAAACGAGAAGAGAAAAAGAAAATAAAAAACAAAAGAAATTACCTGTACCGCCATCGCCGACAATCACAAGCTTGAAGCTTGGATAGTCAACAGTCTGTTGATTGGGCAAAGCCTGCAACCAAACACCAATTAAACCACTACCTAAATCGATAACAAAAATACGTAATCAAGCGTTTTTTTCTTTTTACAAACGCAGATCGAGACTGAGAACTAGGAGAATAATGAAATCGAAAGGAGAGGCGGCGAACCATTTTATCCGAAAGCTTGCGAATCCCAAATTTTGAATCTTGAGTTTTGAGATAGTGTATGCGCTTTCAGCAAACGAAGGAGACCCGCAAGGAGGTTTTATAAAGGGTTGGATAGATTAGACCCTAAGCTGCCGTTTCTGCCTCTTCTCCTTATTTTCTAGTCCTTCTTTTGAATTTGAATCTGCCCCGACGTGATACAAAATCTGAGAATATCCAACGGCTTGAGGCAGGGATCCAGTTAGGTGAATGAGGAAGTGTGTGACAGGAGATTAGAGCCCCGTAGGTTTCAAACTTCTCATCCAGCTTAAAGATGACGCGATTGCCTTAACCGTCAGATCTTAGGATCAAAATCGGGACGGCGTCGCCTCATCTCAACGCCTTTTCATTTTGGGCTTTTATATATTTTTATTTGAGCTTCTTTTACGATGTACCTGGGCTTGCACCTTACTAAATTCAACTTATCTTGCAGTATTATGTTTCATGATCTGTTTCCAATTTAATTTCCTTTCCTCCATCTTTAAGTCTTTACCAAAAATTGTTATCAAGGATATTCCAACATAATTTTAACTGGAAATATTCTTTCATGGATATAAAACCAACTATTTTTAATATGTATTCTCTTCAATATATATGCTACATTTTCATCCATTAAATGGTGTGGATTTTATAAACCAACAACAATTTGTGTTTATTTGCATTTGTGAGAATTTAATTATGTGAAAAAAAATTTGTTTATTATTTAGTCGTAAGACCAAAAAAAAAACTTTGTTTAGAAAATAAATGAACTAAACAAGATAAATTGGGAGATCATAAAGAGGTTATTAGTATGTCAAAGACAAAAACACGTCAGGAAGTAGAAAAAAGACTACCTGCGTTAGTAGTTCCTGCAACCAAGGATCAACTGAATTTTATGGGTCTCTAAGTGATCAAGGATTTGTACTAATGTTCCATCTTAAAACCATAGCTTGACTAACAACATTTTGAATCCCTTTATTAAAGATTGTCTATTTTATTGTCTAGTATAGAAATAAAAGACTGATGTTGTATCCATTAAATCACTTTTGAAAATCCTTCAACAATATATGTAAAGGAGATTTTTAAAATGTTGAGGTCACTTTGACTACTATAACAAACTTTGGTGGCCTCGGTGACTTATGTTCTTCCATTGGAAATGCATATATCTTGTATCAAGAAGGGACTAAATACCATTACAGAGAAGAGATGAGCATTGGCACCTAAAAAAGAGATGATCGTGAACTTCAAGTTCATGATTGTAAAGGACATATATGGTGTTAAATGTGTTGGAAATTTAGACCTCCCGAACTCACACCCAAGGAAATTTAATAGACAAAAATATCAGAAAATAATAACACAAGATAATTTACGTGGAAACTACCAAACCGGAGAAAAAACCACGGGCAACAAGAAGAAAATTTACTATGTAAAAAATTCTTACAATCACACAATTTTTCCTTTCACGCAATCCCCTAATACATCAATACACCCACAAAGAAATACCCAAGATAAACTCTCCAACTCTCACCTCAAAAGAGAAATTTAACTATAGTCAAATTTGTCATACAAATCTTTGACTTTGATTTGGTGCATTAAACAAGGAAATAGTAACCTCCTTATTTAAGTAACAATCTTGTCTCAATTGTTGTCCCCAACCAATATGGGACAACAAAAGAGTCAAACTCAACAATCTCTACCTTGGCGATTTTGGTTGATCCCACAACCACACTCCACTTCAATAAAAATCTCCTGAAAATAACATAACTCTTAATGTAGAGAATTATCATGCTTCTATCATGCTTCACAGTATTATGCTTCACCATAAAAGCATACTCACTCATAATAAACCAATTCCAAGTCTTTTACTTCGGCACATGTCGAAAATAACCTTGCTGAAAAATTATGGTGCAACTCTCATGTTGGGCTTTCCTGAAAGTTCATCAGTCATCGACATAAATTTCACCACACACCTTACATTAATGCCAAACCAATGCCCGTGTGCAAACTTGTGGACCCGCTAACAGTAACACATCCTCTATCATGGCAACTTT
>JAOSBP010000001.1:7780442-7797658 GCA_027563825.1 Erythroxylum mucronatum | reverse complement strand
AATGGCCTTTTACTCACACAAACTAAATACACCAATGAACTACTACATCGTACTGGCCTAGATCACTCCAAACCTGTACCCACACCAATCACACCTACTCTTCCTCTTTCAAAAAATCATGGCATTCCTCTTCCTAATCCTACTGAATATCGGAGTATTGTTGGTGTCCTGCAATACCTTTGCCTCACTCGCCCTGACATTCAATTTGCTGTCAACAAAGTTTCTCAATTTCTACAATGTCCTATTGACATTTACTGGACCGCGGTGAAACGGATTCTTCGCTACCTCTGATCTACACCCTCTTCAGGTATACATTTAACACAATTTTTCTCTTACCTTACAGGCTTACTGTGATGCAGATTGAGCTGGCTGTCCTGATGATCGTCGTTCTACCTCCGGCTATTGCATTTTTCTTGGCTCCAACCTCATCTCCTGGAGTGCTAAGAAACAACCCACTGTTGCCAGATCAAGCACTGAAGCTGAATATAGAAGTATTGCACTTGCTGCTGCTGAAATCTGTTGGCTTAAATCCATTTTGACTGAAATTGGATTCTCTGAAGGTACACCTACACTCTGGTGTGATAATCTTGGTGCCACCTTCCTTGCTGTTGATCCCATTGCTCATGCCCATACAAAACATATCGAGATTGACATTCACTTTGTTCGTGATCTAGTGGCCAACAAAGCTCTTTATATTCGCCATATCTCTTCATCAGATCAAATTGCTGACATCATGACAAAAGCCTTAGCTTCCTCGTCCTTTCATCGCCTTCGCAGCAAGCTCACCGTTTCTACCCACAGTGAGCTTGAGGGGGGCTGATAAACATCTACAGATCTTCATATCAAAAATAATATTTTCCATTTAATATGTATCTCATTTGATTTATTTTGTGTATTTTATTTATCTTGTATATCTTTTGCTATTATTATTAGATACCAAAATATATGTATAAATACCTGTAAAAGCTATTCGGTAATATACAATCAATACAATACAATTTCATATCATTTGCTTCTTTCTATTCTTTCAATTTCATCCTCCGTAAGCAATTATTATCTCCGATCCCTTTTTACTCCAATTATTCACGGCACACGTTTGCACTAGCGGAAAAGCTGGCCTTGGGTTGAAGAAAAAACCAAACTGATGCTCCAGCCTTAAGTAGATCCACAGGCGGAGTGAGTCACCCATCCACCACAACTCCATCATAATGCTTGAGTTTGTACTTAGTTTCCTGAGTAACTGGTGTGTCCTTCCATGCAGCTAGAAGGTGAGTAGGGGATTTAGCTTGTCCAGTAGTCTGCACTGAAGTATTGATCCCTAATTGTTACGACTTATATATATTGTTGAATTTTAGAACGAGATTAACTAAAATAAAGTATAATAGAAAAAAGATAATGCAAGAGGTAATTTTATTTATTGGTATACTTTACATTGACACGAAAACTTAAATATATAGATAATGAAATAATAAACTTAGTTAATATCAAGATAAAGATTACGCAAATAAATTAAATTTAAAAGTTTAAATCTTAATTAGATAATAACTTTATTTTAATAAATAAAAATTTATTTTTAACGTATAACTTTTACTATTTTTAAATTTTATCTTTAAATAAAAACTTTATTTTTAAGTTTGAATCAATCTTTTTCACGTATATACAAACCTATACGGTTATATCTCATAATAAATTTTTTTTAGGTCAATGTCAAGGATAACTACTGAAAATTGTGGTGATGCTGACTCCGTAGATATTTCGGTTATACTGGAAGCTTGAAGCGGGGTCTGACACATTCACTTTCTTTCAAGGAGTCAATATACTTGTCAAATAAATATTCTCTTCCGAAATTCTTGGAGCCCAAATAATATTTACTTTAAAAAAGGTTAAAGAATTGGTGGATCAGACATGATTTGAGAAGGACAAAAGGTTGGGGAAAAGGGAAAGGGAAAGGAAGAGGTAGGAAAAAGAGAACAATGATTGTTTTTTTTGGGTTGCCAAGCGTCCTATCTTGCACTGCAAAAGCGACAGGTAGGAAAAAGAAAACAATGATTTTTGAAGGGAAGTTGCTCTGTCTCAAAAAGCGTACTTATTTTGTTCCATTAAATTTAAGCTCTTTATTTATATAGGACTAAGCTTTTTATTTATGTACTCTTTATTAATATAGGACCTATATAAATAAAGGGCTTGGATTTAATGAGACAGGATAAGTACATATTTTTTGAGATAGAGGATTTCATGAAATTAAATTTTTTGTCCAGTTTTACTCCGTTTTATTCTATTTCATGGAATCTCAACTATTTATTTTGCGGGATCCATGCGAGCCCCATACGGACTCTATATAAATAAGTGATTGAGATTTATTAAACACAATAAAACACTATAATATTAAACAGAAGATCTGAACTCGAATCTCACACCAATTGCGGAGCGTCCATCTGTTTTTGAGAGTCACATCAGATATCCCGCAGCTCCATGCACAAGTGTAAATTAGTTGGAGTAGTTTTTCTCGCTTTTTGATTTTGACCAAGAAAATGAGTTCCGAAAATAAGCAATTAGAATTAGATATCCTCGGACCATTGACTTCATTTTCGGTTTTTTTTGACTCTTTTCTCTTTTTTACAATAAACAGAATTTCATTGTTTTCTGAACTAAGGGATTATATATTTTTTAATTGCTCCAAATACAAAACAGATGGTCCGTACAATATGTATCTTACGTAGTGTGGTTGGTGCTAAGATGGAAGGAAGGAACGCTGCATGAAAGTAAGCGGAAGAAGCGAGGGCCCAATGGTAATTGAACAACACGAAACTTTAGGAGAGACGAAGAGAAGGTAGCGGCTCCCGTTCTGCTTCTGCCACTGAAACGGAAGGAAAGGTGCAGCAAATAGAGAGAACAGCTTTTCTTCATCAAACCTTTTTCTTCCCTTTTATGTTTGGTATGTATAATATTGGTAAGGGCTTTATAGATAGATATAGAGATAGATAGAGCGAAGCTCTAGTTATCTCAAAGTTTAATAAGTTGAAGGCTTTACCTTACGACCACAGAGGTAGCGATCTCTATAGAGAGAAGCTCCGTTCATCTGAGATCGTAATAAGACAACGACGTCTTAAAAGAAATGAAGACGAGGGTTGAAGACAGACGTGTAGAGCAATACTCGATAGACGATGGAAGCAGTTTTAGTCTCACCGGAGAAGTTCTGCCCTCTCTCGGCGCCTCTAACAGCACTCGCCGCCTCAAACTCCGTCCATGGATTGTTTCTCCTTATGACCCTCGTTACAGGTTTTCTTCGTCTTCTGCTTCTTCTCTTCTCTTCTCTCAAATTACCTTTTTTAATTCTGGATTGTCGGCTGTAGAATGTGGGAGACATTTCTGGTGTTTTTGGTGTTCTATACGACGTGGGTGTCTCCGTTTGAGTTTGGATATCTTGACAAACCACCCTTCGGTCTCTCTGTAGCTGATAACATTGTCAATGGACTTTTTGCTATTGACATTGTTTTGACTTTTTTTGTTGCATATCTTGATAAATCTTCATATCTCCTTATCGATGATCAATCCAAAATTGCCAAGAAGTACCTACTTTCCTGGTTCATCTTGGATGTCATCTCCTCAGTCCCATCTGAAGTTATGAGGCTTATATTACCTGATAATTTACAGTCCTATGGATATGTCAGCATGTTTCGTCTATGGCGGCTTCGCAGAGTTAGTCGTTTTTTCTCAAGGTTGATTTCGCTTATCCTTTAAACGTTCCACCAATTTTTGTTGCATATAGTAATAATTTGTTGTTGCTGATGGCTATTGTATATCTGTTGTGCCTTGGTAGACTGGAAAAACATAGGGATTTCAGCTACTCTTGGGTTCGATGCTCCAAGCTTATATGTGTGAGTATATATTTGCGCAAAATATTTCGCGAAATGATTTCTCTTTTTACCATTAAAACAATCTAGCTTTGCTTGTAATGTTCTTGCAGGTCACTCTTTTTGTAGTCCACATGGCTGGCTGCTTCTACTATCGCCTTGCTTCACATTATCATGATCCGAAAAAGACATGGATTGGTTCTGTATGGGAGGACTTTCACGAAGAAAAATTGTCTGTCCGTTATGTGACTTCCATCTACTGGTCTATAACCACGCTTACTACAACTGGCTATGGTGATTTACATGCTGTGAATCAAGGGGAGATGATATTTGTCATGGTGTACATGATGTTTAATCTTGGACTCACATCTTATCTGATTGGTAACATGACCAACCTGGTTGTCCACTCAACGAGCCGAACAAGGCAATTCGTGAGTAGTCTTCTTAAATTGAGTTCTTACACTATTTTTGGAGATCTCAACTACCACATTTTACTATTCGCTTGTGGTTTTTTAGTAACATCTTAAACAGAGCCTTCCTATGTTATTTTCCCTTTGGACACTCATGGCTGGAATATTTAAATGAACCATAAAATTATATGAACACATATATACGTGAAGCTTGTTATTCAACTGAAAGCATCACATTTCGCTTTACATATTTACATATCTATATATATACATATATATACAACATGCTGTAAGTAAATATAAAATGCCTCTTTTGAGCAATCCAAGTTGGTTTAGGATAAACAGACTACAGGTGCCGTTTTTCTATTGTCCCAACCTTAGGAATATTGAAATTTAAGTACCAGAGCATGCATCTTTAGATTTTTGTCAATCACAGTGGTTGTTAAGTGCTTTCTAAAGATTTTATTTATTTTATTATCTTAATCTCTTTCCTGGGAAATCACAGAGAGATACAATCCAAACTGCCTCAAGTTTTGCACACAGGAACAAGCTACCTATGCGCTTGCAAGATCAGATGCTTGCTCATTTAAGTTTGAAGTACAAAGCTGGGGCAGAAGGACTCCAGCAGCAAGAGACTCTTGATTCCCTACCCAAAGCCATAAGATCAAGCATTTCCAGTTATCTCTTTTATTCACTTGTGGATAAGGTGTATTTGTTCCTTGGGGTATCAAATGATTTGCTCTTCCAGCTGGTAATTCATCTTCTATTATATTTCTGAAAAAGAGTTGAGATTTTTTTTGATCTTGAACCGAGGAATTCCATAATAGGTAATGAGCAAATATTTTGCATTCGGGTCTTTAGAAATGCCAACCTAATTCTGTTGTGCAGTTTTTTAATATCCAAGGTTCCTTATAAATTTCCAACATATTCAAGTCTAGCTATGTTGAAGAAATTTTTTCCCTTGGGCTATAAATTAAGAATTGAAGTTCTAAATTACTCAAATTTGTGTGAATCAGGTTTAGAATTTGTTGCAAACCTAAACATTAGAGTTGTGTTCTCTTGCAACTTTATATTTATTAGAGTTTTTCAATTTCATTATTACAAGAACCTTGTTTTGAATCCAAAAAGCTATTTTTCTGGAGAAATTTGCCTTACAGCTGGGTTTGAGAAACAAAAACTATATTTCTGAAGAGCATTGCCTATCATTTCCATCCTTCATCACTTTTTTATTTGATCTTTGCTTGATCTCCACATGTTAAATTGTTCAAGGTCTCAGAGATGAAGGCTGAGTACTTTCCTCCTAGAGAAGATGTGATTTTGCAGAATGAAGCACCCACAGACATGTACATATTAGTCAGTGGTACCGTGGTATGATTTGAACGTCATCTGTCCCATTTTCTTGTCATTGCTCCTTGCATGCAAGTCTGGCTATGAATACAAGGAACTTATAAGATCTATTTGAAAATTTAAAGGATTCCATACTTAAAAACCAAGATTAGTTGAGCAAAGAAATGTTTTTTGCCTCTCCACTCATCACGCAAAGAAGGGGGCATAAAGAAGTTTTTATCACAATTCTCTTTAGGTAGAATGACAGACCAAAAAATCTTTTCTTCCTTTTATCTTAGTTATTGTTACTTGGAAGTCAAATGCTCATGTTCTGGGGGTCATAGTTGCTTATTCATAGCTATACTTTTCAGGAATTCATCATGCAAAGGAATGGAATAGAACAGGCAAGTTTAAGGATTTCAAATTTGTGTCAGTAGGTTGGCTTAACTTTTTGCTAACTGTAGCTTGTATATGGTAGATTACTGATTTTCTGATTTTAACCAAAGATTTCAGGTGGTTGCTGATGCTAAGAAAGGAGACATCATAGGTGAAATCGGTGTGCTTTGTTACAGACCACAACTATTCACAGTTCGCACTAAACGGTTGAGTCAACTGTTGCGTCTCAACCGTACCGTTTTCTTAAACATCGTTCAGGCCAATGTAGGAGATGGAACAATCATAATGAACAATCTTCTTCAGGTAAAAATGACTGTTTAATGAACATTCTACCATTGTTATAACAATCATCTGTTGATTAAAATATAATTCCTCAAGCAATATGCCTAGTGAACAAAGTTCTATTTGGAACGTCATTTCTCTGTTTATGAGCAAAAGCACACGAGAAATTGTAAATATGACTTGGCCTGGGACTGGTGTGTTCTATCTGGGATTGATTCTTCAAAAACAATACCCCCGGATGTATTTTCCAGAGTGGAGATTCTGATGCGCAAGTCAGCTTTCTGTGCTAGGATTAAAAAGTGAAATGCGATCATTCCTTCCCCGGCCCCTTTCTATAGGAACGACTGTGATTCAATATCTTGGCATAAATTTAACTTATTTTTTGGTGCATCATTTTATATGCTTGTCCTTCCCTTGAATGCCTGTCCCCTCTTATGGGTCTTAGGAGGATTAATGTCTTCTATGCCATAGTTAGATGCTTCAGTTATGTCTTGTTTCAGTTAGGTCCCACAGATTCATTTGCCGAGAGGCTGAACCGTATACTACTTGCAAAATAGTAGTAATATAGCAGTGGCATAAAAATCACTACATTACAACAATTTTAACTCATTTTACGGCAATCTGCTCTAACTGGAACTTTTAACAGATAACAGCCACATAGGTTAAGGAAGTTTTATGGAGAAACCTCTCTTTTTATGATAGTTTGAAAGATAATTTCGACAACTCGACAATTGTTGTGGTTGATGCAGCATCTGAAAGAAATGAAGGATCCTACGATGCAAGGAATTTTGGCGGACACGGAGCAGATGCTGGCCCGGGGCAGAATGGATTTACCTCTTACTTTATGTTTTGCAGCGATGAGAGGCGATGATCTAATGTTGCAGCAATTGCTGAGACGGGGGTCTGATCCAAATGAATTGGATAACAATGGGCGGACAGCATTGGTGCGCAATGACTAATTGCATTTGTAGTTTGTCAGTATATGTATCTTAAATATATGCAATACCTCTCCTTAAAGAACATATTGATGTGCCTATTATTTTCCATTCAACAGCATGTTGCTGCTTCAAGTGGGAGTCAGCATTGTATAGTTCTACTTCTCGAATATGGAGCAGATCCTAATGCAAGAGGTACTTCTAGCAAATTATTGAGTCTATTATTGAGTTATGTGGAAATGATATACAAGTAGTTTCATCATCATTCTGCTCTTCACGATCTTTTTGTTTCTTGACCAATGACAACTCGTTTCTTTCAGTGTCACCATTACCTTCAAAACTATTAAAATGTAATCATACTCCCAATGTCATTTATTGTTCCTTAGAGATTGATGCCTTACCATTAATTAACAAAAGTCTTCTCATGTACACTTTCGGTCCCAAAGAAGCTTCTATCTAACCTGTTGAAATTTCAGTTTGTAATTTCAACAAATAGGTAATTGTCTCTGCTCACATTGCACTTATACATGGCTGGCTAGGGAATATAGTTTATTGCTGCAGTTTTATGCAAGCAACATGTGTTCTCTCCCATCATGTTTGTGATGAGGCTATTGTTTCTTGTTGTGCAGTAATTATTTCATGCGGTTAAGTAATGGAATGGTTCTGTACGTGATGCAGCTTCCTTTGTAGCTACATAGCTATGCCCCATGCAGTGCTGCTAGTAGCAATCATGCATTTTGGTTCTGAAAATTTCAACACAAATAGTCTACAATGTGTTGATCCTTCGTCTAGATTAGCTCTCTTGCATGAATATGCAGTGTGTTGTATGAAAGTTGCAATTACTTTTTGATTCTTGAACCCTAGAGCATTATCAAGAATTTGATATCAAAACCCTGCATATTTGACATTAGTAGAGTAGATCTCAGTTTGTGCAGAAGTTCAAATGAACGATTTAGATTTCTCCTGCTACTAAAATGCATCCTGTTGTTGACTAATTGGTAATTGTCCTTCTATTAGACCATAGTTCGTGAAAATTGATGCATTTGCAATATATTGAAAATATGCTGATTTTGGTTGTCATAATTGTGTTCAACTCTACAATAATATAATAAAAGAAGCTTACTAGTTCAGGATTCTAATCAGACATATTTCTCAGTATATTGGCATAATTAGTATTGATCATGTTGAATTTTATCTTCTTGATATCATGCCTAGTAACTTGCAACTCGAGTTATTGATTTCTGACATCTCATGTCCTAATTTGTGATGAACGCAAGCTTTCTTTAAAAGAAATTATATTTTCTTCATCATTGCTGTTATATGTTTATCACTTCAAGTTTCTTTCAACCTTGGTTTGTGTTGATTGAAGAAGAGAAAAAAGAAAACATAAACGGGAGAAGAAAAGGGGTTCACTATTTTGTACTTATGCAGATTCAGAAGGCATCGTTCCTCTATGGGAAGCATTGGTTGGGGAGTACGACTCCATCGCTAAACTTCTCGTTGACAATGGTGCGACTCTATCTTCTGGGGATGTGGGCCAATTTGCGTACACAGCTGCTGAACAGAACAATCTGAATTTACTGAAGAAGATTGTTAAGTATGGTGGGGATGTTACATTGCCTTCAGTTGGTGGAACCACAGCACTTCATGCAGCAATATCTGAAGGAAACACCAAAATGGTTCAGTTCCTTTTAGATCAAGGAGCTGATATTGATAGGCCAGATGCTCATGGATGGACTCCAAGGGCGTTAGCAGAGTATCAGGGCCATGAAGATATTAAAATTTTATTTGAAGGGCGACAAGAGATGAGAAAAATTTCTATTCCATTAAGCCCCCAAAAGGAGGGAGAGTCACCTTTGAAATTGAAGCCTCTTCCAAAGTACAGCAGTGAACCTTCTATAACTCCATATTTACATCATGATACTATGCCGCGTATTCCTGAAGTAACATGGTCAGCAACTCATCAAAGACGAAGGGTTAACGATTTTAGTAACTCACTTTTTGGCATAATGTCAGCGGCTAACACTGGTGAGAATTTCTCTGCTTTTTGAATCCTTCCATACGATGTTCTTTGTTTTAAGGATTACTAAATCATCCTTATACTTTGAGATTAAAAGACCATAGTGGTAGGACACATAATTTATCTTTTGAAAATGAAGGGAAGTTATTGAATAAGAACATATCAACAAGAGTCAACCAGAATGTCTTAGCAAATTTGTTATCTGTATAGTAATAGTTCTATTATATTGTCAGATTTTTACGCCAAAAGAAATTTACTTTTCAGGAGCTGTTGAGAATGACCCAATTAGATATGCCAGTCGTACTTCTGGTTTCAGAAATTTGAGCTCACCTTGCAGAGTGACTCTTAGTTGCCCTGAGAGAGGTGAAGTTGGTGGAAAGCTTGTTTTATTGCCAGAGACTCTTCAAGAACTGTTTGACATTGGTGCCAAAAAGTTTGGATTCTACCCCAAGAAAATTCTATCCAAAGATGGAGCTGAAGTTGACAGTATAGATGTTGTTAGAGATGGTGATCACCTTGTTCTTGTTAGTGACGCTGGCAGATGAAAGTAAACTTACTACACCACTGGATATTTTATAGAAATTATAAAGTTTAGTGTCATAAATGGTCTCTCTAACGCTGAGGATGGCTCAGGTTAGAATTTTTTCCCCTTGTCATATTCATTTTTTTTCCTTTTGAAGGTTCTCTAAGCGTTGGCCACAAATTGATTTCAAAATTGGTTCCTTTCTCCAAAAGTGAACTTGATGGTCAATCTGCACCTTATATATCTCTGTTTGATTTTAGATAGTCTTCATCTTTATTACTTTGTGTGTACATCAGTCACCTGAATTTGAAAGCCGGTGATAATTTTCTTGTATATTATGGAGTCCAAAGCTGATCGATTGTTTTTTTTTAACTATCAAAGATTGTAATCTGAAGATCTTGAATTATGAATGAGACTACATTGGAGTTATATTGTGTTAGTTAAGTCATATTTATCAAGGGTATGCTGAGATGTCTTGACAATGATTTCTTTGCTCCCTTTTTGAGTTTCCTTTTTCTTTGATCGAATTCGGTTGCTATGTTATTTTATGATTTTGAGAAGTTATGATTATGATTTTCTAGTTTAAGCTTTTTCAAATACAAATAATAATGTTCTATAAAATCTAATTATTTTTTTATGAAAATAACTTCTCATCTATCCAAGTGAAACTCTTTTCTAATTCAGTTATAAATTTACTTTTAAGAAATGCAATAACAACATAAAAGTGTATCTTTGTTTTATATTTCTAGCTCAAGATCTATTTAAAAAAAAATGATTATTCTAAACTTGTTTTGTTTCTTCTATATTAAATATTACAGTAGAATGTTAACAGTAACACCTTTTATTTTTAATAAAAGTAATTTCAAGCAGGAGGATGATTTTTAATATTTATCCTTACATAAGTAAATGAGGAATCAATCTCACAAAGAAATACAAAAACTCATTTAATTTGGGTTTTATATTAAACAACCTTATTAATTTTTGTTTATCTCGTTTAAAATTAATTTCTTTTTTAGAATGAAATAAAATTCAGAGTCAAAAAATGTCTTAATTATCAATTCCTTCTAAGCTGAAGCTGCAACCTCAAATGTGGAAATCAATCCTTCATTCCTCTTTTTTTTTTGAAAAATTAAAGGAATGTATTAAAAGACAATAAAGAAGATTACAAATAGTCCATTGGAAAAATCTCAAACACTAGTAAGGACATTGGAGTAATCTCACTACTAAAATATCAAAAATAAAAATAATAAGAGGTTAGCAACTTAATCTTCCATAGAGTCAATTGACTTAGTTCTTAAGAAAAAGGGTCTCCTTGATGGTTTATAGAATCATTGTTATTGTCTCTTTCGCAGCTGCAAATGTGTTTTTGAATCTCCTATTATTCCTTTCATTCCATATCCCATAGATACAGGTCTCCAAAGCAATAAAATAAATTCCCAAAATGTCTTTGTGATTATAAGAATGATTCATCAACCATTGAATGGTTTCTGATAATGAATTCCCTGTGAGGTCCCATTAACAACATCTTTCAATCTCTTTCTAAACACCAGAAGCAAAGTGGCACTCAAAAAATAAGTGGTCCTTGAATTCATCACAATCCCCGCATAAGGAATATTTCCACTGTGCTTAGTCTATTTTTCATTATCAGCCACATAAAAAATGAGTTTCTAGGAATCAAATACTTATTCCATACAATATTCTACCAATAAATCTTGGAACCCAGTGATTGCATCAATCTCCTGATTAGATTGCTGGAAATATCAGTAACTGGTTTTCCTTCATCCTTTGTTGTATGGGCTTCTCCCTCTTTGCTAATAAATTCCTTCTTTCTACACTTTACTTGTGTCTCTGACCCCGACTCTACCTGTTCCAAATCCTGCTCTCCTCTCTTATATGATCATCTTAATCTTAACCCCAATTAGGATTCCTTTGCTACTATATAGTTGTAAAGCCCACAAAACCCAACACAATCCATAAAAATAAGACAGAAGAGCATATATATATAAAGAGAAGACAGAGGTAAGTTGGAATAAAACTAATGAAAATAACTTATTCTTATTCTCCATATTTATAACTGGTAAGTGTACACCAACACTATCTTTCTCCTACATATAAAGCTTTTCTCATGTATTTTTTTTAATTTTGTTTCCTTTGTAGTAGATTAAAGAGGAAAATTTGAAGATTAACAATCCAAAAATCTATTGGAAACGCATAGAACTTCATATAGGTAAGATTTTTAACAAAAATGTATCCCTTTTATTAGTGATTTTCAATCATCCTAAATTAGTTTCTAGTTGAAGGCATAATTTTTCCTACCATTTTTTCTATTATGTTGCTTGAAAAAAATCTTGAGCTAAAGCTATATTGTCTCCAATGTGTCTATTAGGAAGGTATGCATACTGAGTAGGATCAATTAGCTCAGGAAGGGTGTATTTCAACCTCTTTGCAATCAACTTGGATATGATTTTATAAATTGAAGAACAACATGAAATAGACTTGGAGTCTGTTAAGCATTTGTTCTTTTTACCCTTGGGAATTAGAGTGATGAATGTATGGTTGAGCTCTTTGAGGAGTTTTTTTTAATAAGAAGAAACTCCTAAACTACTTCTACAGTAGTTTTCCTTAGGATGTCCTAATTTTCTAAAACAAATAAGATGTTCAAACCATCAAGATCAAGAGCTTTACACTGAGCCAAAGATTTAAGGCATTTTCAATTTTAGTTGTTACAAAGACAAAGAAAGATTCTCCTTAACATTAGCATTTAGATTCTGCTGAATAATCTACTTTATCGGTCTTAAAGATGAAGAAGTAGTGGAGGAAGTACGAAGCAATTGAGCGAAATATCTTTGAACCTCAAATTAAATTCAAAGAATTGATCCATTTGATGCCAAGGTGACTATTCTATTAGAGGCCTTTTTAGCTAACACAAATCTGTGAAAGAATAAAGTATTTTTTTTCCCACCTTATAACCATTTGATTCTAAATCTTTGCTTCCAGAATGAGTAATCAAAGTTAGCAGTCTGGATGAAGTTGCTCAAAGATTTTTTTTCTCCTTTTTGGAAAGAGGAGTTGTTAGGGTTGAGCTATAAGTTACTCTGAGCTTTCTCAAGGTTTAATTTTACAATGTTCAGGAGATGATAGAGGTTTCCATCATTGGCTTTATGGAAAGCCTTGACTTCATTATAAATACGAATCATTTTTTTTTGTTAACATTGAAATTACTTAGCGCCTCTGAGTTTAGAGCTAAGCCCTCTCTTAATTACTTCCTTAAAACCTAGAAATTATATAAGGAAGTTGTTAAAGTGAAACAAATGTCAAATCTGAAACTGTAAAGAGTCAAAATGGATGATCACTGGAGAATGATTAGATATTCTAAGATTAGGAAAGGAAACACATGAGTTAGGAAATTGTAGTAGCTATACGAGGTTGGAGAGGCCTTCTTCTAATTTCTTTCTCAAGAAAGTGTTGCCCTTGTGCTTTTTATTGCAAGTACAGAAATTACCTCCACTAAGTAAGTCAGTTACCTCTATATTGTTCGAATAATTTTTGAGATCATCACCAAGCGACTTACTAGAATAATAGCCTTTTGCCTTATTAGGATGTATTATGGATTTGAAGTCTCCTACCAATCTCTATGAACTACTGATGCATTGTCAAATGTCAGAAGGTTTAGTCCATAAAGATGTTCTTTGAAAGCTATAGTTAAGGACATGTATGAGGATATTTCAAGATGTAAGTTTAGATTTCTAACTATTTCTTGTAAATGAATCAACTGACCACTTATGATTGTGTTGATTAGTTACATTTTGTCATTATTATACAAAACCAAAATTCTCTCGTTAGTATGAGATTCATGATTGGAGATAGCTGTCCAATATAAAGGGAACATAGAAAGAATTTCATAATGATTCTTTTTTAATCTTTTTTCCACAATACCCAATCGGTTGAGTTTATTCTCATCAATAAAATTTTTGATTGTTTGTTTCTTATAGGGGTAGACAAACCCTTTATATTACACGTTGAGATTTTCATGCTTTTAGAGCAAAAGAAGATTGATTATTTTTTATGCCAGACTTCCTCCTAGTGAATGCTTAGAAATTCTCTTCAGGGGTTATCTCTTTACTAATGTAACTAGTTTGCTCTTTGTTGGTAAAGGCATCCTTACCAGAAATTGCTTTTGGAGTAGTAGAATATTAAGCTTGATACACTATGTTGAGATTACAAATTTAAGTATTTCCTGAAGTTAGGTTCACAGGTGTGATATTGATTATGTTGTCAAAATCTTCAACGGTGTTACAACACAATTAAGTGTTTTTTTGACTTCTGATTTGTAGAAGGGGATTCAATGGTTTCTAGGATTGGATTGACATATGGAGGAATTGGATTGTCATTTTGGGGTGCAAATGGTGCTTCCTCTTGATCTAGGTTATTCTCTTCTTGCATAAGTTCCCAGTAGCTACTTTTTTTTTAATATTCTACATGTTGGTTGCCAAATCTCCTTAGGTTTCAGATTAGGAAGCTTCCAAGCGTATGTTACTTTAACTTTGTCCTCAACAAGTTCCAAGTTGTCGTTGAATTTCATAATGGGAACCTCCTTAGGTAGTTGTAATATTTCGTTACCCACATAAGGGCTAGAATTGTGAATTCTGAAAATTTGATGAGAATTTGGGAAAATGCATTTCATGCGTTATTAATTTTGACATGCACATCTTTGCACATTTATATGATTGTACATGCATTCAAGACATTTTCCGGGTACAATTGAGTTGTTAATTATGATTAAAATGTGATTTGGAAAATTCAAAATTTATTTATGGTAGTTGAGGAATTTTAGTGAATTTTGTGAAAATATTGATTTTTTGGACCAATTATATAGTGACATGTGCAACACATAATTGGGACAAGTGGCCATACTAGGCTGATGACAAGTGGCTTAGTGTGACAAATGGTCTTAATGGGATGACACGTGTAATACATGCAAGATAGTCGTAGGTGAGTTTGAATTAGAGAGAGAGGTTTGCATGTTGGATTTGTGTGTTCCCCTCGGTGAAACCGAGTCGACAATCCGAAGGTGATTTCTGGAACGTTTGCTGAATCCATCTGATTTCTATGCTGGATTCATAGCAGATCCAAGTAAGTGTGTTCAATCCGAGTCTTGTTGTTGTAATAGGATGGATTTCCAGTTGATAGAAATTCATGCATGTAAGGTAGAGAAGTTTGGATTCGGTGTTGAATAGATCAGATGATTGATTTGAGAATAGAAATTGTTAGAATGGTGTTAAATGAACTCTAGATTAGAAGATATGTCTATATTCTTCTAAGTTTTGAGAAAAATCATAAGGGAAATGTATGAGTTTTCGTCCGAGTTCATCCGTGGTAGTTTATATGTGATTTGAGTATAAATGTTGAATCTTTGGAGTTGCATGTGAGTGTTTGAGCTAGGAATGAGTTAGATGGATGATTTTAGGTATAACAGAGTCATTTGAGAGGTGTTTGAAGTAAAGGAAAGGACCTGAGATTCGGGGAAGACAAACCAGACGTCGCGACGAATAATTAATTTATTAGTTGCGACGAAAAAACTGATTTTTGTCCATTCGTCGCGACCTCTCATTTCTCCTCGTCGCGACTAACGTTCTTCCTTTGACAGCTTTGACATACTTTCGTATTTGGACCATAACTTCCTCTATACTTATCCAAATTAGGTGATTTTTTATTGTTTTTCATACTAGAGAAAATGATCTACAATATTATGAATAAATGAAGTTTCAATTCGGTCTCTAAGAGTTTCAATTCTTGGTTGGAAATTGAGGTAAGAATTCTGCTGGAACTTAAGAACAGCCTAAGGTATTTTGAGTATATCTATTTGTATACTGATCCGAATTAAGTGATTCTGGTGGCATTAGAAAGCTAAGAAATAGGAGAACAACCTTATAGAAGGATGTTTGTTTAATTCGGTCATTTACCTTATCTGATTGAGTATGGAAAGTTGACCCGAATATCTATTATAGGAAAAATCTGAGGTGGTCAATGAATTTAGGAAATTGTGTGACATTTTTTGGTTCAATCCAATTGTAAATATACATGGTATTAATGAGGGCTTTGATATTTGAATGATTTTTTATAATAATCACAATAGAGTGCCCCAAAATTGTCATTGAACATGCATTGTGCATACATTCTATACAATGATATTCATAAAAGAGCAATTGCGCATTTGTGCAAAGGGTGATATTTGTGAATGTGTTTTGCCTATTTTAGAGGAGCATATCGGGCGCCAATCGGACATTGCTGGACCATCCAGGCAATAGCTTTGGAGCGTACTATGAGTCAACCTAGATGATTTCCTAGGATTGATGTGATTTGATTTGTTTATTCGCTTCCAATATGATTATTTGCTTAGAAATTGTTTATGAATTTCGGACTTCAATTGTCCGAGGAGATCGGTATTCGTGAATGTATTGGAAGTGCTCTGATTGTGATTTTGACTGCCATAAAACTCTGAATACTATGTGAATTCTCAACTAAAGTTGAATGCCGGACTTAGGTCCGATGATTATGAGTTTTATTTGAGCATCATATGTGATTGCCATATATGCCATATTCAGTTTTGATGCATTGAAAATGTTCTGATTTGTTGTGAAATCCTTTATGATATGTGAAATCTCAATGAATGTTGAATTCTGGACTTAGGTTCGATGATTATTAGTTTCTGAACGACTATCATATGTGAATTCTCGACGAATGTTGAATGTAGGACTTAGGTTCGATGATTATGAGCTTCTGAATAAACATCGTATGTGATTGTATGATATGGCATGATCAGCATTTGATGCATTTCATAAAATGCATGATCAGATAAAGGCGTTGTGACTGAATTGCCCGTAAGAAGCGCTTCCACATAGAGCTTTGCTCCGTGATATATGTGAGTGCACGTTGAGCTATGCTCCGTGATATATGTGTGTGCACGTTGAGCTTTGCTCCGTGATTCTGTTCCGACTGAGCCCTTGGGACAAAAATTATATGTGTAAGTGAAAGGCTTTCAGTCACAACAATAAGAACGAATGTGAGTCTCATGCATATAGCATTCTTATAAGATTGAAATTCGTTACATGATTTGCAAAGTTGAAGTGTGAACTGTTTCTATACTTGGCTACGTGAAATGTGTGATCATATGAACTGCCATGTTATATGAAATTGTTATATCTATGATCTGTTTGGTAATGACTAAATGTTATGCCCTAATGTGCTAATTGCTGAATTATAAATGTATGTCTGAATGATTAAATGTGTATTATGTGATATTTGATATGATCCGGTGAATTCATCAATGATGGTTCACTCACCGAGTTCGCAATTCTCAACAAAATTGCAATGTGGCTTTTCAGGTTCAGAGGAGTTATCCAATTAGATCAATTGGAGTTCAGCCACTGAAGTCTGTCATGGATTAGGGGTCGGGATCAGTTTGCACCT
>JAOSBP010000001.1:7753043-7764033 GCA_027563825.1 Erythroxylum mucronatum | reverse complement strand
GTCCCCGATTATGTTTCCGTTCCGGATAGTTGGGCTTCCGGTACGGGGCCCAGCACTGTGCGACTGGGCTCCGGGATTGGGTCCCAACACTTAAACTATACTTGTCCTCAAACAAAATCAATAACACTAGACTATAAAAGTACAAACAGTAAAAACAATTTTCACAAATAATAGTCAAAGATATCAACGATCATTTCAATAAACACAACCCGAGAACTTGAAACTAATAATATTCCATAAACAAACTATTCTCCGTGTGCTTAGCCAAAATCAACAAGTTCTTCAATTCAAAGAACCATCAATAATTTTGATAGACACTCACTCCACTCTCCATCCTCTTAAGCATTCACAGGTAGGATATATTCACTCATAATTCATTTCATGTAAGCCATCTACCATAGGCTTGTTTACTAATCCAATACTCATATGAAACATAAACATCAATACAAAGTCTTTTATTTTAATTGTAATGGGGGTGGGCTAAGGATAGAAAAAAGGAAAATTACAGTTTAAAACCACAGAACAAATTGAGCATTTAAAGTAATACAAACAATAAAGTATAAAGGTCTCAATTCTTTCCTTTTAAGTTAACAAGATTAGCACTCCCCTTTTTATGTCTCTCATCTTCTTTTCATTTTTTGCTTATCTTCTCTTCCTTCTGTTTCTATTTCCTTTTTTATTCTTTTATTCTTTCTCTTTTTCTCTTCTTTCTTTTTTAATTAGTTTTTTTATTTAGAATAAGATCAATTTTAGAAGAGGTAAAAAGTAGAGGAGAGATACAAATTATTACAACCATACCCATTCCTAACTCAAAAGCTAACTATATCCTATGATTCCCCCACACTTATTCAAGCAATTGTTCCCTAACTCAAACTCCAACTATATCCTATGATTCCCCCACACTTATTCAAGCAATTATTCCCTAACTCGAAATCCAACTATATCCTATGATTCCCCCACACTTATTCAAGCAATTATTCCCTAAACCCAATCATACCCATTCAAATGCTCAATTCATCCTTATGGTAGTTATGATGAAAAAGTTAAATAATTAAGGTTGAGGCTTAGATTTGGGTTTAAAGAAGAAATGGTTCACAAAATGGGCTCATTAAGGGTAAAATTATGGTGGCTTTTTAAGCGAAAAAGGCATATCCTAATTACCTTCATCATTTCAATGTTTGCATAAGACTGTATGATCTTAACTAGTATTTGCAAACAAGTTCTAAGGATCCTTAATCATGAAAGAACTCTCTCAGCAAAGAATACTTGAATTTAGTGTTAAATATTTCAAAAGGGCTCAAATTCTTACGAAATGAAAAGTGTCATTCATCTATAACAAGCTAATGTCCTTTTAATCGAAATCCAATTCAATCATCTTAAGCATGTAAGTATACTCATTCACTCATATTATGCATTTCTATTCCAGATCAAATTCATTTAATAACCATGCATCTCTAACTATTAAATGGGGAAAAAAGACACAATCACAAAAATAATTTATTTATTTATTTTTTAAACCAATAATCCCCCCTCTTACACACACACTCACACTTAAATATCACATTATTCCTAATGTGATACAAAAAAGTAAACAAGGGTTTTGAACCACAAAATAACATGAACAAGGACAAGCATTAAAACTAAAATACATTAAACTAACAAGCATTAAAAATAATAAAAAGAAGAGGGATAGAAACACGATATGAAAGAGTGGTTGGTGGCTGTGTCGATGCGGTGTGAAGCATGGCAATAATCATGGCGTACTACATTGAGGAGTGGATAATAGCTATAAAGAAGACAAATGAAAGAGATTGAAAAGTAGGCTTGTGCACACAAAGCAAATAGATTAAGTTAAGTTTCACTAAAAAGGAATAACAAACAAATAATTGAAAATCAAAATAGAAATTATATGGGTTGCCTTCCATTTAGCGCTTCTTTAATGTCTTTTAGTTAGACACCTCAACTGTCATGCTCAAGGTGGATTGCTCAAAGTGACTGACTCCACCGTTTTCTTCTCTTCATTGAGCTTTTTCGCCAAGAATTTTCTAACCTCTCCTTTAGTTGCATCGTCTAGCATTTGACAACACTTATCAATTTCTTTCACCAAGTCCAACTTCTTTTCTTCTTCTTCCTGCAATGAAAAATCAAGGTCTGCAGAATTAAATTGCTCAACAAAGAAACATTCTTTAGAAATAGTAGTAGTAGGAATAGGTTCAACATTAAAGATTGAAAATTATACTATTTCTCTCAAAACAGTCATGTTTAGTTTTTTGTTCTTCACATCAATCAAGGTATTGGTAGTGGCCATAAAAGGCCTCCCTATGAGTATGGTGTGCTCCTTCCCTTGCTCTTTAACCTCCCCCATTTTTAAGACAACAAAGTCTGCAGAAACAATCAATCCTCTAACTGTCACTAACAGATCCTTCATTATTCCTTTCAGATAACAGATTGACCTATCAGCTAATTGCAAAAACATGTTTGTAGATCTTAACTATCCTATATCCAATTTCTCCTAAATAGATTGAGGCATAAGGTTTATACTCACTGTAAGGTCAAGCATACCCTTACCCATTGATACTTGTACAAGAAAACTCCCTGGGTCTTTTAATTTGGGGGGTAATTGTTGCTGAAGTACTACACTTGCAACCTCTGAAACTATCACCTTCTTGTTTGGCTCAAACTTTCATTGTTTAGTGCTTAGTTTCTTGAAGAACTTCACATAAGCTAAAATGTTTCTAATCATACCTAACAAAGGTAGATTAATATTAACTTTGGAAAAGATGTTATATAAATAGAAAATTGCTTATCTTGTTTCGAATCTTTAAGGCGCTCAGATATGGGATCAGTGGTATATAAAGATTAGTTGCCTTATGCAGTCCTGGTCCTTCATTACAGTCGGTTGTATGCCCCAATTTTCACCTTTTTGAATGTGACTTGAAAAGTTGTCATGCCTATTGCTTTCTTCATTTTACTCACCTTTTTCGTTGGTGAGGCGCTCCTCTTCTTAATTACCTACACTAGTCAAATTAGAAGGGATCTCAACATGATTTTTAATCACCTTACCACTTCTCAAAATAATAACTGCTTGGGCTTCCTCGGGTTAACTAGGCAACTTCCCTTTTTGATTGTTATGCATTTGAGCAGTGAGTTGCCCTACTTGGATCTCATTCCTCTTCACAGACGTCTCTAAAGAATTGAATATCTTATTGTTCATTTCTTGATTTGAGTTGTGACCTGAATAAACACATTCAGGCTTTCCTCTAAAGAAGGCTTGCTTGGTGGGCTTTGAAGTGAGGATTGCCCTTGGTAATAATTTGGCCTCTGAAAATTTTAGTATTGTGGTTAGGGCAGTACTGGTGGATTGTTGGTCTTCCATGAAAAATTGAGGTGGTTTTATCAACCAAGGTTGTAGGTGTTTGAGTATGGATCATTTCGCTCCCTTGGTTAAAAACCATTGAGTGAGTTTAGTTGTTCTTCCCCATCTGTAAAATGCTTACTAGAATAAGAACAAACATTAGCTCTATAACCACAAGTTCCATATATATATATATATATATCATATACCTCTTGACTTGGAACATTTTTAGGTAGTCTTGTAGTTAGCATGTTTACATGTCTTGCTAACTCAGCTAATCGCATAGCCAATTCTTGATTTGAGCTTACTTTATGAACTCCAGCTCTTCTTCCCCACGCTTTTTTGTTAAGAATTGGCCCCCAACATTTCAAAGATTTCATAGTTTTCTTCGACCGTCTTCTCTCCCACAGCTCCTCCTGCTGCATTATCCACTGTGTACTAACACTGTTGTGTTAATCCATCATAGAAGATTTGGTTTTACATGTGAAATGGAAAATGATGGTGTGGACACTATATGAGTAAGAGTTTGAAGCGTTCCCACCCCTCATAGAATGTCTCGCCCTCCATCTGAGTAATGTTTCTATCTTCATCCGCAACTCAGAAGCCTTTTGATGGGAATAAAACTTTCCTATAAATTTGTTGTTCACCTCCTCCCATGTAGTCAATGAACCGAGTGGAAGGGTTATCAACCATGCCCTGGCCTAATCCTTCAATGTGTATGGGAATCATCTCATCCTGAGTTAATCTTCCTCTAAGCCATCCAAAGGGAAGGTTTAGAAAGTAGTATAGAATTCTTGAATGAAGTTCAAAGGTAGGTCTTCATTGGGAACCCCATAAAAAGATGGCAGTATGTTGTAGTGGATACTCTTCAATTCATAGTTGCTAGCTGCCTCTTCTAAACGTATGCACGAAGTGACAATACCAATCACTGGTCTAGCATACTCCTTTATTACTAATTGTCTTTCACCCATCTTTTAGTTATTAACTTGATCTTCACGCTTGGGTTCCTCATGATCGTCTTCAAAGTCCCCTTAAGGTCTTTGTATCTGATGCACGTTGTCAATAAAGGTAATAAGTTTGCTTTCTCGAGATCTCCTTCCTTGCATAAACCAAATAAAAACAATAGTAAATTAATAAGAAAAATACTAAAACAACTTAATGAAATAACATGACAAAAATGTATGCATGAACGGATAAACCAATTGACAAAACAACCTAAATTAAATTAAGTGCAAACACTAAACATCTCCTCGGCAACGACTTCAAAAACTTATTATGCCCAAATAAGTTCTAAAAATACTTAGGCGATCCTACTTGCAACTATACGAGGTAGTTGTAGTTAATTACTTAGGGTCGTCTCCCACGGAGGTGAATTTGGTTCACTTAAATTAATCTTGAACAAAATAAAAATAGATGCAATCCTAAATATTCTATCCTAATTTGTTGAGTGAAGGCTTTAAAGAAAATCACAAAATTAAACTAAAAAGAAACATGATTCAACTAGAAGTAAAAATGAATAAATTAATCAAAGTGGGAAATTCTTGAGAATTAATTTTACTAATTAATCTCCTATATATGACTAAAGGGAAATGATTGGATAATTTTCTTACTAAAATTAACAGCTGGGTTCTAAGATCAGCTCGAATAATAAAATAAGTCTAACTTTCGTATTCAACAAGTTATCTTCCGAAATAATTAAGGAAATCTAACTACTAATTACTAATTATGTTAATATATTTCTAGTTCTTAACCTAAGCATCTATAGCTTCTCATTCCATATTAAACTTCTTCTTTTGATCGTTCTTTTAATACCAAAATGATGCAAAGTTTGGTCATGCTATTACATCTATTTAGTTCAGAAACTATAGCAAACATGAGATAACAACACGGTCCCTCAGTCATGCATATTTAACTAAAATAGCCATATTAATTCTTAAGAAAAAGAGATAAGCCCATCAAGAAAATAACATGATTCATCATATTTAAATACTTCAATCCCATCTTTATCAGTATAAGAGAAGTATTTAAGCAATAAACCAAGTAAATAACCAAATGAATTATCAAAAAGCTATCAAAGTATGAGTCTATCAACTATAAAGGAGTAGGTTCAATAAAATAAATCGAATGAGCAAAAAAGTGTTCGGAAGAGGGAGTTATGGTGATCTCCGGCCATTCTCAAGCCTTCTGCATTGACTCTCTCCTTTTGTTTATGCTTGGTTCTCACCCAGATGCTCAACTACTCACGCTGCTCCTTCCTCTCTTCTATTCTTCTTCTTCTCTTCACCCGACTGGTCTCTACTTTCTCTCCTCTCTTCTCTGTCTTTTTTCTCTCTACTATTTTGTGTCCCACAAAATGTTCTTGAAAGAGTTTGTGTGTAGAATGTGGAATGAGAGAATGATATAATGTATCGCCACCTCTCAGTTCTAGTTGTTTCTATTTATAGTATGACTCTAGGTTTAGGATTTTAAGCCATCACCCCTGTAGCTGCCATGTATTAGACTCAAAGTGAAAACATATAGTCATAGGGGTGACTATGTTTGTCACCCTATGAGGGCTGGTCACCACCTTGACTTAAGTGTCACGATGGTGACAATATTAGTCACTGTGACACCTTTAGTCACCACTTTTCTTTATTTTTTTTGTTTTTTATCCAAATTTACGTGAACTTTCATTTTTCATGCAAAATTCACAAAATAATCCAATTAACATGCATGCAATATTCACACCATTTTCACTTAATTCATCTCTCATTTGGATCAAAACATAATAAGAATTTGTAGTTAAATCAAGATATGAAGGCAAGTAAAGTTAACAGAAATTAGACACAACAAGGTTCAACTGGGACATTTAAGTAGGTTATAATTTCTTTTGATTTAATGAATGTAGGATACATATATTAGAGTGCCATGAATGTCATTTTTCATAACTTGATTAGGGCGTACATTGGAATTTTACATAGATGATATTATCGTGAAATGAAAGAAGAGTATGGATCATATATAGGATTTACAATAAGCTTTTTATAGAATTAGAAGGCACAAATTCAAGTGGAATCCCCTAAGGTGTTCTTTTCAAGTGAAAGCATGGAACTTCTTAAGGTTTTTAGTTTATAATAGAGTAATTGAATTGGATAAGAATAAAGTAAAATCCACTTTTTATACAAAACCACCTCAAAATAAGAGGGAGCTTTAGAGGTTTTTAGGCCAGGTGAACTATGTGAGGAGATTCATTGCTAAATTGGAAGGAAGAACAAAAGATTCTTAGATTTATTAAGGTTGAAGAATTCCACTGGGAGGAAAGGCATTAAGAGACGTTCAATAGTATCAGGGAATAGTTAACCAAACCTCTAGTATTAATACCCCTAGAAAGAATCCCGTTAAACTTGTATATTTTTGTTATAGAAGAATCAATTGTATCTCCATTGGGTTAGAATAATAAGGCTAGCCATAAATAAGCAATTTATTACTTGATTAGAATTGTTACGCCAATAGAAAGAAGTAGTCACCCACTGTTATGTTGTGCCTAGACTTGTATTCTCTCATTCAAAATTAAGTCAATACTTGTTGCAAAATAAAGTTTATATGGTTTAATATACTGATTTAATGAAATATATGTTGAATACGCTGGTTTTATCAAAAAAAAATTGGGAAGTGGCTTATGACTCTTATAAACTTCAACTGGATATATTATCCTCAGAAATTTGTAAAAGGTCAGGCACTAACCGACTTATTAGCTAGCCATCTCTCAATTAAAGTTTAAGAGGATGATGGATATTTAGTTCTCAATTGTGAGAAGAAGACATGTGAATTGAAATTTGATAGGCTTCGTATAGAGAAGTTAACTGGAGTTGGAGTAGTTATAATCACACCAAATAGAATCAAAACTCTTCTCTGCTTTAAAATAGGCTTCCCACGTACCAATAATCAAGTAAAATAAGAAGGCTTGACAATTAGACTAAAACTTTTAGTTACTCTTGGAGCTAAGGAAGTTCGAATCAAAGGAGACTCACAAGTAGTGTTTTTTTTTTTGAAAATTTAAAGAAATTATATTACCAAAAATTCAAACAGCTACAATGTACAAACCTAAACAATACGGGAGACAAGATACAGTAACAAAGGAAAGGCTTAATCAAAAGACTTCTGCCATAACCACTCACAACAGCCCCCTAGCTACATGTGCCATCGCCTACGCAAAGACCCACTCAAAGACATCTGATTTCCAGAAGCAATTATAGCTTCCCGAATACCATTAACTATACAATCAGCTAATTTATATTTCGGCCTCTCCAGCTGCTTATATATGCGCTGAGTGTATGAATTTAGCTTTATCACCCTATTACATTATCACTTCCCCATTGCTAGAATTTTTTATGATATAGAATTTCAACATATTTTGCGAGGTGAAAATTAGGAGGCAAATGAACTTTGAAAAATAGTATTTGGGTTGAAAAAGTCTAAAGACTTAGTCCAAAGGTGTATTGCAGTTTAACGAAGGTCCCACCCATCCATTTATAAAAGAGGAATTTCGTTATAAATTTTTAATATTGATAAAAAGTTCACCCATAATTGGAGGTTAGAGATCAAAGAGTTTTTAGAAAATCCTAGCAAATAGATGCCTTTCAAACTTAAACAAAAAACACTCAACTTTATTTTAATTGAAGGAATTCTATTTCACTAAGGAAATAATGGACTTCTTTTTAGATGTCTTAAAATGCCTGAGGCATTAACATTATTGAGAAAAGTTCATGAAGGTGTATATGGAGCACATCTGTTTGGAATAAAGATGAAATGGCTTATACATCAACATGGATACTATTGGTCAACCATCTTGAAAGATTGCATACCTTATGCTAGAGGTTGTAAGCAATGTCAAAAATATGGAAGAATTAAGAGAATTCATACATTTGAGTTACATTATATAATTAAATCATAGCCATTTTGATGATGGTCCATTGATCTTATTAGGAACATGTATCCACCATTCTTAAATAGCCATAG
Source organism: Erythroxylum mucronatum (assembly GCA_027563825.1). Lineage (NCBI taxonomy): Eukaryota > Viridiplantae > Streptophyta > Magnoliopsida > Malpighiales > Erythroxylaceae > Erythroxylum > Erythroxylum mucronatum. The sequence goes on along the minus strand of JAOSBP010000001.1, from coordinate 7,755,680 downwards.
TTTTATTTTATTAGCCATAAATTATTTTACCAAATGGGTGGTACATCATCCTTCGAAGAAAGTTAATAAAAAATGTATAGTTAAGTTCATCAAGGAACAAGTTATTCATTAATTTGGAATTCTTAAATTTTATCAAACATGAATAGTTAAGTTCATCAAGGAACAAGTTATTAATTAATTTGGAATTCTTAAATCAATAACAAATGATTTATATTTATGAGCATGAAGTTAGAATTTTTGTTTAATATTATGGGATAAAATAATTGAGTTCATATTATGCTCAGGCTAATGGTTAAGTAGGCAATCTTATATGAAAGTTGATCTTGCCACCTAGAATAAAAGATAGAGAATTAGGTAAATGGTCCCTAAATTAGGAAGGGCTATTTAGAATGTATAGAGTTTTAAGTGAAAATGCTTACTGGTTCTCTAGTTTGGAAGGTGAAATTTATAGGCATTTTACCAAAGGAAAGTATTTAAAACCTTATGTACCTACTTTATTTTAAAGTATGGGGATTAAGGAAGGAGAGCAAATTCTTGAAGTAAAATAACATTAAATTAACATTAAAAAATAAAGGTCTAAAGATTCACTTGAAATTAGCCAAAAGTTAATAAAGAAAGGAAATTCACAGCTAGTCTAAGTCAAAGGACCAACTTTCACCCCATTAATTAATGTATGACACTTGGTCCTTCTTAGCTAGTTAGACTTATTACTTCTAAAAGCTGACTTTGTCTTTTTGTAGAACCAACAACTTTCCTAACTTTATGTCCATTTGTTTGACTTCATGAAACTCCTAATGATGCCTTTGTCTTTCTTGTTTAAAAGCTTCTCATTTTTCTCTTATAAGCTTAATAGATTGTTTATGCTCAATAACTTCATTTTCCAAGGAATCAAATTTGTTTTTCAACTCTTGAATTTTTGTTAGGAGATTCTTACTTTTAGTCTCCTTTGCATAATAGTCCATTCTATGTTAATGCGAGAGGCACAAATTTTTTTAGTTATATGATCATAGAAAGATTTTTCAAAGGAAGCAAAGACTTCTCTTTGCTTTGTTTAAAAGTCCACCAATAATGGATGACTCAGTTGTAAAACCAATATATGACAACATATTTAGAAAAGAACTGCATTGAATTTTAGTTAAGAATTGCAACTCCTATTGCATGGTAAGTCTCAAATACTCCTTGACTCTCAATAGCTATTCATAGTTAATTATTAGCAATGGTTTAAAAATTGGACCGGATATCGAACCGGTCAAAGAAAAGGTTTAAGGTTTAAAGGTTCAACCGATATTAAACCACTATAAAACCAGTATATAATAGATAAGAAGTACAAATATAGTATAAAATAAAATATTTTATTGAAGTAAAAATGTACTAATAATGCCTATTAATATATAATAAAATAATAATAAATCTAATATTTTAGACTAAAATTGAATCTATAATAATTTAGACTAAGACTGAATCTAACATAAAATTTTAAATAATAATAAAATAAAAATTGTATTATATATTATCATTTATTTAAAGACTCATAAAATTGAAGCATATTTAAAGAAAGTTAATAGAAAAGACTAACTTTAAATAGAAAAGACTAACTTTATTCTAACTTCTTTTTCAATGCCCTTTAAACATATTTCTTTTAAAAAATAACTTTTATATACTAATTAATAGTTCAATTTATTAAAAAAATTTATGATAAAATAATAATTTGTTTTTAACCATAATAATTTAAAAATTCAATTAAAATATAAGGAGATAAATAAAGAACCTAAAATTTGACAAATATAATTTATTAGTAAGATTAAATAAATTTAGTATTTTTTAAAAGATAAAAGTAGTAATTTATATTTTTAATAATAATAATTTAAAACAGAATTTTAAATTAAAATGTAAATATATAAATAAAGAATATAAAATTTGAAAATATAATTTATTAATTAGAAAATGTGAGAATTGAAAATAAAAAAATTGATTGAAAATTCAAAAGATTTATGATTCCTGCAACAATACATTATATCAAAACTCAAAAACTACACGGCGTGGGGAGAAATTCGTGGTGGGTCCTACATGTTCAAAACAATGGTGGGTTCCACATGATGAATATTTGTGGTGGTCCCACATGCTCAATGAATGGTGGGTCCTATGTGCTCAAAAAGTTGGCTGAGTTATTTTTCAACCACTTTATTAAAGAAAACTAACTAGTTTTTACTCATAATGGTTGTAAATGTAAATCGAACTAGAAACCAAAATAATTCATATTTATTTCAGTCCGACCGATTGATTCGGTCCGATTTTTAAAATATTGATTATGCTAGAAGAAAGGTCAGAACATAGGTATAAGAAGCTTAGGTTGAAGACTTCTTTCGAAGTTGTCACTGTGGACCAAACAACTTTTATATGCAAGAAATAAAAGAGATAGTTAATAGACTAGTTATCAATGTGTGAATTGAAGAGATTCTTGGCTTAGGTCCAATGAAGTAACTTCAGTGACCTTTAGAGTATGTTTGGATGTGGGTAGAGGGGTGGAAAGGCAAGGAATGGAATGGCCAAAATGATTTAAACCATTGTTTGGGAGTTTATTTTAAAACATGATGGAATGGCAAAGGATGGCTTCCAAAGCCATCCTTTGCCATCCAA
>JAOSBP010000001.1:7740663-7752943 GCA_027563825.1 Erythroxylum mucronatum | reverse complement strand
CATCACTTATCAATTTTTTTCACCAACCCCCGCTTCTTTTCTTCTCCTTCCTATAATGCAAAATCAAGGTTTGCAAAATTAAATTGATCAATAAGAGAGTATTCTTCACTAACAATAGTAGTAAGAATGTGTTTAACATTAAAGATTGAAAATTCTACTGCTTCTTCCAAAATAGTCATGCTCAATTTCCCGTTCTTCACTTCAATCAAGGTATTGGTAGTGGCCATAAAAGGCCTCCCTAGGAGTATCGTGTGCTCCTTCCCTTATTGTTTAACCTCCCCTATGTCTAAGACTACAAAGTCTACATGGACGATCAATCCTTTAACCTTTACTATCAGATAACGGATTGACCTATCAGCTAATTGTAAGCACATATTGGTAGGTCTTAACTATCCTAGATCCAGTTTGTTATAAATAGAGTGAGGCAATAGTTTTATACTCGCTCCAAGGTCAAGCATACCCTTAACCTCATCGCCATTACCTATTGATACTTGCACAAGAAAACTCCCTAAGTCCTTCAACTTGGGGCGTAATTGCTATTGAAGCACTGTACTTGCAACCTCTGAAACTATCACCTTCTCGTTTGGCTCAAACTTTCGTTTTTTGGTGTTTAGTTCCTTGAAGAACTTTACATAAGCTGGAATGTTTCTAATCACACCTAACAAAGGCATATTAATATTAACTTTGGAAAACATGTTATATAGATCAAGAAATTGCTTATCTTGTTTCGAGTCCTTAAGGCAGCTTAGATATGGGATCGGTGGTCTATAAGGATTAGTCGCCTTATGTAGTCTTGGTCCTTCATTACAGTCGACTGCATGCCCCAGTTTTTCACCTTTTTAAATATGACTTGAAAAGTTGTCGTGCCCATTGTTTTCTTCATTCTGCTCAACTTTTTTATTGGTGAGGCTCTCCTTCTCTTGATTACCTGTACTAGACAAATTAGAAGGGATCTCAACATAATTTTCAATTACCTTATCAATTCTCAGAATAGTAACTGCTTGCGCTTGCTTGGTTTGATTGGGCAACTTCCTTTTTTGATTGTTTTGCATTTGAGCAGCGAATTACCCTATTTAGATCTCAATCCTCTTCACAGACGCCTCCAAAGAATCAAATCTCTTATTGCTCGTTTCTGAATTTTTAGTTTTGACCTAAATAAACACACTTAGACTTTCCTCCAAAGAAGGCTTGCTTTGTGGGTTTTGAAGTGACGACTGCCCTTGGTAATAATTTGGCCTATAAAAATATTGGTGTTGTGGTTGGGGCTGTATTGGTGAATTGTTGGTCTTCCATAAAAAATTGGGTGGTTTTTTCAACTAGGATTGTAGGTGTTTGAGTACAGATCATTTCGCTCCCTTGGTTGAAAATCATTGAGTGAGTTAACTTGTTCTTCCCCATATGCGAAAGGCTCATAAGAATACGAACAAACATTAACTCCATGACCATAAGTTCCACATATACTATATTCCTTTTAATTTGGAACGTTTTGGGGTAGTCTTGTAGTTAGCATATTTATATGCCTTATTAACTAAGCTAATTGCATAGCCAGTTTTTTATTCAAGCTCACTTCATAAACTCCAGCTTTTCTTCGCCTCACGCTCTTTTGTTGAGAACTGACCCCTAACATTTCGAAGATTTCATATGTTTCTTCAACCGACTTCTCTCCCACAACTCCTCCTACTGCATTGTCCACTGTGTACTAACATTGTTGCATTAATCCATCACAGAAGAACTGATTTTGCATGTGAAGTGGAAAATGATAGTGTGGACACTGTATTAGCAGAAGTTTAAAGCATTCCCACACCTTATGGAATGGCTCTCCCTCCGTTTGATTGAAGGTAGCTATCATTTTCTGCAAGTCAGAAGTCTTCTGATGGGTAAAGTTTTCCTATGAATTTGTTGTACACTTCCTCCCATGTAATCAATGAACTGGGTGGAAAGGTCATCAGTCATGCCTTGGCCCGATCCTTTAATGTGCATGGGAAGCACATCATCCTGAGTTGATCTTCATTTAGTCCATCTAACGAGAATGTCTGGAGAGTGGTATAAAATTCCCGAATAAAGTTTAAAGGGTCTTCCTTGGAAACCCCAAAGAAAGATAGCAGCATATTGTAATGGATGCTCTTTAATTCATAGTTTTTGGCTGCCTCTCCCAAACATATGCACAAAGTGATAGAACCAATTACTAATCTAGCATACTCCTTCATTACTTATTACCTTCCACCTATCTCTTGATCTTCAAGCTTGGGTTCTTCAAGATTGTCTTCAAAGTCCCTTTGAGGTCCTCTTATCTGATGTACGTTGTTAATAAAAGGAGCAAGTTAACTTTCCTAAGACCTCCTTCCTCGCATAAACTAAATAAAAACAACGGTGAATTAATAAGAAAATTACTAAAACATCTCAATGAAATAACACAATAAAAATGTATGCATGAATAGACAAAATAATCGACAGAACAATAAAAATTAAATTAAGTGTAAATACTAAACATCTCCCTAAATGGTGTCAAAAGCTTGTTATGCCCAAAATAAGTTCTAAAAATACCTAGGCTATCCTACTCGCAAGTATACAAGGTAGTTGTAGTTAATTACCTAGGGTCGTCTCCCACGAAGGTAAAATTGGTCCACTCAAATTAATCTTGAACAAAAATAAAAACATATGCAATCCTAAACATTATATCCCGATTTGTTAAGTGAACACTTTAAATAAAATCACAAAATTAAACTGAGATGTAAACTAATTTAACTGGAAGAAAAAACAAATAGATTAATCAAATTAGGAAACTCTTGAGAATTAATTTCTCTAATTTAATCTCTTATGTATGACTAAAGGGAAATGATTGGTTAGTAGTCTTACCAAAATTAACAGTTGGGTTCTAAGATCAACTCGAATAATAAACTAAGTCTAACTTTCGTATTTAACAAGTTATCATCCAAATTAATTATGAAAACCCGACTACTAATTACCACTTAAGTTAATATATTTCTAGTTCTTAACCTAAGCGTTTATAGTTTCTTGTTCCATATTAAACTTCTTCTCTCGATCCTCCGTTTAATACCAAAATGATGCAAAGTTTGGTCATACTACATCCATTTAGTTCAGAAACTATAGCAAACATAAGACAACAAAATAGTTCCTCAGTCATGCACATTTGACTAAAATTGCTACATTACTCCTCAACAAAAAGAGATCAACCCATCATGGAAATAACACGATTCATCATATTCAAATACTTCAATCTCATCCTTATCAGTATAAGAGAAGTGTTTAAGTAACAATCCAAGTAAATAACCAAATGAACTATCAAAAGATAATAAAAGTATCAATCAGTTAAGTTAACATGGTAGTAAGTTCAATAAACAACAGAAAAGTAAAACATAGAGAAATAATGCAATAAACGAAGAACAAAACAAGCAAACAAAGTTCGGATGAAGGAGTTATAGTGGTCTCTTACACTCTCAAGCTCTCTGCATTGGCTCTCATCTTCTGCTCCTGCTTGGTTCTCACATAGATGATCGGATGCTCAAGCTGTTTCCACCTCTCTACTGTTTTCTTCTTCACCTCTCCCAACTGGTCTCTTCTTTCTCTCCTCTCTTCTCTGCCTTCTTTTTCTCTATCTATTTTTGTGTCCCCAGAATGTCCTAGTGTGTCTCGAATGTGAAGAATAAGTAGAATGATGGAATGATAGAATGTGCTGCGACCCTCCTCTATTCTTTCTATTTGTAGTCTCATTTTAGGTCTAGATTTTTGAGCCTTCAACCTGCAGATACCATGTAATAAGTAGATGAATTAAAGGAAAGACATGCCACAGGATGACTTTGTTTGTCACCCCTGTTAGGGCTGGTCAAGTGTCTTTTTCACGGTGATGACAAGTCCTTTAGTCACCATCTTCCTTTATTATTTTTTTCTTGCAAAATTTACACGGACTTTCATTTTTCATGGAAAATTCACAAAACATACCCTTCAACTTTCATGCAATATTCACACCATTTTCATTCAATTCATTTCACATTTGAATCAAAACACAAGGATTTGTAACCAAAATCAATATATTAAGGCAAGCAAAGTCAATAGAAATTATACACAATAAGCGACAACTAGTTAAGAGGGATAGAACTACTACCACCAGTGTTAATCAAATGGAAGAATAGGCCTCTAAAACATTGTACATAGCAGTATTATTATGATTTGATGAAGAAAAAAACCCTATTGTCATCCTTGAGGACAAAGATCTTAAAGGGAAGCAAATTATGTTACATATAATTGCTTGACAATTAGAGGGTGACATCAGTAAAAGGAAAGTTCCAGAGGAGTTTGTTAGGAGATTTGGACATTTATGCTGATACAAATTACTTTCCATGTTTTTCAATTTCTGTCATTTTTGTCTTGTATCGAGCTAGATAAGGGATGTCTAGGATTCATTTAGAAAATTTATACAAAATTCCTTAGTTTTTTAATCTCTTTAATTAACAATTAATTGTATTATGCCAAGATTCAGTGATAATCAAATCATCGGCTCAACTTAAATTGTAATTCCTTTTAGCTTTGCGTTGATTATTTCCCTTAATTCTCGATTTTTTTATTAAATTTCTGAATTAAATAACTTCTTAAAGGAATTTTAAGATTCAAAAACCTCTTAAGAAGAACCCATTTCTTAGTTAGAGCTAATTACTGACTTTAAGAGGGAGAAGTCCCAATCAGCTGAGCTCTAACCACAAACCAGACGTATTCAAAACATCTTATATGAGATTAAAAAATCCTCTTACCAAAGGATTACATAGTAAAAGAATTGGAGGTTCTTCGTTAAGTTATGAATACAGGACAGAGAACAGTACTAGCTAGCTTTTTAAGTTAGAAAAAAATAAGGGCTAGATTTTAAGATTTCATATATTTATTTGTAAACATTTTCAATATTTAATTTTATGAGCACTAACAAATAATGTCTCAGGCAAGAATTTAATGGGTTTGTACATCAATACTTTTTTTTTTATTCGAGGAAATCTCACAGGTAGGTCAAGCGGGCTCACCTTTCAGAGGATCACACTAGTTCTCCACCTATAAGTAAAACTTTAGCTGCCCCAAGTTCTTACAAGAGGGGCTAGCAAGGAATCAAACCTTGGACCTAACCGAAGTCAAGCCCTGCTTTCAACCATCTAGCCACACCCCTTAAGGGCCATCAATACTATTTACCTTAAGGCTAATGACAAATTATTTTTAAAAGGTTAAGTTAATATTATAAAATTAAGTAAAATTTAGATTTTTTTAAAAATTGTCCTAAAATAAACGAATAAGGGAAAGGCTGTTATTCAGACATCCATACATATTTAGACCAAATTCATTTCGGAAGAGAAGATTAAAACGTGGAAATTACTAACAATATATTGTTAATTGTTGACATTAACCGTCTGTTTATTTCTATTTAAGAAAAATATCATGTATTTGCTCAGTCGTACGGAGCCCCCTCTTTGACCAAAAATATAAAAATAGAAGACTCTCCGTTTTATGGTTTAGCCTGCCCTCCGCAACTCTCTCTCTTTCTTTGTCTCTCATATTTTCAGGAGGCGGAAAAAGTCCTTTCTTCTTCTTTTTCTTTTCCGTACCACCACCACCCCAACGACCGCTTTGCGCCGCCTTCTCTTCCTCTTCCTTCATCTCAAACCTCCCGAAGTCTTTCACATTTCCGATTTTTCTTTTATATTTTCTATCTTCTCTTTTATATTTTCTCTCCTCGTCCATTATCGCCATCAACATATAGGGGAGGTTCAGGTTAGCCATTCTTCCAACGAGAACAGGTACCTGTTATCTTTATGACAAATAATTATACCAAGTTTTCATTGTAATATTTTCATTTTTTTTCATTTTATATACGGGTTTTCAACGTGGTTATGGAGGAGACATGTATATACATTATGGTGCCGGTGATACTTCAGTTGTTTACGTGCATGGTATTGAACAAATGCTATCGTTTGGCTGTTATGTTTTTTCATGTGAATCGACTTTTATTGATTTGGAAATTGTCATTTCCATGTTTCATCCCACGCTCCGCATCTTAACAGCAAGTAGTTCTTGATTAATCTAGTTAACCTACAAAGGGGTGTATTCTTTTTTTCCTTTTCAGTTTGCCTTGTAAGAAATGCAGAGCATAAGGTCTCCGTTTAAGGGAATTATCAAGGACTTGAAAGGTAGAGCGGCTTGTTATAAGAATGATTGGGATGGAACTCTTTGTTGTGGAATCAGGTACGCAACTCTTATGCATTGTGCAACTATTTTCTTAATAGCCGACAAACTGGTTGTGCATCTAAATGAATCTGCAAATATTCACTTCAGGATAATGGCTCCAACAACCTATATCTTCTTTGCTTCTGCGCTTCCGGTTATTGCGTTCGGGGAGCAATTGAGTAGGGACACAGGTAAAAGCATCTACTAAGATGATTCTCTTAAATAATATAAAATTTTACCTGTTAGGGTAGGTAAAAGGAATTGCAACTTATACATGTTTTGTTCATATACAGCTTACGGCACACATATATATATATATGTATAGACACAAATGTATAAAGTGAGTTTAAAAATTATGTTTTTTCCTGTGTCAGATGGGAGCCTAAGCACGGTCGATACGTTAGCTTCTACAGCAATTTGTGGAATAATACATTCAATTTTTGGAGGACAGCCATTGTTAATACTAGGAGTTGCCGAACCCACTGTTATAATGTATAGCTACATGTACAGTTTCAGCAAAGGAAGGCAAGAGTTGGGGCGTCAATTGTACTTAGCTTGGTCAGGGTGGTGAGTTATATAATTAGAGCGTAGTGTGGGGGCTTTTTGGTTTTACGCAAGAAATGTATTATCATGGAAGCATTGTTTTCTTAATACAGGGTTTGTGTCTGGACAGCCCTCATGCTCTTGCTTCTTGCTATTTTTAATGCGGGATATATCATTACAAAATTCACAAGAGTTGCAGGAGAGCTTTTTGGCATGTTGATTGCAGTTCTTTTCCTTAAAGAGGCCATTTCGGTATAAGAATCTCTTACTTCTTACTTTTTTTTTTGTGGTCGTTGGTGTTTTTGATATTGCGTTGTAAATTGCAGCTGATTTACCAGTGGGGGTAGTCATGTTTACTTTTGAATTATAGGGGCTAGTTGATGAGTTCCATATTCCTAAAGATAAAAACCCAACGTTGGAAAAGTATCAGTTTCAATGGGTATATACCAATGGTTTGCTTGCTACCATTTTCTCGTTTGGTCTACTATTTACTGCCATGAAGAGCAGGAAGGCAAGATCATGGCGATATGGCACAGGTGAATGAACTGAAAACAGTATGTTAAGAATATGTGGCAATTTATAGAAGCTTATTTATTTGTTTAGAATTTCAAGTACTTTTCATCTTTATTTTTTGTGCCTTCTATAACAGGGTGGTTCCGTAGTTTTACGGCGGATTACGGTGTTCCCCTAATGGTCCTGGTCTGGACAACATTATCTTACTGTGTACCCAGCAAAGTTCCTACTGGAGTTCCCAGAAGGCTGGATTCTCCACTTTTCTGGGACTCTGAGTCACTGTATCATTGGACAGTTGTCAAGGTTATAATCAGATGCAAAACACATTTATTATTTAATATTTGATAACTGTTGTGTAAAGAATTATCCACCAGAAATGATTGGTATTAGATGTTGACATGGCTAATTGGATCTTAGAATTTAAGTTTGACCTCAAATAGTACTCATGAGTGCAGACTTAGCATGCAGGATATGGGGAAGGTTCCGGTGGCTTATATCTTTGCTGCCCTTGTACCGGCCATTATGATAGCTGGCCTATACTTCTTCGATCACAGTGTAGCTTCACAATTGGCACAACAAAAGGAATTTAATCTCAAAAATCCATCTGCTTATCATTATGATATCCTGTTGCTTGGATTTATGGTATGCTACTCATGACGGGGAAATTTATTTTTTTCCATCTGTCATTTTATTCATTTCAGGCCTAACTTTTGAATTTTATTTTATTTTGCGAACTCAAGACTTTAATCTGTGGATTGCTTGGACTCCCTCCATCAAATGGTGTCCTTCCCCAGTCACCCATGCACACGAAAAGTCTTGCACTTCTCAAAAGACAGGTGCGGGACAAGAGCTAATGATGTTAAATTTCATTTTATTAGTCAGAGTTAAAAGCTTTCTTATTCTTCTTATACGTATAACCATGACGTATAGGTTATTCGAAAGAAGATGATAAAAAGTGCCAAGGAATGCATAGGAAGAAGAGCTAGCATTTCAGAAATTTACGGGAGAATGCATGATGTGTTTATAGAAATGGATCGATCTTCTCCTGTAAGTGATCAATGCTTGTAGGTTATATGTTGCAAATGAAAATTTGGGTGTGTGAGAGTACGTGCCGACTATTTTTAATAGGAATCTTGCTGCAGGCCTCTTCAGTAGATAAAGAGTTGGAGGAGTTGAAAGCAGCTGTAATGAAATCGAATGATGGGGATGATTCCAATTGCAAATTTGATCCTGACAAACACGTTGATGTTTATTTGCCTGTAAGAGTAAATGAACAAAGAATAAGCAACCTGTTGCAGTCAATCTTTGTTGGGTTTGCCGTATTTCTCGTGCCTGTACTCAGAATGATACCCACTTCAGTTCTCTGGGGATATTTTGCTTATATGGCAATAGATAGTCTTCCGGGGAATCAATTTTGGGAAAGGATGCTGTTGCTCTTCATTACTCCTAGTAGACGTTACAAGTAAGTCACATGCCTAAAAATCAGCATGGAAGTAAGTATAATATACCGTGGAGCCTCTGAGTTATACAATTTTACTTTCTCCAGAAGCATGGATTTATAGAACATTCTTTATGGCATTTTCTGAACAGAGTGAAATGTTCCGCCTTATGGGATTTCACTTTCTCCATATGTTGAACAGTCAAATAATCCGTCAAGTACCATTAAACGGGAAATACAATCCGGAGCTTATGAACTAGGCTGTAACTGATATAAGATGACATTAACTTATTATAAACGCAACACTCAATCTCTTTTCCTTTTTGTTTGAACAGAGTCCTGAAAGGCGTGCATGCTTCATTCATGGAATCGGTGCCATTCAAGCGCATTGCTTTCTTCACAATCTTACAATTCATATACCTCTTGGTTTGTTTTGGAATTACATGCATACCCATTGCTGGAATCTTGTTCCCGCTGCCATTTTTCTTTCTCATTATCATAAGACAACACTTCCTTCCCAAGATATTCCATCCTAACCACCTTCGAGTATTGGATGCTGCTGAATATGAAGAAATTGCTGGTGCTTCACCACGAAATTTGTCTTTATCACCCACTGTATGTTATCTATCCTTCGTGCTGCTTATATAATCGTAGGTAACTGTATACTTGTTCAATTAACAAAGTAGAACCATATGGTATTACCTTCCAGACTATGAGCTGAAAAGATATAGAATCTATACTATACATATTTGCATGAAATTTCTTCCATTTAACTGTGAATTGACGAGGTTAATGGAGCTCTTCTTTAATCACATGTAGTGTAGGGAATTCATGGTTATAACTGGCATACATGATGCCAAAATGGACGATGTTGTGAATTTGCACTCCGAATTTATACTCAATTTCGTCTGTTTCTTTTTGATGAACTGAAGAATACATATCATTCATGTACTGGAAAATTTGCACCCGAAATGGGACAGTATATATTAGAACTCCATAAAATTTCCTTAGTTTTCTAGCTCTCTTTGTATGCATAAGCGTTCTTGTACTTCCAAACATGATGCAGGAAGGAGAACCAGTTGACTCGATAACTGACGAGAGTCAAGATGATTCCTACAATGCTGAAATATTAGATGAGATGACAACTAGCAGAGGAGAGCTCAAGCTTAGAACTTCAAGCTTGAAGGATGACAAGTTGTACCAGGCAAGAAATTTCAGCTTATCCTTCATGCTTGCGTTTCAACTAGTTATATAGGTTCATACTTTTTGTTATAACTTTATAACATTGTTGACAGGTTCATCATCACGATGATAATCGGGTACAGTGATGAGCCATTTTCAAAAGCTTGGAACATACATATCGTGGTGCGGTAATTCTTTATGATTCTCTGTATGAGAAAAAAAGAGTGAGTATTGTAACAAAATTTAATAGAAATGGCCTTCTGAGCTAGGAATACTTTTGCAGATGTGTAGATCTGTTCTCATAAAGAGGAACTCTAACAAAGAAAGCGACGAAAACAATGAACATACACAACCATGGTCTTAAAGATGAGGAAGAGAAGGAATAACTTGAACAATTTCTTCTGTTACTAGAATTTCAACAATAACGGTTAGCCTTTCCATCATCAGAGACGTATTACCCACCAAATTAACCAAGACTAAGGGGGAAAAAAAGATAAGTGGATTGACTTCCGAGAAAGAATTTGAACACATGTACTATTCCAGTTGCTGAACGGAAGGAAATATTATTTTGTAAGGAGAAACTGTGTACGAATGGGTAAACATTCATGTTTTCATTTCCCTTTAGCTTGATTCCTTGAGCCTTAGGTTGATTATTTTCCTACTTAGGTTGATATGGCAATCTATCAGCACTGCTAAAGTTGGTTCTGAGCCCAACAGTATAATTCCCAATGTCCTATTCTGTCCATTGATAATGTTATTACCTTATAATTATTACCATAACGTTCATAACGTTATTACCTTATAATTACCTAGTAACGTTATACGTTTATTCCCATTATTATTATTAACGTTCCTTTATTTTTTTAATATAAATCTCCTCTGAAAGACAAACGCATCTCTCTGCTCTCTCCCGTGTCTTGTATTCTCTCTTTCCAACACAAGTATAGACAGTCGCCTTACGCCCATATATTCTTTTGTATTTTATCGCACACATATCTGCTTTATTATGCATTTTCTACTTTTCTTCTTCATTCATAGAGACAGTTCCTAACTCTATACTTTTTGGAGTGCGTCAAAGTTGGTGAAGAAGGCATTAATCCTGGAGTCAAATCCCGTAGTCTTGTTGCATTGTAGAAGGGAAAATTCCGACTTAGGACAATAGTGACGCATAACGGAAGTTACGAATAGAACAAGAACGTTTAGACTTTGTTCAGGAGTTTAATCAATGTCGTTTGATTGGATGAAAAGGTAAACAAAAGCGACAAGCGATCTTGAAAGAAAGGCAAAGCCAAATTCTGGAATGAAATAAGATAATCGTCTGCAGAAAACATCAATAAGGCCTATTTATAATGGCCAATAATCCTAGTCCAAAACCTGACAAGATTAGGAAAATAAAAGACAAAAAATAGCAAAAATAGTCTTAAAAAAAAACGCAAAAGTGGGCCCTTAATTTAGGCCTTGTTTTGCATCCTGCCGTAAACCTTGCCGCGGTCAAGATCTTCCATGTAATCCAAAGCTAACTGGTCCGCATCATTTCCTTCCAATTGTAAAGAGCTCGACCTCGAGTTACCATCATCCGGGTGATAAAGATAAAGATCCGCCACGTTAAACGTCTTGGATATCTTCATATGATCTGGAAGGTCAAGAACATAAGCATTGTCATTGATCTTCTGAATTATATTGAAAGGACCAATCTTCTTTGGATCCAGCTTTTGTTGTCCTCCTCCACGTTCCTTGCGCAAGTACACCATAACTTGATCACCAACCTTGAAGGACTGAAAACGTCTATGCTTGTCAGCGGCAATCTTGTACTTTTCATTGGACTCCTTTAGGTTCTGCCTCACCTGTTTAAACATATCAACATGCTGGTTGGCCAAATTGTTAGCGGCAACACTAGGAAGAACACCTGCAGGAAGTGCAATAAGGTCAACTGTCTGTGCTGGAGCCTTCCTGTAAACAATGTCAAAAGGCGTCTTCTTAGTAGAGCTGTTGACAGAACTATTGTAAGCAAATTCGGCTTGAGGAAGAGCAAGATCCCAAGAAGTCTTCTTATCGCTGCATATGCAACGCAATAGATTGCCAAGCGTGCGGTTCACCACTTCAGTCTGTCCGTCAGTTTGAGGATGTGCCGTGCTACTGTAACGAAGTTCAGTCCCAAAACGCTTCCACAGAACAGTCCAAAAATGAGCAAGAAATTTCACATCTCGGTCAGAAGTAATTGTTTTGGGTATGCCATGCAAACGAACAATCTCCTGGAAGAACAGTTTGGCAATATGAGATGCATCACTAGTCTTCTTGCAAGGAATGAAGTGTGCCATTTTCGAAAACCTGTCAACTACCACATAAATAGAGTCAGAACCACGTTGGGTACGTGGCAAACCAAGA
>JAOSBP010000001.1:7687712-7706817 GCA_027563825.1 Erythroxylum mucronatum | reverse complement strand
AAATAAAATATATTAAATAATTAATACTAATATTTTTATATAATTAATAATAAAATAATAAACCTCCTGCAACAACTGTTTTAATATAAGGGGTATAAAAGTTATTTATTATACATTTCATTTTATTTCATCCATCTTCCAAACAATATTTCACGACATTACATTACGAACCCTTCCATCCTTCCTAAACAACTTTTTACTATATTACATTCCATTCTATTATAAACCATTCCATTCCCTTCCATTCTATTACATTCCATTCCATTAATTAACATCCAACCAAACAGGGCCTTAGGGTGGAATGGGAGAGAAGAGACAAAATTTACTTATTTAATATGCTCTTCCATTACAAACCTTATTGGTAGGTATGGAAAAATAGCCTGAGCTCAATTTAGTTTGGCTCAAAATCAAAAGTTGGCCTGAGTTGACAAAACTTTAGGTTAGGTTTGGACTTTTATTTTTAAAAATTTTTGAGCTTCGGGTTGGGCTCGAGCATAGGCTCCAAAGCTTGAATCAGCTTGAAGCCTAACTATATTAAAAGTAATGTTGCTTTATTTTTAAATAAAATTATGTTTCTTAATAATAAAGCAAATTTAGGAAAAGGGGTCTAAAGCCAATTAGGAAAATTTAGTCCAAAATTACAATATTTTAGGAGATTTGTGATTGAGGTAATATTTTAAATGCTTTATTTATAGTGTTACTTTTCTCCTCTATTTTCTCACTTTCAATATGGGAATTTGGAAGTGGGAACTAAATGGTTGGTTCCCAATTTTAATATTGAAAATGAAAATGAAAATGAAAAGAAAAGGTGGAGGAAAGTAACCATAAATAGAGCATTTGGGTCATTCTGTCATTCACAAAACTTCCAAAGAGTTGGGTTGTTCGGCTTGACTTATCTAACTGGACTTTGGAACATTTAATATTTTTATAAAAAGTTGTGCTTTTGGGCTTGATCTAGCCTAAAAGGGCTTTGGACCATTTAATATTTCCTTAAAGGTGTTGGGTTTTTTAGGACCCTATTAGGCTTGATCAGACCCAAAGCCTAATTGGGCTTCACTTACTCCAAGTTGCTTAGGTTTGATTAGGCTTCGGGCTGCTCGAAGTCTAGTCAGGTTCAAGCCCAAGCCCAGGCTATGCCTCTCAAGTCCGATCGGGCTTTGGGCTAGGTTCGAGCTTTACAAAAGAGTTTTGGGCCACCCACTGCCTTTTCTATTTATTGGTTGATTAAACATTATGTGGCAGTTTTCTCTTTTGTCATCTAACTATTTAACGATGATGGATTGGTGAATTCAAGGTTGTGAAAGGCAATTTTGAAAGACTTGACCATTTTGGTAGACCCTCAAATGCAAGAGGATTAGCTAGCTGATCCTGTGGCTTGGCTTGAATCTGGCCCAGCCCATTGCTATTCGTACTTATTGGTTGATTATACGTTATGTGGCAGTTTTCTCTTTTGTCATTTAATTGTTTAATGATGATGGATTGGTGAATTCTAGGTTGAAACAGCAATTATGAAAGACTTGACCTGTCTGGGTAGACCTGCAAATGCAAGAGGATCAGCTAGTTGGGTCACCCTGAGACATGACCTACAAAAACGGGCCAAACTTGCCTGTTTCTTCTGGTGTAACCAGTTTGCCTATAGGAGGGTTAGTATGAGACCTTGTTAAGTTACCTATAATTGGCTGTAGATTATACATGTAAATGTAAAGCTTTCTTAGAATTCAAGTGAAAAGAAGACCGTAGGAGTTGTAGGGCCAAATGGAAGCGAAGAAAAAACGATAACAGACCTGACCTGAGCAGTGATTGTTGAAATCCCAGGGCGACCTGACCAAAAACTTGAAAACTTCAAGCTAGTTTGAAGTTAGATCTAGCTGCAACCCAAATATGAGCGGCCTGACTTACATGAGCATGCATATGCTCGCCTGGAATACTGACCAAAGCTGTAATAGATTGACGCTTTCTTTTGGAGATTTGTTGTATGTCTAAACTACTTGCTTAATTTTTGATCCATTTTATACATCTCTGGCTACAAGCTTTATTTGATTACCAAAAGTCTTGTCTAGAAGCATTTGTTTGAGACATTCATGTCTTTGTTTCAAGTCATTATGTTCTTATCTAAATGTTTTTGCTCTTGTATAGGCTGGTAGAAGAAGCTGACTACAAGTCCACCGCAGAATTGTTTGCCAAGAAAGGAGATGAGAAGATCCTTGATACTTTTATTCCAAAGTCTGAAAGTGATTTTTTAGAATATGCAGAACTTGTTTCTCATAAGCTTCGGCCATATGAGGTCTATATACTTGTATTTTTTTTAATTTTTATGTTCAGTTGAAAGTTGACAGGATTTTTTTACTTACCTAAATGGACATATTGTTATGTGCAGAAAAGTTATCATTATATTAGCTTACTGAAGTTAGTAATGAGGTTGTCGATGACTTCTCTAAAAGCAGCAGATGCAAAAGATGTTGCATCTTCTATATCAGCAATTGCTAATGAGAAGTTAAAAGCTGAGAAAGAAGCCAACGCTGGTAAAAAGAAGACAGGTACCTGAATTTACATGTTCTTCATTTCTTGTTGATTTACTAGAAGCTTTCTCAACTGTATTCTGAATTTTTGTCGCTGATTGCAAGCTCACTCTCTTTCAACTTTAGTAGCTGAGAATATAATGGACAACATAACAAATCATTATGACATCTTGTGTGAACATAGATGGTCTTTCGCAGCTTTTTCTAAGCGCCTTAAAATGACAATATTTTGCAGATTCCTAAGATTCTATGGCTTCATTTGTTTTTTTTTCCCTAGTTTGGCTGTGTATTTCTCTTGTTTCCTTTAATTGTAAAATTGCACATAATTATATCTTGGTTTTAAAGGATATTGGAAACTGTCCTCACTTGCAGCTGCCTCTAGCCCTTAATCTGAGTTGTTCCTCTTCCTTTGAAATAGAATGGGTGAAGGGGATCTAAGATTAAGCCCCAATTTGCAAATACATGTCTGAATTTCATATAAGACTATATCTATATTTTCTTTCATTTACTATTTCATTTTGGGACTTATAATTGAAAACCTTAGTATTTAATGTTCATTTTAGTTAAAATAAATTGCCTTTGGATTTCAAACAATCTATCCTTGCAGGTGGGAAGAAAAAGCAGCTTCATGTTGATAAGCCAGATGATGATTTGGTGTTTGATCACTATGATGCTCATGACGATTATGATTTCATGTGATAGAACTTGTGTATCTCATAAAAGGGATTTTTATTTTGGTCTCCATCGGATATTTTCACCAATGATTGAACTTGATACAAACTCTGAGAAAGATGGTACGTTTTTGCTGTTATTTTGAGGTGTTTGTTTAAATTTCAATTACAAGTAGTATGTGCATATTTATATACTTCGATGGTGTTCAGGGTTAAATTATCAGTTTGGCAGGGTAAATGAATAGGATCTATGTCAATGACAATGCTTTTTATGATGAATGAAAGATGAATGAATTTATGCATATACCTTTATTCCAAAGGGATGAGGAACCAAGGTGGCTGCTAATGTTGACTGCTTTGATTAATGATATATATAATCTACCTTTGCCTGTAATCAATGCACCCCGAGGGCATATGATTTTGTGTCGGATGATATCATGGGATTTGTTGTTTAATTACCTCTTGAACTGCAAGAGGTGGACTCTTGTTGCATTCCATATGAAAAAAGAAGCACAGTAAAGGGGATTCTTGTTTAACTGGTGCTGAAAGGCGAAAGCCAGACATGAGAATTTTAACTAGCCTACACTCAATGAGAGAGAATTTTGTAATTACAATATTAGTAACTGCAGTAGTATTGGCAATTTTAGTATAATCTGATTCTCTTTACATCAGTTTAGTAGGAAAATGGAAGGTGGAGATTTTGGCTAAAGAGAGAATCTGTAACCTCTCTCTAGTTATCCTCTTGGCCTTTTGCTTCCTTCTTATTCCCATTTGATCCTTTTTTAATTCTTGCTCTTAAGCGTTGCACCCTTTTGCTGTTTAATCCTTCAACCCTATTCTGATCAATCAGCTTGATATAGCCTGAATGGGTGCTTGGGCGGTAGGGGTAGTTTGGTACTTTCAATATTTTTTATTTCCTGTGCTCTGCAATCCATTACTGTTTTAAACATCTACTTTTTAGATTTTTTTTCCCCAGTAATTGACACCTTACTTGCTTGAAAATTTCTGTTAGTAACTTGTCCCAACTCGTCCATGAACTCTCCTTTTCACACTTTACCCTTTGACAGCCTCATCCTATTTTGCTTTCTCCCTCCTCAACTTGTTTATGAAACAACTTGTTTCTCCACTTAGAAATCTCAACCAATGTTTAAACCCTACCTGACGTGGAAATAGGTAGTTGGAGAAGACACTAGTTTTACTGGAGCATTGTTTATCATTCGATGTAGATGGAAGAAGAGTAGTCTCACTAGATATTGAAATTTTAAAAGGACCTTAGTTTTTTCATGAGGAAACGTTTCCTTCCTCTATTTGTAAGCAACTATGGCACATGGAAGATGGAAAGAAAAAGGATCAATGGAGGTTCTCCTACCAAAAGGGAATCTCATCTTTCTCAAATTCTTGAGTGAAGTTGAAGCCAAAGGAGTAGTAGAGGCTGATCCTTGGCATATGGCTAAGCTCTCTCTTTTTCTCTAGGTACGGAAACCAGGAACAGGCTTGGAAAATGTCTAACAGGAGAACGTTCTAATTTGGGATTTATTTACATAATGTTCCTTTATGATATTGATTTACTAGGGGATTAAACATGTTAGCAAGCGTCATTGGTAAGCTCATATACATAGATGAGACCACCGCTAAAAGGAAAAGGGTTGGCTATGTAAGAATGTAAGTGTTGAGCAAGAGAAGGAATTACCCAAGTACATCCCTATTTTAAAGCTTTGGAAAAAGGAAACAATATTTGAATATCCAATCGTGGTATCCTATCCTCTTGCCAATTATTTGCTAGAGGTGACTGAATTAATGAGAATGGATACTGAAATGAAGAGTGAATATTCTTTGTGAACATTCCAATCACTAATAAAGTAAATCAACCAATAAAACACCCATAAAGCAAATCAACAAACAGTCTACATTTAAGCATTAATATGTAAATAACAAATTGAGTAGAAATTTAAATGATTATTATGCTGAAATTACAAGTAAGTGTAGGTAGTTGATGAATGAGCAAATAATGATAGTATTGTGATTGGGATATTTATTCTTCCTGGAATTGAAGTTTATTTCAGTATAGCTTTTGAGGTGTATTTGTTTAACGAAAAGTATAAATGTAAGCGTGGGCGTATTTGCTTCATATTTAGCATGCATATATTTTACTTAAAATTTTACTATATTTTCGATTTACTTTACCTTTATTTAATTGGTTTTATGAAATATTTCATGCAATTATAAATGTGTTGACGGGGAATGATGGTGGGAGGAGGCGTATTTCTGGAAGTTGCTTATGTGTTTTGTCTTGGAGATGGAGACAAGAAATTTTGTACTTCGGTTTTGGAAGGAACAAAAACTTTTGTTTCTGTCATCCGGGGACAGAGGACAAAACTCTAGAGACAGCAACCAAATATGAGAGAGGGACAAAATTTTTATGTTTTGTCAACTGTCCCGTTGACAGGGACAGCAACTAAACACTGCGTTATAGTCATGACCTCCGCTACGGACTCTTAGGTGAATTGCAAGCTTCTTTACGCAAAAAACAACACTTTGGATTTGAGATTCTTAAGCAGGAGTGAAGATAAACGAGGTTTTGTAACAGAAGGCAACAGATATCGAAGGTTTCGAGTGATAGATCCTAGGACAGAAGAGAATGAAGCGTTGTTTGGAGTACAAATGTTAAGAGGAAATTGGAGCTGAGAACCTAAAAGTGAAGGAGAGACAATGAAGGAAGCTGTCTTTGATCGGAAACGAGTGCCCCATTGAAGAAGATAGTAGTAGGAGAATTGAAAGAAGAGAAACTTTAGGAGAAGCCATGTTCGATGTTTCTCTGTTTGCCTTGGTTTTTGTTGAAGAATTAGAGGTGCAGAGTTCTCTTATAGAAGTGGGGGATTATCAGCTGATGACTTTGTATTGAGCCAACCTTAAGGTCACACCAAGGCGATATCTATAATTTGATCCACGTCCATTGCTGTTGGAATCTGACACTTGGCATTGCACTCTTTCTACTATATATATATATATACACATTCTCTATGTCGAGCATTTTCGCCATCAACATTCCACGTTAGTTCCTGCTATACATAAATACCTAAGATCATACTTATCTAGACTGCTATAAGCAAACTCTTGTTTAGTGATTTTAGCTGGACCCCCATTGTTATGATATCCACGAATGTAACATAGTCACGGCTTACTCAAATGAGTAAATAAAACAGTGGTTATGACAGTTACAGGGGAATATACTCTCTGTTCAACGAAATACAAAATCAAGAATGGAAGGTTAGTTAGCTAGTAGTGTGTCCTAATACTGCATAAAAAAACTAGACTAAAAATTATAGTTAATGATGAGTCCAAGTCGATTCCATAGAGACTGTGCGTAAAGCTTTTATATCAGTGTTTAGTTTTTGGAGAGGGAGGGTTTGCTTTAATTTCAAAGAAGAAAAAGTGAAACTAAACTAGCGAAAGCAAATTAAATAAAACAACATAAAAATGAGAAAAGTGATGAATGTGTTAGAGATCTGGTCATCGGTTCTTGGCCTACACATAATTAAACAAACTTCATTTAACTATTGTTTTCACACCTCTCCTATAATTATTAATTGTAGGTTAACAACAAGTTCTATTAACTCTGATTTTTCTTAAAACACGCTTTTTAATTAATCATAACTATCAGACAACCTTGAGCAAGCTCTCTACATTTAATCGGACAACTGCATTCTGAGTTAGGAAAACAAATTAATCAAGGTAACAACCACTTAAGCTGGGGTTATTTAACTAAGGTTATGTTATTCCTAATGATTCAACACTATTAATTGCTATAAATGAATCTAAAACACAACGATTACGTATTGTATTCGTTTCTAGCAATGAGTTCATACATAAACAATCTAACCAGAACGAGATTAAAGATTATTTATACATGAAAACCCAAATCTATAAGTATAGGATAACATAATCAAACCCTAGAGAGAGAAAGAACAACAAACACAATGAGCGAATGCCCAAATGTGTCCATCGACATTGATATCTCCTTTGAAATGTTGTCAAGAAGCTTAGCCCTACATCGATCTCCAAAGGAGTCGTGCTCTACCCCTCATTTGTGTCCCGAAACGATTTATTCACCTTTTGATGGAAAATGTACTATTTATACTAAAAATTAGGTTTTGGGTGCCCAGGTGTCAGAAGTCACGTTTGTGAGCCTTTGAGTCACAATCGTGAATGACCTTATTGAAGCTCACGACCATGACATAATTATCATAAGTGTGACTTTGGTGGTCACGACCATGACATAATTATGTCACGACCATGACATAATTATCATAAGTGTGACTTTGGTGGTCACGACCATGACATAATTGTCATGAGTGTGACTTTGATCTTGACCTTTTCTGCCACATATAGTCTTGACCTTTTCTGCAACATATACTTTTCATTTAATGAAATTTCTTTTCTCCATTTTTCTCTAATCCTTTTCATTCTTGTTCCATGATGAAAATTGAATGTGAATCTCACGAAGAGGGCTTAACGAGTGTGCTTTCAACTCACTTTAGCTTTATGCTTCCGAATTGTACCTAAAATTAAATATGAACTAAAGTGAATGCCTTAAGCATTTAAAGCTTTAAGCACATATCAAGTTTCCCCATACTTAGCTTTTGACCATCCTCAGGCAAATCATCAAAATCAAAGTAAAAAACTAAAACGCTTCCACATTTTCTATATTTCCCAAAAATAGATAGTCATAAGCAAAGAGAGAAAACTTTGAAAACCATAGCAAGAACACAAACATTTAATGTTTCTACTCATGATCAATCAATAATCATCACTTTCAAAAACTGAGCAATCTATTGGTAAACTTAGATAAAGTGTGTGTAAATAGCATTGATCCATAGATACACTTAAATACTATTCATGATCAAGATATTCCACAACTTTACATATCATTTCATTTTTCTATCACTAAGATTCACATGCATAATAATGAATCAAAGGACTTTTCTAAGGTTATAATGTGGGTAATATTTAAGGAGAGGTGTTTTTGGGTAATGTAGCACAAAAGCCATCAAAGCTAGTGAAGAAAAAGTAATACTCAATGTAATATAAAGTGCAAAAACTAACATTCACTCAAAAACTGTGTACATCAGCTATGATGAATGTAAAAACTATATTTCACAACTCAAATTCAAGCTCTCACATCACAAACTACATGAAGTATAAATCACTTAGAAGGGGTCACTCATAAAAATTGATGATAAACAATACATTGAAATTATACGGAGGGCCCTTTAAAAACACATCTCCCCTATTTACATCACAGGCAAATCACCCAATCCATAAAGCTTTAAGAGGAGAACTAATCATGAATAACTTTTCAAAACAATTGCATTTCCTCCTTGATAATTTTATTTAAATATTTTTCTCTCTTTTCTCTCTTTTTCTTTTCTTTTTTTCAACAAAAATTGAAAGAAGCTACATTAATATTGGAATTCATTGATAAGACATAAAATGGCATCCCAAGAATTGTAACCAACTCATATATGCATACCCCTAAACTTATAATTTTGTGCCTCCACAATCATCAAAAATCAACAAATGCTCCACTAGCTTTAAGGCTTGGGTAAGACATTTAGTTAGGTTTAAGGTATGTAATGTGGTTAACAAAAAAAAGAAAAGGTAAATAAAGCTCAAGGGGGGTTTTAAAAAGGGATCATATCAATAGGTAGGCTATTTGGATAACATAACTTGTAAAATAAAGAATGCCTATATCATTTTCATGTTCATATATGTGATAAAAATGTGGTATTGAATAAAAAATCAAAGCAAAGTCATGATGTACATGTCATAAAGGTCACACTTAAAGAAAAGAAATTGAGACTAATATAGATGTTTTTGTCTATAAAGGCTCAAAATCTTACTGCCTTGTGTCTACCACTAGTCACTACTCTTTTAAAGATAACGCATATTGACCAACTACAAAAGTAAAAGTATATGCTCAAGTTACCATGAATTTTTCTATTCAATTCACTCTCTAATCATGACTATATAATCTTAGAAACAATAGAAAAAAAGAAACTATTTATTTGTTTGTTTGATCCTCTCTCTTTTTGTTTTAAAACTTAAAAACACATAAGAAACAAACAAACTTAGAAACACACATGCACATAAGAAACAAATGTGAAAATGTGAAGGAAAAGAAATGAACTTCCCCTGGGTTGCCTCTCAAGAAGCGCCTTTGTTTATTGTCACTGACTCAACTCTTTGCTTTCCTCCCGTGACAAAATTGTGATCTTCAGGTGTCACACGAGCTTTCTCCACTTGAGGTTCTTCAGGATAGGGCCTAAGTTGATGGTCACTCACATTCAGCATCTTCCTTATCTTCAAACTCTTAATCTCTACTGAGTCCCATCACTCCTGAAATATTTCAAATAACTCCCTTTTCTTCCTTGTCCAATTTATCCAACTTTTTAAGTAAAGGTGAAGGGTTAGTTTCAATAACAATTAGGAACTCAGTATTTTCCTTTAAGTTAGTTAATATATCATTTTATGTTTTGAGCTCCTTCTCAACTTCTTTTTTACAAGTGATCGGCTCGTTTGATATTTAGATTAATCCCTTGGAAATCGAATCTAAAATTTAATTCCAAGGATTGCAATATAGAGTGCAACCTCGGGTTGTCTCACTTAATCAGAACCTAGTGCAAAGGATCTAAGCTAGCCTAATTGTCAAGAAATGCAACTAAATTGATAAAAAAGGGGGTTTTGTATCATTGGTAAAAGCTTAACTAAATTGACTAATTGAAAGAAAAGTGTATAAAAGGTATTTTTTAGATTTTTGGGAAACAAAATTAAAGACTCAACGATGATCAATTTGATAAAATCGTCTTGAAAATAAACTTTGGTTGTTATAGTTCAAAACAAATCTTTTGGGAGCAAAAATTACTAGTTACATCTAGATAAAAACCAATTTATAAAATAATTAGTCTACATAGTAAAATGATAAAAAATAAATCAAAAATTGAAATTCAACTAATAATTAAAATAATCAACAAAAATTATTGATGGTATAATGAATTCTTTTGTTTGAATTTAATATAGAAACAAATTACTTCAATTACTTGTTTATTTGAAAGTGAATATGAAAAGAGTTGAAAGTGTATATTTTCTAATTAAAATTGCAAACAATAAAATATATTTTGATATATAAATTAAATATGAAGTTAAAGTATGATTCAATTGTAAAGCACTATAATTTTGTCCTAAAATAGTATCTATATGCAATCTACAAATATTCACATTAAGACTTTTTTTCAAGAAAATACAACAAAAATAAAATCATTCGAAGTTTGTCTACAAAGGTACCTTAAATTTTTTTTTAAGGAAAACAAGAAAGAAAATTACAAAGGTACCTTCAATTTAGTATATGCCCCAATGTTGAAGAAGAAATCAAAGTTATTATTATAATCTTGTACAAGTCAACCAAATGTAGAAGTTGAAAAACTAAAGCAATCAATTCCCATCAAACTCTCATTTTCTTCGTTTCTCCAGATTGAATTTCAATTGATCCTATCGCTTTTTCAGTAGATTCCTCCCTGTCTCTCTGTAGGGTTTATTCAATGTTGTTTCAGCAACTGAAATTTATCTGAATTTCGTATATATTTGTAGTGATCCAACGAAACCATACACAATGCCTTTGGGTTTTATATCCGCCTGAAATCCGAAATCGTTTGATGAGACCCTATTCAAATTAGGTTACCCCTTTTGTCCTCGGTTTTCTCTTGTTTTCGGAGAAAACATGGCTGCTGCGAGGGGTCTGATCGGAGAAACCAACGGAACCACCGTGAGGGTGGCAATGAGAGACGCAGAGATGGGCAAAGATGAGGATTCGCCGAACTGGAAGAGACCAAAGTTTGAGAGGTTCCCTTTGACGAGATGGGAATTCGCCGCCGCACTTGGTGTGTTCATGCTGTTCTCTGTTGGGTTGTTTTACATCTACGTGACAATGCCTGCTGCCGAGTACGGAAAACTCAAGCTTCCCCGTACCATCTCTGATCTTCGCTCGCTCAAGTATGCTGCTGCTTTTCTTCTTGTTGTTGTTTTGATGTGAATGCTCAAACCGTGTTTTGGGTTATTAGTTTTCCTTTTTTATGCATGTTATAGTTAATGACTTTGGAATTATTGGAAGTTATCCTGAGAAGTGGAATATGTAATATGCTCAAAATGGGCTAGGTTCGTTCTGGTATGTGTGTTGGACATGAGTTACTTTGGTAGTTGCGTGTGGACAGATTTTATTGCTTTTTGATGAATGGAGGGTGTTATGGTCTCGTATGATATGGATGTTTTCTTACTCTGTAGTTTAAGCTTCCTGCTGGAGTAATAGCTTATAGATTTTGATTAACTGGAAGCATGTAGTAGATTGTCTTTCCCAGTAGCTAAACTCTTAGACGTGGTTCCCAGTCAGTAAGTACTCAACATTGCCATGAAAGTGTGAGGCTTAGTTTAAGTCTGATATTGATCCTTCATATTTGGTTCAACGATGGTTGTACAGTACTTTAATGTCAAACTTTTCTGTACATCACTTCAATCTCCTATTTTACAGTGGTTTTTAATGCCATGAATGTAGTAGAAATTTTAATTTCCTTTATAAAAGCTTCTTCTGATTGATAACAATTTTAAAAATGCGTATTCTTTATACTTCCTATTTTATGCCTTTCCTTCTGCATTCTGCTTATCCTGAATGACTGGCTCTTAATGTTCTTCAGAGACCATCTTGCTACATATGCAAATGATCATCCAGCTCAATTCATCCTGGGTTACTGTTCAACCTATATCTTTATGCAGACTTTTATGATTCCTGGAACGATTTTTATGTCCTTGCTTGCCGGAGCTCTCTTTGGTGTTGTGCGAGGCCTTTTCTTAGTACTCTTCAATGCGACAGCTGGGGCATCTTCCTGTTTTTTCTTGTCTAAACTGATTGGAAAGCCTATAGTTAATTGGTTGTGGCCTGAAAAGTTGAGATTCTTTCAGGCAGAGGTATGACTTTACCTTGTCAAAAATTTAATATTTACTTAGTTTTTCTATTTGAATTTTGATTATATTTTTACATCCCTTTTGACGTTGCACCCATCTTAACTTTTTTATTTGGATTCAGATAGCTAAGCGGAGAGAGAAGTTGCTGAATTACATGCTCTTTTTGAGGATAACTCCTTCATTACCCAACCTTTTCATCAATTTGGCATCTCCTATTGTCGACATACCATTTCATGTTTTCTTGATAGCTACTTTGATTGGTCTCATTCCAGCCTCCTATATTACTGTCAGGGTATGTTAAAGGTTCTTCATCTTTTTTTCATTATATCTTAGATTATTTTCAAGTGTATTTTGATTGTTTACTGGCTGGATTAGTGATTTCCTACATGTTGTCTTGATATTACAGAACTGTCTCTCTCTCTCTCTCTGTTTCTCTCCCTCTACATTTTTTAGATATTCAATTATATTATGCTACTGATTTTAGCAACATATACCTGATCTTTTGTCACACTTGGAAAATAGAGATGATTGGATCATGAAGGAAAGTGGCTTTCCTACAAGGTGACATTGCACATAGTGTATCTCTGGCATTTCTTTAGGACCTAGTTTAGTGGTTCAAGAGTAGGCTTTCATAATAAGTAGTTTTTTAAGTGTTTAGTTAATTCTTTCAAAGCTATAGTTTTGGAAAAACTCATTTTACATGCTTTTAATGTGAATTACAATAAACTTTCTATTTGACATTATTTTGTCTCCAACATGTGATCTGTTATTTATGGTTCAAAATTTTGGTTATTATCCATCTAATGCTTATTTATATGTGGACCTCTACCAAAAAAAATAGATTGCTTCTGTTTAATTTCACAGCATTTTTCCGTATGATTGCCAACAAAAACTACTTTTAACCATTTCACTAATACAAAAGTACTCTTTTTCACAACAATTCTACTATCAGCAGTTTCTCAAACTGCAATCCCATATAGAGCCATAATCTACGAATAATTCACTTCCTGTCCACAATATTAGGATCTTAAGATAATAACCTTGTGGTCTCCCTGCTGTCTTCATAGAGTGAAATCTAGTTTTGGCTTCCAGTGCTCCTACTTCAGTTCCATGCTGTGTCTCTTGTTTCCTTTACAGCCTTTCATGATAGTCTTCTTTATCATCCTTTTTAAAAATAAACGAATGGTAAATCTATCATGTTTAATGGTAAATCCATCATGTTTATGGACTATATTGTAGATTCTCAGTGCAGTTGGGCTTCGATTTTAGGCTTCCAATTTTCTCACCCTATTTCTGTTATTGTTTAGTCAGTACTTTTTCTTTCCTTTACAACAATAAATTGTGATAAGTTCCTCTTTGCTCCTTTTTCATCAATGAATAGGAATCAGCTATAGCTACACGTCATTTTTACCATTCTCAATTTTCAGTAATTTCCCATGCTACCTTACTAACAAGTGGAAATTCAAAGACATACAAAATTCTAGAATTTTCTGTATGTGCTTTGAATCAACTTAGCTTTCTACTCTTGGACACCAATGTGTTATATCTTAATTGTTCCCTGATGTTCCTATTTAAGTATTACCGCTCAATTTCATGCAAGTCTATATAACCAAATGAGTACTTAGTATAAAATAAGGTCATAAAGGTAAGAACTAATGTTTTTTTATCAAACGCTTTCTCTGTTTATGTGTTTTAGTTTGTGGACTCTGATGTGCATATGTTATATTAATCATAACAGACTTTTTTGTTTTTTTTAATAAGTTTCTGTTGCATCTTCATGTTAGTCTTTGCAGTAACATAATTATGTGTTTTTTAATAATTTATTATTTCTCAGTATCTACTCTGATTTGCATTGGAAATGAATCATGCAAAGAACTCTACTCATAACGCTCAAGAGAAACTCTCAAAATGCCAGTTGTTTCACTAGATTTAACACTATTGTTAAAGAGAGCAGTATGCTACAGTTATTACCTTGTTTGAATTGATAACATAGATACAAGGCAGAACTTAAATTTCTTCTGTGTCTCTTGCAAATTACATGTACCAAAGGTTTGTATGGGTTGACTAGTTTTGCTAGAGATCTGTTGCACGTTGTTTACTGACCGACCCAGTTGCCACCGCTCTTCTGCAATCAGGCTGGCCTTGCGCTGGGTGATCTCAAGTCAGTGAAGGACCTATACGATTTCAAAACCTTGTCTGTGCTATTTCTTATTGGATCTGTCTCCATAGTTCCTACTCTCCTCAAAAGAAAGAGAATATACGAGTGAAGTGCGCGTCAGGGACATTTCCACCAAAGGCTGTTTACAATTGATTTCTTACCATATGCTTGATGCAGGATAAGAGAGCGACAGCCACAGGTCACACCTGTCTAATGCCACAATGCTATAGGGATACGCAAGTGTATGTAACTTATTATGATTTCCTGTGGCATAATTGATAGAGATAGAGAACATTTATGTTCTCCTTCACTCTAGGCTTTGGTGTTTAATTGGATGTTCTCGTACAAATTCTCGCACAAATTACCTTAAACCAATGGGAGTACATTGATGGGGAAGATGTAATATCGACATGCCTCGATCGATCTTAATTGTATTGCTGAATCACCTTAATTGTACACCTATTGTATTTTATTTAGGATAATGAATTACAAAATATATGATTTGAAGCAAGTTATTTGATTTTTAAAAGTTTGTACACTTAATTAAAAATTTTAAAAGGCTGAATACTAAAGTTAAAGAATAAAAAAAATTGACACTTCTTAATTCATTATTCCTATTTTACTTTCAGCACTAAACCATGACAACATAGATTCTCCCTCTTTGACACCTATTGTTAACTTTGTTTTTAAATCAAGTATTAGCCTCCTGTCTTGTGCAAAAGGGAAATGTATACTAGAGCTTTAATAGTTCTCCACGCTGGCATTAAATGCACTAAATTAAAAGATTATGTCAAGATAATTGGCCTAATTCAAAATAGATCTAGTGCTTGTATTATAACAGCATGAATGGAATGAGCTAGTTCTAGGGGTTTATAAAGGTTGAAGGAACATTTTAGTTCTAAATACTTGTACTAAAATTTAAGTTTGACCTTAACAAATTAATATGCATAAAGTACCTTAACATCATATAATTTGGGCTCTAAACTGAAAAAATCCTAAGTTTTTGTAAGGGTTTCGTCAACAAAGTAAAGCTAAAAAAATTGTTAACTTAAGGCCACGTTAACAATGTAAATAGTTGACATGGACCTCAATATTATTACTAAACATCTTTCTTATAATATAATTTAGGTGAATATGAGTGTCGATCTCATAAGGACTAGAATTATTAGTACTAAATATCTATTATCTAATCTAATAATTTAGGTGAATATGATTGTCGATTTCACGAGGACTAGAATTACTAGTATTAAATGCCTCGATTGAATCCTAATAGAGCTTATTCATTTGATATAAGGTTAAATTGTTCTCATTTTAAGAATCACCAATTTGGCCCCTTATGACTACTTTTTGGCCTCCTTTACCACTATCCTTTAATTC
Organism: Erythroxylum mucronatum; assembly: GCA_027563825.1. Lineage (NCBI taxonomy): Eukaryota > Viridiplantae > Streptophyta > Magnoliopsida > Malpighiales > Erythroxylaceae > Erythroxylum > Erythroxylum mucronatum. The sequence continues at coordinate 7,691,083 of JAOSBP010000001.1, read as the reverse complement.
CTTACGTTTCTCACTTTCTAACGTAAGAAAATCCTAAAATTTTATCTGACACAAGACCAAAATAGGACCATGTTTAGCTCATGCTCTTCATAACTGCATATAAAAAAAATACTAATTTATGTAAAAATCACTGCCATCATGGGTCTATAGTATGGGTCTGTGATACATTTGTGTTGACTTGGTAGCAACTTTTTGGCATTTCTAAGGATTCTCTTAGTGAATGCAAGTTTGAAGCCCATGAATATAGGATTGTGTCCAGGTTGTGTTCCTTTATGTATCAAGCTATCGAACAACCCAAATGCCCCAGTAGCCTATAAGAGGTTGAACATAGGTCCATGTCTGATTCATGTTCTGAACACGTGTTCGTCTAAAATCACTTTAAACTACTCCAACTTAGCTTCAACTTGTTAAAACAAGGCTTATAAAGAAAATATAAGCCATATTTAGTACCAACACTATAGAAACCATGTAAACAAAAGCCAAATGCTCTCAAAGGTATACTAAACATTTGCTTTTTTTCCTCAAACGTATTAATTTCATCACTCTTAACTTAAAGAATTTTCAGCAAGATGCTAAAAATGCTTTAAAAGAAATCTACTTCTAACTTAAGTATTATGATCAAATTATACAAAAAATTTATAGTGCAAATGAAGTACCTATTTTTTAAATTAATGAAACATTAAAATTAATTTAATGATCAGTGCTCATGACTCTTTCCCTAAGTAAATCAAATCATTATAGCAATCAAACTTAGAATGAATTTTCTTAATCAATATTCTTTCAAAGTTGGAAATTTTTCCAAAATTTGCTCCCTATTAAGTTAATTACAACAAAATTGATATGCCTAAGTAATAATTTCCTTCCCACACTTAAATTGTATGTTGTTTTCAGTGTAAAAACATATAAGAACAATGAAAATTTATAAAAGAAGGAAAAGGTAGTTAGGATAACTAGTAAACCCCTAGTAACTAAAAGATCATTAGACTTGTTCAATATCACGAAGATTTATCTTAGGCTAGTGAAATATTATCTCTATTAGAACACAAAGCAATATTTCATATGTAACCTGCAAAACTCTATCAAGTATCATCCTAAATGAAATAATCTTAATATGAAACTTATGACTTTAAAATTATTTTCAACTTGAAACATATATAACAAAACTAACATCAATTAAAAACATAATAAATTATTGCTAAAGATACTAAAAGCTACTAAATTAAAACAAAATATCTAAATCATTATGATGGCTTGTTTCTGAGATAGTGAAGAAGAGTGTAGAGTTTTAACTGGGGTGAGGATCAAGAGAGAGTCTTTGATATATTGAAGGAGAAGTTGAGTGCAAATCATGCCTTAGCATTACCTAACTTTACCAACACCTTTAAAATTAAGTGTGATGCTTGGGATGTAGCAATTGGAGTAGTGTTGATGCAAGATAAAAGGCTAATAAGACAACTTAATGAGAAGCTTAGTAGGGCAACCTTGAATTACCGACCGTATGATAAGGAGATGTATGCATTAGTGAGAACTTTGGAGACTTAGTAACACTACTTATGACCTAAGGAGCTTGTGATACATATGGACTATAAGTCATTAAAGCATATCAATTGCCAAAGTAAATTAACTAAGAGACATGCCAAGTGGGCCAAGCTTATAGAGACTTTTCCTTAAGTAAGGTAAGGAAAATGTAGTAGTTAATGCATTATCTAGAAGGCATACTTTGTTGAGTACTGTTCATAATAAGTTAATGTGTTTTAAGCATACTATACACTTATATAATGATGATCTTGAATTTGGTAATGAGTTTAAATTATGTGAGGCTTTAGCTTTTGGAAAGTTCTACAAGTATAAAGGGTATTTTTTTATAGAAAGTTGATGTGCTCCATATAGTTCGCTGAGGGAGTTGCTTATTAGAGAATTGCATAGGCGATGTTTGATGGGACACTTTAGAGTTAAAAAGACTAGAGATCTTAAGGGAGAATTTCTTTTTATTGGTGAAAAAAGAAATTGAATTAATAAATAAGTTAAGATACAACATGTTTGATCATATTTAAGCATACAAAACAACATGATCACAAAATCACAAACCAGTTAGATTAGACAAATTAGCAAATATGACAAAAAGGAAGGACTATCAGATTCTCCATGTTATTCTACTTTGTGAGGTGATGTAGGAGTCATTTCTTTAAGCAATGATATGGTTCCTGATCTTGTTGAATAGTATCTTAAAAACAACCTCTTTAGTGGATGTGGAATTTCCAAAATTCATGTTGTTGCTCTCTTCCCAAATAGCTGCTACAAGATATATAAAAGCAATTTTATAAATCCATAAATGTCCTTGATGCTTCAGTTGCAGCTTAACACTCCAATTAATGATTTGTGACCATAAGTTAGAATGACACAAGCGACATAGTTGAATTATAAGATTCCAAAGATATTTACTAAACTGACATTGGAAATACAAATGGTCGATATTTTCAGCTGAGGATTTATATAAACAACATTAATTAGTGAAGTATATGTAAAGAGCTATCCTGTCGAGAGGTGCTAACTTGTTCCGGATTGCCAACCATGTAATGAAGGATTTGCAAGGTGAATTATGTTTGAAACAAATCATCCTGTACCAAGAAACTTGCAAGTTGGAGCCTTTGAATAAATTCCAGTTAGATGGACCAATAAATTTTCCTGAAGAAGTTGGCAACCATTTCATCTCATTCTGTATAAAGGGATCTAGTACAACAGAAGAAAGAAATAAGGTTATAGCTAATGATTTATTCAACAATAAGCCATTCAAGATATACAATGCATCTGCAACTTTGATGTTAGTATGTAGATTGATAGAAAAGAAGCTACAATCCAATATTAAGGAGAGAGGACCAAATGGAGTCCAAAGATTATGCTAGAAGTATGTGGATTTACCATCATACACTATGTGTTAAGAGTGGCTCTTAATCACTTCTCCGAATTTGAACAAGTTGCTGAAAAGAGCATAATAGTTGGAAGATTGTCTAATGTTCCACACACTTTGATCATTGCTGTAGAAAGAGTGGATCTATTTAAGCCATATTGAACTTTTATCAATAAATAATCTCTAGAGTCTCTTAGTAAGAAGCATTGAGCCAAGAAGTTTGATGGATGAAATGACTAGAACATCACAGCTTCTAGGTAAGCAGGAGTTCCTTAAAGTAGTTCTTTTGATCAGGCTAGTAAGTTCTTCAGAAATTAATGCAAACAGGTAGGGTGAGATAGGATCACCTTACTTGATACCCTAAGCAGCCTAAATAGGCAGAGAAGCTTGACCATTCACCAAAATTTTGTAAGACATAGTTGAGATGCATTGATGAATCCAATAAATGAAGATACAAGGAAAT
>JAOSBP010000001.1:7672520-7682956 GCA_027563825.1 Erythroxylum mucronatum | reverse complement strand
CGCAAAATCAACGGGTGGGTCGGGTACGGGTAAATATGAATCGGGTAAAAAAATATACCAACCCATACCCGGACTGTTAGGTCGGGTACGGGTGGGTAAACGGGTGACCCGCCTGTTTTTCCAGGTCTATCCAAAACCCTCCTTTTTTCGTAAACACCGATTAATTTCATTTCTTAAACTTTACACGCACTCTTTGTGGGATCGACCTAGACTCACCGCTCTACAGTAGTAGTCTAGTAATTTTAATTTTGATTAGCGTTACGACACGCTGTCAGCAATAATGCTGCCTGTAAAGTTGTTGGTAAAGGCACAGTCCAGATCAAAATGTATGATGCTATCATTAGAACACTCACTGATGTTAGACACATTCTTGATGTAACATCCCGTTACCCATGTTAAGGTTAAAATAGTAACTGTGAGAGATTACTGAGAAATTAGAAAACACGTTTCATGCTCATGCATTTCGTGATATACACATATACGTGAATATTGAATCTTTGTGCATAAAAATAATTTTACATGCATTCATTGACAATTTTCAGGTATAATTATTTATAAATGAGAGTATATTGAGAAATTTGGTTTTATGTGTTGAAAAATTGATTTCGAGACTGCATTTGTTGATTTAGATTTTTTGAAAATTTTGGAGAAATTTCTAGAAATTGTTGAGTAATTTTTGAACTAGGAAAATTGCCAAGTGACAAAATAATTGTTAAATGGTAGTAGAAATTACTGCCCAACAGCAATGAAAATTTTGATGAATGACTTTAGGATTTATTGACAAGTGTTATTAAAAATTGGGAGACAATTGGATTAGAAATTAGTGACAAAATAGACTAGTTATTATAATGGACCAAATGGAGTAATGGGAAAGTGACATGTGGCAAGTGACATCTATCACTCGCCACACCACTTGTTGAGCATTTTCATAAAGTAAAAGACCATATTTTGGTCTTCCACTTTCCAAAAAAAAAAGACACATGCTTGTTCTCCTTCTTCTTCATTCCTTTATTTTCTCCATTCTTCTTCTCCATTCACGATGCTTTCTCCCCCAAGCCATAAGGTTGAATCTTTCTTCCCTCCATCACTAGCCATTTAAATACTTTACTATCTCCACCTTGCTACTAAAAGACCCAACCTATTCCTTCATGAAAGTTGATGATCGTGGAGAGGAAAGAGTTCGGGTTTAATGGTGACTCTGAAGATTTGGTAGCTAAATCAAGTAAGTGAAGCATTTGTGATGATATTTAGATGTTAATCTCATGAAATGGTGTTTTGAGTATGTGGGTGTCGTGAATGGGGAAGGGTGTGTAAATTGCTTGCTTTTGTTGATGAGTAATGATTTATAGAAATGTTTTGGAGGTTGAATGATCATGACAAGGAGTTTTATATAGGCTTGAATGTCGGTGAAGAAATGAATATATATATATATATATCAATACACACACACACACACATATATATGTATGTATGTATATGTTGATGTTTAGTTTTATATAAATGCTAAATAATGGGTTAGGAGTTGTTTTATGGATGACTGATGTTGTATATGATGAGTAAGAAACTATGAGTTATGCTACACATGCTTTTAAGATGAAATGGTTATGACAGGGATGTTTTAATGAGAATTGGAAGTTCATGAGTTTAGAAATGCGTTTATAGGTTTCTGGTCGCCAACGTCGCGGCCCGCTTGTGTGCACGTCGCGGCGCGCTCAAGCATCCTCATCGCGGTGAGGACCCATTTTCCTGCACAGACATCCTTCTGTATTTTGGGCATAACTTTTGATTAGATGTCCAAATTAAATGATTTTTTATTCTTTATAAACTAGAGACATAGGGATACAAGTTTTATGAAGAAATGAAGTTTTGATTTAGTCTTCACATATCTCAAATTTTGGATGGAAGTTGAGTATAGATTATTGTTTCAGCGTAAGGATAGTTCCAACATGTTTGGGGTATAACTTCCGCATTTTTGAACCAAATTGAATGAGTTTGGTGTCTTTGGAAACTTAAGACGATGAAGTAAATTTTTATAGAAGGAAGTGTTACCAAATGTCTTCATTTAACTGATCATTACTATCATGGAAAAGTTGAGTCGAGAGTCTAAGTTATGGAAGGATTATAGTTCAATTTTAGAACTTTTGATTTCCAAAGTTTTATGAATTTCCTTAAATGTTGTTTGAATGAGAACTTGGTTGTTATAGGAAACCAAGCAGACCTAATCCAAGAGCAAGAGGAAGGACAACATTGAACTTAGATTATCAAGCGATAGTTGGTGGGTAATATATTTATAGTTGTTGTGTATGGGCAAATTGTCTTGCTTGCTTGTATGTATGTGTGACATTGCTTGTTTTAAATTATGGGAATTGTTGAAAATGCATTTTGATTGTGATCATGTATTGCCTTGAAAAATATCGTGGCATTTTGTATGAATGAAAAGATGAGAAAGCATGATGAGCATGCAAAGTATGAATGTGTATGAAATAAGTTAAGCATTGATATTTGATTGTGTTTGGGCAAGAGAGGAACGTTTCATTAGTCATGTGCACGTCGACATATAGTCTTCTCTCGGCTGCTCACTTGAGGCCTCGAGATCCTAAGAAATCAGACTCGTTTTGTTCACGGTATAAACTTCGATTTATCCGTTTTGTTCCACGGAACTCTCGAGCCATTTATTGTGCATTTCATTATTGATTTGTTAAGCATGATGCATAATTAATTGCTCTGTTGTGATGAAGAAAGTACATGACATGTTCTTTGTGATGACATTTTGGTAGCTATAAGATTGTGAGTCAATTGTTAAGTATTGAATTGCTTCATATATTTGTGTATATATATGCTTGAGCATGTGGCTCGTTGCCAATGGCTATAAATGTATAAGCCACTGAGCTTCGCAGCTCACCCCATTACCTTTCACTCCTCAGGTGTAGAACGAGAAGATCATTGATCCTTGGAAGGCTTCGGAAACTCCAAGATATTTAGAGGCTTTTGTACTAAGTTAGTGATTTTGGTTAGCTTTACAAGAATATCAACATTGCGCATCCTTATGTATTTTGTTTTAAGCTTTGATATGTATGATGTTGTGTATGTAAAGCTTGTTCAAACTCATGGGATTTGTAATGGTATGGATAATTGAAGTTTCTTTTGTGGATGAATATGCTTAGCTTGATGATGGATGTGAATGTATGTGTTTGTTTTGAATGGTTGAATGTGGATACCGAATTTCTGTTTTTGGGGACTTTTGCCGCAGCGAACTTCCATTGATTTGCCTCGGCGAACCCATATTTTGTCGCCGCAGCAAGCACCCCTTTTTGCGACTTTGGCGCGGCGAGGAATGGCTTATGCTGCGGCGAACTCCCCTTTGCTTCCACGCTAGGATTTGTTTTAATTAAACTCCTTTCCGCTTTTATCTCATACGATTGTTCCAACGGTCACCCCAGGGTCAGCCCTGGGGGTTGGGACTCGGGCCTAAAGTTCTTCGATATCAGGAATCGATTGTTGGGCTCCGAAAATGGGGTACAACAAGACCTGAAGAGGCTCTAGAAGGGTAGAAAGAATACTTGTAAAGTTGAAGAGTATAGTGAAATCTCAGACAAACTCTGATGACTGGACGTAGATCAAGGTTTGGGGTAAACCAGTATAAAATTGTGTCGTCTATTTTCTAACTCTTATCTTTTAATTTTCTTATTGCTAGACGAGTAGATAATATTACTTGTGATTACATTACTTATCAACTTTAGCAAAATGTTTTTATGATCATTTGAATTATGTAAAGAAATTCAAGAAATCTCAAAAGATTAATATTTTCGAAAAGATTACACAATTCAACCCTCCTTCTTGTGTATTCTATATACTTTGCGTGATTCCTATAATAACAAGTGATTTACTTCAGTTAGTATTAGAGCTTGGTTTTCAAGAACCACCTTTACAAAGTGAGGACAAAGATCCATGGTTAAATCACATGTTTTTATAGCTGAAGGTGCCTCGATCACAAGACCTCCTACATTCAATGGTGAGGATTATCATTATTGGGACAGGATGCGGCTCTTTATAAAATTCACACTTATTGATCTTTGGGATATCATCGAGAATGGTTCATATACACCAACAAACGATGAAGGGAATATCATCTCTTGTAACATATGGTCAGCAGATCAGAAAGCTCTATTTTAGTTAAATTCAAAGGCCAAGTTCTTTCTAAGTTATGCCCTAAGTAGAAGTGAATATGATAAGATTCATGTATGCGAAACTGCAAAGGAAATGTGGGACACACTATCCATTGCACATGAAGGCACAAATCAAGCAAAAGAGTCGAAGATCAGTATTCTTGTTCATCAGTATGAGCTGTTCAAAATGAAAGATGATGAGTCTGTTGATCAGATGTTTGGATAATTTCAAACTATTGTTAATGGACTTAAAGCTCTTGGAAGAATCTACGATAAACAAGATCATGTCAGAAAGATTCTCAAAAGTCTTCCAAAGAGATGGAAACCTAAAGTTACGGCAATGCAAGAAGCCAAGAACTTAAGCAAATTAAAGCTAGAAGAATTACTTAGTTCACTAAAGTTACACGAAGTAGAGCTTGATGCAGAAGATAAACCTAGAAGAGAAAAATCTATCGCATTAAAGGCTGGTCAGATGAACCAAAAGAACAAGAAAAATAGAAGCACATCTTCAAAAGCATTAAAGATTGAAGAAATCAAGAATGATGATGCCAGTGAATTTGATCAAGATTCAAGTGAAGATGATGATGAACTATCCTTCATCTCAAGAAAGATTAGGAGGATGTGGAAAAAGAAAGTGAAGGGAATTAAAGATTTTTCTTTTAAGAAAAATAGTAAAGACGAAGTCAAGAATGAGAAAACTTCTATCATTTGCTTTGAGTGCAACAAACTAGGACACTACAAGTTTGAATGTCCATTGCTCAAAAGAAAGCAAAAGAAAAGTAAAGAAAACAAAAAGAGCATGATGGCGACTTGGGAAGATTTGGATTCGTCTGAATCTGATTCTGGTTCAGAAGCATCAGAACAAGCAAATATATGCTTGGTAGCTAAAAAGGAATGCGACAATGAGGTAACCTCTAATTTTAATGAACTTCAAAAAGCGTATTTAGAACTTTTAGACGATTCACATGCTATATTAAAACAATATAGGATTTTGAAAAGGAAATTTGTTGAAAGCTTGAACAACACGGAAGTGTTAGAAAAAAAATGTTTGCCTTAAGAAACAAGTAGACGATATGAAAAAGTAAGTAACTGTAGATAGATATGAGAAAATCAATCAATTGAAACAACATATTACTAGTCTCTCAGCAGATTTATCAACATTTACTGAAAGTACAAAAAAGTTTAATGATATGTTTAGAAAATATAGACATCTAAATGATAAGAGTGGTTTAAGGTTTGCTATAGTAATGTTCGTCATAATAAGAGTTTTGTTCCTAACAGAAAGAAAAAGAAACAACATTCTTTGTTGGGATCCGATTTTGGAATCGAACCCCAACCGGAAAAATGAACAACGGAATCATTATTCGAGGAATAATTGTAAGTCTAACCCCAAAAGACCCACGAAAATAAGGTTACCTAAAAAAGACATAATATATACTGCAGATCTCTTTTCTTGGAAAAAGCAACCAGCACTAATGATACTTGGACAGTGGATGCTCGCGACACATGACGGGAGGAAGGTCTATGTTCTTAAACCTCCAAGATAAGCAAGGAGGATCAGTAACTTTTGGGACAATCAGCAGGGCAAAATAGTTGGAATCGGCAAAGTTAGTAAAGATTCATTTGCGTCTATTGATAATGTTCTGCTAGTTGAAGGATTAAAGCATTATCTGATTAGTATAAGTCAATTATGTGATTCTGGTCTTGAAGTATCCTTTAATCAAAACTCTTGTGTAGTCAAAAACAAGGATGGTTTCATATTCTTTTCTGCCAAGAGACGAAACAATCTCTATAAGATTGAGTTAAATGAGTTGAAAAGTCAAAAAATTCATGTTTTATATCAACAGATGAGGAAAAACTGATTTGTCATAAAAAGCTAGGTCATGTTAGTTTTAAACATATTTCCAAGTTGATTAGACATGATTTGGTAAGAGGATTACCAAAAATAAGTTTTAACAAAGATTTCTTTTGTGAGAGTTATCAAAAAGGAAAATAAGTTAAAACATCCTTTCCCTCTAAAAATGTTGTAACCTCGTATAGACCTTTAGAGTTGTTACATATAGATTTGTTTGGTCCAACTAGAACATTAAATCTTGGCGTAAAGAAGTATGGTCTTGTAATTGTTGATGACTTCATTAGATTTTGTTGGATATTGTTTTTATCACATAAAGATGAATCTTTTTAAGTGCTTTAAAGTTCTATCCAAAAAATTACAAAATGAAAAAGGAACTTCTATCGCTGGAATTAGGAGTGATCATGGTGGAAAATTTGAAAATAAAAAATTCAGAATGTTTTGTGAAGAGAGTGGAATTTTCCATAATTTCTCTAGTCCTAGAACTCCACAACATAATGGAGTTATAGAAAGAAAGAGCAGGATGATTTAGGAAATGGCGAGGACTATGCTATGTGAAATGAATCTTCCTAAGTATTTCTGGGCAGAAGCTGTAAATACAGCTTGTTATATTCAAAATAGAATACTTTTGTGACTTCTCTTAAATAAAACTCCATATGAGTTATGAAAATGAAGGAAGCCAAATATCTCTTACTTTTATGAGTTATGGAAAGGAAGAATGCCAAATATCTCTTACTTCCATCCGTTTGGTTGAAAATGTACTATATTGAATATAAAAGAAATATTGGATAAATTTTATTATAAGATCAATTTAGGAATTTTTCTAAGATATTCGATGCCTTCTAAAGCTTATAGAGTTTATAATCTTGTTTCTAAATCTGTTGAAGAATCTATACATGTCAAGTTTGATGATGATTCACAACCAGATAGAAGAAACGATTCTGATGATGAAAATCTATCTGTTCCCTTAGTTGATAACATAGACATGTCACCATCAGATGTTCCACTTGATAAGGTAGAAGATATTCCTAAAAAATTTAGTCTTAGAAAAGACTGGAATTATAAATCCTCTCACCTAGAAAACCTGATTATAGGCAAAACTTCAGAAGGTGTGAGAACTAGGTCTAAATTTAGAAGAGAGGCAAATGTAGCTTTTATTTTTGAATTAGAACCTAAGAAAATTGATGAAGCTCTTCAGGATGAAGCTTGGATTTTAGCCATGCAAGAGGAGTTAAATCAATTACAAGGAACAAAGTTTGGTCTTTAGTTCCTAGACCCTCCAATAAGTCAATCATAGGAACTAGATAGGTTTTTAAAAATAAACTAGATGGATCAGGTAGAGTAAATCGTAACAAAGCTAGATTAGTAGCTCAAGGTTATAATCAACAAGAAGGAATAGACTATAATGAAACCTATGCTCCTTAGCTAGATTAGAGGCTATTAGGATTTTGCTTGCATATGCAGTTTGTCATGATATAAAACTGTTTCAAATGGATGTGAAAAGTGTCTTTTTGAATGGTTTTATAGATGTAGAAGTTTATGTAAAGCAACCTCCTGGTTTTGAAGATTCTGATAAACCAGATTATGTCTATAGGCTTCATAAAGCTTTGTATAGATTAAAACAAGCACTTCATGCTTGTTATGATCGTCTAAGTTATTTTCTGATTGAAAATGACTTTAGTAGAGGTCAAGTCGATAAGAATCTGTTTAGAAAATGTATTAAAAATGATTTCATTGTAGTACAGATATATGCAGATGACATTATTTTTGGTGCAACTTCTAAGAAGTTATGTTCCAGTTTTGAAAATCTTATGAAAAGTGAAATTGAAATGAGTATAATGGGTGAATTAAAATTCTTTCTTGGTTTACAAATTAAGCAAACCGAAGAAAAAGATTTTTATTCATCAACAGAAATATGTCAAAGAACTGTTAATCAAATATAAAATGGAAAAGGTTAAACCTATGTCAACTCTTATGCATCCTTCAAACCTTTTATCTAAGAATGAAGCAGGTAAGAAGGTTGATCAAACTCTGTTCAGAGGAATTATTGGTTCTTTACTTTACCTAACAGCAAACAGACCTGATATATTATTTAGTGTTTGTTTGTGTGCAAGATTTCAAGCAGATCCTAGAGAATCTCATTATATTACTGTTAAAAGAATATTAAGATACTTGTCAGGTTCTCCTGATCTTTGTTTAATGTATGAGAAAGGTAAATATTTCAGGTTAATTGGCTACTGTGAAGCTAATTACGCTGGTGATAGGATTGATAGAAAGAGTACAAGTGGAGGATGTCACTTTCTTGGTCATAATATAGTTTCTTGGTCAAGCAAGAGGCAAAGTTCAATTGCTCTATCTAATGCAGAGGCTGAACATATGTCAGCTGCAAGCTGTTGTTCACAGATGTTATGGATTAAGTATTAGTTAGAAGATTACTCCACACAAGAAGAACAAATTCCAATCTTTTGTGACAACACAAGTGATATCAATCTATCAAAGAATCCAATACAACACTCGAGGGCAAAGCATATTGAAGTTAGACATTATTTTCTACGAGGCTATGTACAGAGAAGAATCATTAGTCTACAATTTGTTGAGACAAATCAACAATAGGCGGATATCTTCACTAAACCTTTGTGTGAAGATATATTCAAAGAGATCATAATGAACTTAAATATGGTAATGCTGAATGACCATTCATCTGACACGTCATGACCCAGACAATTCACATTAGAAGAATATAAAATGTCGTAAGTTTTCAAGTAAATAGTAACGATCAGTTATAAACGGTAACTTTTCAAGAGTAGGTATTAGATGGAAATCCTCTCAAGTTTATAGAATACCTTTCACTCTAGAATATTCTTGAAATACTTTGAAACCGACGTGTTTAGTGCTCTCAACCAAGATGATTCATCATTCTGTTCTGAGCTTCAAGTTCTTTTGTTTCATATTCTTACTTTCAGATACTAACATCGTTACCTTGAGTAAAATATATTTGTGTGCTTAATTCTTATTGTTACAGATCACAAATGGAGCAATCTCTTATCTATGGGAGACATGTTGATTTCATCTCCTTGAAGCAAAATCAGATGGACATTGAACCAGAAATTGAAGCAGTTGGCTGGAAAATTTTATGTAAGGTTCGTGAAAAAGTCTATTTGAATAAGATATATGAGTTTTGGAAAAATGCAAAGGTGGTAGACGACACCTTAGTATCAATGGTAGATGGATTGTCGGTTATCGTGACACTAGATTCAATCGAGAAGGTTAGTGGGTGTCCAAGTATTGGAGCAAAGCTGTCTCATAAGACAATGTGGATTACTCAAGATTGTGTAGATAAAGCACACCTCAATCGACAACTTTTGTTCCGAAGAGACAGGAAGGCGTCAACTTTTGTTTCGAAGGCTAAGGTTTTACATTCACTACTTCTTCATTGTTTTCTACCAAGATTAGGCTCGAAGAACGTTGTGACAACAATCGATGAATAATGTCTGTTTCATCTACTCAATCATCAACCCATTAATCTTCCGTACTTAATTTTGAATTACATGATGAAGTTAAAGAGAGATTCTAGCTCTTTACCATATGGTATGTTGTTGACAAGGATTTTTAGATATTCTGGAATCTTTCTCAACATAGGTAACAGGATGAAGATGGATGTGAAAAGCATTATTAATACCACCACTATTCACAGAATGGGATTAAAGTTTGAAGATGAGGCGGATATAGGTTCTACACCAAAAGCAAGATCTGAGGGGGATCATATAGTAAGATGGAGCAGGAGTGAACGTGTTACACCTGCAAGAAAAAAAAACCTCGATCGACAAGAAGAACATCAACAGAAGAAAAGACTGAGAAATCTTTTGATGTACCAATAAAAGCTAAGATGACTTCACATAAAGAGGAAAGTTGGGTTAAACAATTAGCACAATAAGTGTCAATGAAGAGAAAGGCAGAGACACTTCAATCAAAAAAATCTAAACAGTCAAGAAAGTCACCAAGACTATTGACCTTACGTCAACAAGAATAGAAGAAACAGAAAGCTCTGACTCTTGGTGAAGATTCTGAAAAACCAAAGAAAACACATCAGGATACTAGATCAATTGTCTCAATTTTACAAAGTCAATCAGCAAATCATCTAAAGAGACAGAGATAAAAAGAAAGTTAGTATTTGAGAAAAAGAAGCTTCAACAACAACTTCCTTCTAAACCGGCAGAAGAACAAAAGAAGCAGAAGCTTAGTGTGAAAAAGTTTTCTTCATCTAATGTTCAACAGAAGACAAAGACAGTTGAACACCAATTGGTGTAGGAAAATCCCGAGATGTACATCACATGTACAAGGTGCGGAAAACAAAAATTTTTATTGCCGGGACCTTCCCGAAGGCCAGGATCTATGTGTCGGTATGAAGACTCAAACCT
>JAOSBP010000001.1:7660156-7672420 GCA_027563825.1 Erythroxylum mucronatum | reverse complement strand
CTTAAGAAAAACCAAACCCATAACATTCTTATCTAATCTAAGCCAAAATCTCAACAAAAATCTAAAGCTTAAAAAAACCATCACTTACCTTCATCCTTTACATTTTCGAAAATCCCTTAGGTTGGAAGACAACTCTTGTCTTCATTCATCTATTTCCTCTTGAAACCTCTGAAAAATCGAGCTAGAAACCCAAGAAAACGAAATCCTAGCTTCACTCTTCCTCTTCTTCCTTCTTCTCCTTCGACGCTTCTCTCTTCTCTCCCTCTCTTCTTATTTTCTTTCTTTTTCTTGGTTCATTTTCGTGGCTTCCCTCTCAACACCGACAGCCCCCTTCTATCTGATCTTGCGTCCTGATTTTGAGTGGGCAAACGAAATAATTTGATAAAATTTCGCTTTTCATTTTCCGTTTTCCGGTTGAGGTCCGGTTTCGAGATCGAGTCCCAACATGTTTCCTAGGATTTAGGTGTGGTTTATGGATCCTCTAGCCTTAATATTGAAAACCCTAATCAGAAGATGGAAGATCCCAGCTCAAATAATGTACCTACTCCTTCTCCCAATCATCGCCAAGAGGATAATCTAAGGCAGCCTATTAATAATGTTCTAATTCAAAGAGATGGTAAATTAGAGCAACATCCTAACATCCATCTATCCGATTATTATACTGCTTAAGGAGCTTTTATATCCATTGAAAGGAATAGATCTGGTCAAAAAGTTAAGTCCAGATCCAACAAATGCTTTAAGATCTAATGACAGTGTTTGTATGGAATGTTAAGGTTCTTAATGATCCCCAAAAATAGTAAGTGGTAGTTGATTATATCAAGGCAATAAAACAAAAATTAATTGGTCTTTTTAAAACAAAATCGGAGAGGGAGAAATGTCTAAGTTTGTGGTTGCTTAATGCTTATTAGAAGCTCATTACTAACCATGATAGGCACCATAAAGAAGGGTTATTGTAGCATATATTTTAGATAAAGTTTTCGTGTTGAATTACCAATGCATTTATTTTAGCTTAATTTAAAGGTATGGGAAAGGCATGGTTCACTTTTATGTATGTATCTAAGTTTGCATTATAAATAGCCACATTGTGGAATGATTTGGTATAATATAAGAAAGTAGTGAATGATCCTGGTTCATTATTAGTGAATTTAATTGTGTAATGTTGGCTTTGAAATCTTAAGGTGAAAGGTCTTCAGGCCCCTTATGGAGAATTTAGAACTTGTATTCAAAATTTGGAACTCAATAATCTTAGACATAATGAAGATTCTTGACATGGTCTAATAATTAGGATGGTCAATTATCATTAAGAAAAAAATTGGACAATGCTTTAGTCAACTTGTTATGACACAAAAAAATCGTATTCAAGTATAGCTCATTTTGATAACAATATATGATAGACCATTCCACCGTGGAGATTCATGATATTTTTTAGAAAGTAAAGGGTTCCATTTAGGTTCTTTAAATACCTCAGTGGTATGGGTGGGTTCCAAGAAATTGAATCTACGGGATTAGAGTATCGGGTCAATTGTTATGCCTCTTACTAATTCCATAAGAAGCAGATGGGACTAAAACATAAGTTCAAATCCTTTTAAAAGCCAAGCACAGGGACACTTTTGAGGGTGTAGAGTGAGCCAAAGAAGCATGAATACAATGCTATGAGAAACTATATGATTCTCCTTATGATGTCCCTCTTAAGATCAAAGAAAAACAACCCTTAGCCAATTACATAAGTGGTCTAGAAGCACATTCCTCCATTCTTATACAAAAATCAAGGGTGATATATTTAAAGGATGGAGACTTCAATTCCAAGTTCTTCCATAGATCATAGTTCGCTAGGAGGAATTGTAACATAATATCCAAGTTACTTACAGATGAGGGTATAATTATCATTGACCAGAATGAGTTCAAAATCCATGCCAAGGATTACTATACTAAAGTATTGGGAACTCCAAGGGCCGGGAATCCTGTTTACCTACTTTATAGTCTATCCATTCCTAAGATAATCTCCCTTCAACGATCTGAATTTCTTAGTAGGATGTTCATTAATGATTATATAAAGGGGTGGTGTTCTCTCTTAGTCCCAATAAAGCCCCAAGACCAAATGGGTTCAATGTCTTCTTATATCAACAAACTTGGAGCTCTATTAAATTCCATATATGCAAAGCTATTCATGAGTTCTTTGATAATGCCAAGATGTTGAAGGTATGGAATTGCACTTATTTATTTCTAGTTCCAAAAACTCATAGTCTAAACTCTTTGAGGGACTTTAGACTAATTTCTTATTGCAATACATTTTATATAATCATCTGTAAGTTGCTGGCTAATAGGATCAATTAGTGCTTCCTTCATTCATTATCCAATCTCAAGTTGTTTTTATACAAGGTAAAAACATTGGAGATAATGTGTTACTTGCACAGGAATTGTTAAAGAATTATCATATCAAGGGCTCTAGAGCTAATAGTGCTATTAAAATTTACATTCATAAGGCATTTAACCTAATTAATTTAGATTTTATGCTTCTTTCTCTACAAGTATTTAGGTTCCTTGATAGGTTAATTCTCAAATCTCTCAGTGCATAATGACTACTTTATTCGGTGTTTTAATAAATGGGGAAGCTAGTCAACTTATTAAGGGTTCTATAAGGCTAAGGAAAATTATCCTCTCTCACCTTATCTCTTTACCATATTCATTGAGGTATTTCATTTCATCATTCAGAAAAATGTGCTTACTAATTGTGGATTTAAATATCATAAAAAGTGTAACAGGCTAGACAACATCCATCTCACTTTTCCTTATGATTTGTTATTATTTTGTAAGGCTGATAAAGCTTTAGTGGGTTACTTGATAAGATTTTTGAAAGAATTTTGTGCTTTTTTAGGCTTCATATGAATAGGGAAACGAGCTACATTATGATTGCAGTGAATGCCTTAACTCAACCTAGTTATTATTATCCATCTCAGATCTATCACTCAAATTTTCACGATTTACCTAGGTATTCCTATATCCTCAAATAGGCTCCCTTATTTAAATTATCAAGGGTTATTGGATATGATTAGGAAAATGATTGGGGTCTAGACATCTAATTTCCTATCCTTTGTTGGAAGGTTATAATTATTTTTTTAAGTTCTTTATAACTTATCCATTTATTGGTCCTCTCACATTGCATTTCCTATGAAGCTTTCTAAGGAAATTGACAAACTTCTCAAGAAATATCTTTAGATTGGAAATGAATCCTCTAAGCCTTTTGTAAAAGTAAGTTGGAATGACCTTTGCATACCCAAGAGGGAAGAAGGTTTAAATGTTAAAATTGTAAAGTTTGTAAACTAGGTTATGCTGATCGAAAGGCTCTGGAAAGTAATAAATGACAAGGAATCCCTTTAGGTGAAATGAATACATGAGCACTATATAAGAGGATCTAACTTGTGAATAATTAAAGCAAGAATAGATGTTTCATGGTACTAGATTTAGATGCTAAAGCCAAGGAACCTCATCCACCCACTTATCAAATACAAGGTAGGGAATGGAAGAGATACAAGGTTATGGTATGACAATTGATGTACCATTGACACTTTTTATCTTCTCCCTAATTTTTCTAGCCTTAAAGTTTTCTTCACTATAAATGGAAAGGTAAGTAGTTTAATTGCAAATGGAAGATGGAATTAGGTGAGCAATTCTTTCAAGGATGTTTCCCCCAAATTTCCTTAAACTTGTAAATAGGGGTTAAGGTAATCTAGCTTAAGCATCCTTCTAGTTTATTCACAATCAAGCCGTTTAAGGATATGATTAGGAATAGGCAATGACTGTGAACCAGTATTTTCTTGTATGGAATTAACTTTTTGTCCTAAGATTCTCATTTACTTTATGGTTTGTAATTAAAGAAAAGATCACTATTATTGATAAAATAAGAGGCATCGATAATCTGAATTATATGTTCCATTTTTCAGATCAAGAAACCAATGCACATCTTCTGTTTAGTTGCCCTTATTCACATAAGTTTTTTAGGGATGCTATTTGCCTTTATAACCTTAATCCACAAATCAAATACTTGTTAGGAATAATCTAATGGCTATGTGCCCTTTCTAGTGGTCATAAAGTTGAGAGGTTGTCATATAACTTGGTTCTTAGTAGCACAATTTATGGTGTTTAGTGGGAAAGGAAGCAAAGGGTCTTTAGGGCCAAGTTCAACTCTCTAGATCATGTAAGTGAATGAAACATTAGACGTATCAAGGAGCTATTTATAGCCAGAGGAAAAGGCTTGTCACTTTCTCCACTTTTAAAGTTAAATTGGTCCCTCTAGTGACTTCTAGTGAGTTGTCATTTTCCTAATTAAAGAAATGCTTAATACCAAAGGCAAGCTCTATTTTAGTTGTGTTCTTTACATTTGATACCTAGAATTCCCCACTCTCTTGTTTTTTGAATTACTCCAAAGTTATTAGGAATAGATTTCTTCATTTCTACAATTTACAGTGTCAGGCCAATAACTGATCTAGAATCATTACTTGGGTGAGCATAATTTAACCTCAGATGTAAATGAGACAAATATATTTAAAGCAACATTTAGTAGTGCAATTGGTGTTATATAAAAGGAGTGAAACAAAAGAATTTTCAAAACATGCTACGTTCAAAAACAATCAAGAACTAGCAAAAAAAAGTGGGATATATAAAGTTGAATTGAGATGTGTCATGATTGTACTTCAAGAAGAGGTTCTTCCAAATCATTCAATAAGATGCAATATCTCACAAGTTAATTAAGATCCTAGCCAAATATATAAGCCTGTCGAGTTTTGCTAGGGGGAATCATTTTGCTTCTAAAAACTCCTATTTCTCCTCGACACATTCATATATCTTCCTAAATATACCTTACAACTCACCCATATTACTAATCATGTCGCTACAATTAATGGTAGACAATTGTGTCTCTTTGTGATATGCTTGTGTTTCCCTATTTGACACAATGTTTTGCTCTTATTTAAGCTTTTATTATGTTGTTCATTAAAGTTCTCCTTTTAAGATTATCTTCTTGTAATATTTTTTTAAACTATGATCTTATTCTTACACTTTAAGAGCCTTTAGTTAATTCATTCAAAAAAAATACTTGGTTATTACATACAATTGAATCTTATTTTTAGATAATGAGTAACGAAACTATTTTTAGATAATGATCAAGAAGAGGGTCGATGCTAGAAAAGGGACAATCCTTTTATTTGAAAATTTGTAGGAATATTTTATGATTGTAGATGAACTAAAAGCTTGACATTTTATTTATTTGATAGGAGAGAGAAAAGGATACAAGTATATTTTACTTGAGATTTACTATAAACGTAAACTTTCCCTGAAAAGAGTGAGCAACAGGTCAAATCATTTACCTCATCTTCCAAGAATATGACAACTAATTTGACGAATTATATATAAGATAATTGTAAAGATATGCACAATTTGGAATAAAACGTATTTCTTATATAATTCTTTAAGGTTTTTTTTTTGGCCTATACTAGTATTATATTAAAATAAAAAATGGCATATTTAGGTGAAATAACATTAAATTGATCGTTAATCATTTAAAAATTAATTAATTACAAAATTATGATGAATTACCATTAACCAACATTTTTTTAAAGCATAAAGAATGAGATCTAATAAATAATATAAAATTGAAAATAGAGATGTTTCAGAACAAAACAGTGTAGCGAGGATATAAAAGGGTGTCATAGATTGAAGAGATACAGTGGAGAATTGAAAGAGAGAACATTTCAAACGAGAAAAATAAATAAATTAAACGATAGAAACAAAAGGAAAGAAGGCAATGATTAAGGAAATGAAAAACATGATTAGTACAAAGCAAAGATAAATTTAAAATTAGCCGTGAAAATCCTGTTTTAAGGGTACATTGCTTAGGGGTATAATAGTCAAACAATCCGCTTAGTACATAAAGGCTCTTTTGTTTTTTTTGATAAAAGGAAAGAGCAACTAGTTACAGAACAGGTCGGGGAGTACACGTTCCCGATTAATCCTCTGCAAGGATAATAAAGGCTCTTTAACTGGTACATAACTTGCGGCAATGTTAGGTTAATAACTTCAGCAAAAGAACTGTAAACACAAATTTCTCAATCAACACATTATCTCATAATTGGTAAGTTTCTCATCTTTATTCCTACGTAATTTTCTTGGAATCCAATCACTTAGAAGACAAAAAGGGAAGCCATTTTCCACATTTCCTGTCAAATTTATGGAAATAAATCTGTTTGATAATTCAAATACCCAACTGTAGGTCTTCCTAATACGGTTAGTAATGGGCCGGATTAAGACAATTTGGATTTGGCATCGGCCCAGCTCAGCAAAGTCTGCTCCTCCTAATAGGTGGCTTAAGCCGCATTTGTAGTCCAGTCAGTTTCAATCGGTGCTGACAAAAATGTGTAATCGAACAAAACGACGTCATTTTGATCTTCAACCTCATCTGATCAACTTAGGCCGTTGACTTCCATTGGGTCGGGAGGGGTCATTTCTACCGGCCCTATTTCCTAAGGGAAAGATTATATTGAATAAATGTCAAATCCAACAATGTATTCTCCAAAAGAATTTCGAAAAACGACCTACCCTTAGTATGCACAATCAAAATATAAAAGTACAATACCTTTGATTTACCTACCTTTCATAGAATTCCAAGCCGCTTTATTTTTCCTCCACCTTAAAGCAGTCATTTTCTTATATTTCCATAGCCTGAATTTCTGTCGGTCCCTCAACCAACTACCATAATCTTTTCCTTGCCTGCACACTATAAAATCTGATAAATCATCAAAATCTGGCACTCTGGAGCTTTGTATACACTTGAGGAAAGCTTCGCCATTGCACACTTCTGTAGTGTTTTTAACACTGACAGTAGAATCATGTTCTGAAGTTCCTGGTTCATTGTCATATTTCCTTTCAGAGATGCACACAAGAGAGCGCATTCTGAAATACAAAAGGGGGCACAAAAATGTTTCAGTATAAAGTATAGCATCTCAACAAAAAAAAACCTTTGGATTAAAGACCTCAAATACAAACTTTACCAACTCTTGGGTCGTGGACTCAAGAACTACAGACTATATGAACTCATTTATCCAAATGTTCAACCTACACTCGATGTGTCACAGCCGATGGATCTTTAACAACGGTAGCAAGTATAGGGAATGTCAAAATAAGTCCAATAAATTTAAAGAAATGTTCTTCATATTCCTAAACTATCAACCAACCTTGTTTCTATACGAAAACTCACCCAAGATTTATGTTGTAATGTGATTTTTCACAGTAGTCATTGTGCATTTCAAGACAGATTTTGGGAGATGATTGGACTTGCTAGAGAACAAGATGGCCTCTACTATCTTGAATCACCAAATCAGTTGAACATAACTAAGGATAGATTATCTCATTCTTTCACACCAAATTAAATTGCATCCAATAAAGATAAAATTTTGCTTCACCATTATTAGTTAGATCATCCATCATTTCAAATTATTAAGATAATGTTTCCCTCTTTATTTACAAATCTTGATGCTGAAATTCTCAGTATGAGGTAAGTGAGCTTGCTAAACACAAGCGTGTGCCTTTTCCGATTAGCAATTGAAGGAGCTATATTCCTTTCTATCTTATTCATAGTGATATTTGGAGTCCATCTACTGTTTCTATTGCTTCTAGGGCAAGATTGTTTCTTTTATTGATAATTGTACTCGTGTTACCGGTTTTTCTACTCAACATAAATTTATGTTAGTACCATACTCCCAAATTTTTGCTCCATAATCGAAAACCAATTTGGGACTAATATCAAAAGGTTTAGCACAAATAATGCCAGGGATTATTTCAATCAATTACCTTTTCATAACGAAAAAATAGTTCATGAGTCATCTTGTGTGTATACTCCACAATGGGATAGCAAAAAGAAAAAATAGTCATCTACTTGAAAAAACCTAAGCCCTATTTCAGAAGAATATGTCTAAGGCGTTTTGGGGGGAATCAGTTCTTATAGCCACTCATCTTATAAACAAATTACCTTCGGAAGTCTTAGGTCTCAAAAGTCCTATGGACATCCTTTCAACGTTTTACCCAAATCTAAACACTATAAACAATCTTATTCCTAGAATTTTCAGGTGTGCATCATTTGTTCATGTTCATAATAGAGGGAAATTAGATCCTACGGCTCTAAAATATGTTTTTTTGGGCTATTCTTCAACTAAAAAAAGGTATAAGTGATATCACCCTCCATCAAAGTAAATTTTATGTCTTAATAGACGTCGCATTCAATGAGCAAGATTCATATTTCAACAATTCTGACCTTCAAGGGAGAATTCAATTAGGGGAAGACAAGGAAGGTTTCTACTTGATCCGATTCCTATGTCCAATTCTACAACACCAACCTTACCTTCTTATTCTTCCTGTCTAAACCATATGCCAGAAAAACCATCTAAACCTATTCCTAAACAACCCATAATTGCCCTTTCTAGAAGCAACAAGTGAACAAAAAACAAAACCTGATTCTACCTTTGGAGATATGAGATTTGGCAAAGGCAAGGTGTTCACAAGAAAGAAGATGGTTGTTCCTCAACCTATGTAGGTCCAAGTGTCCAACTCAAATTCTTCACATAGGGTAACAATTTCTAATCCTAAATTAAAAAATGAAACTAAAGTTCATATGGATAATGATCAACAAGACCTTCATATTGCCATCAAAAGAGGAACTAAAGAGTGTACAAAACAACCATTATACCCTTTTGCAAATTTCTTGTCATTTAAAAATTTTTTACCATCTCACAGAGCCTTCCTTATGAGCCTAAATACCATTACCATTCCCACCACCTTATTTGAAGCTTTATATAATAAAAAATAGAAACAAGTTATGAATGCAGATGTAGGCACTAGAAAAAAAAAACTTGGGAATTAGTGAAGTTACCTATAGGAAATAAACTAGTGGGTTGTAAGTGGGTATATAAGGTGAAATATAGGGCAAATGGGTCAACTAAGAGATACAAGACGCAATTGGTAGCAAAAGGCTATACTCAGACTTACGGGATTGATTATTTAGAGACTTTTTCTCCTGTTGTAAAGATGAATATGGTTAGAGTATTATTGTCAATAATAGCTAATTATAGTTGGGAATTGCAACTGTTTGATGTCAAGAATGCATTTCTATATGGAGATCTAGAAGAAGAAATTTACATGAAAGTTCCACCAAGTTATAGGAAGAATTTAGCTGCTCATATTGTGTAAGTTGAAGAAGGCATTATATGGCCTTAAGCAATCACCTAGAGCATGGTTCGAAAGATTTGCTAAAGTTACGTTGGCTATAAGATACAGACGAAGCCAAGGAGATCATACATTATTTATCAAACATTCTGCTTCAAAGAGAGTTAGCTCTTCTAGTGTATGTTGATGACAATAGTGAAGGGGGATGATGATAAAGAGAAACAGTTGTTGAGTCGATGATTAGCTAAAGAATTTGAGATTACAACATTTAAAAGGTCGAAGTATTTCCTTGGAATTAAGCCGCACATTCTAGGTGTGGAATTTTTATCTCGCAACAAAAGTATGTTACAAATCTTAAGGAAATAGGCAAGACAACATGCAAACCTCCAAGCACTCCTATTGATATAAAACTTAAGCTTGGAAAAGCATAGGAGGATGCTCCAGTAAATAGTGAGATGTATCGGCGCTTAGTAGGAAGATGAATTTATTTGTTTCTCACACAACCAATTATAGCATATGTAGTAATTTAGTCAATTATGCATAGCCCAAAGGAAGTTCATCTGCAAGCAGCTCAAAGAGTACTTGAATATCTTAAAGGAACACCAAGGAAGGGTATGTTATTCAAAAGAAATGGAGGTTTGGTTCTTAAGGTATACACTAATGCTAACTACGTTGGATATATTATTGATTGAAGATCAACTTCAAGATCTTGCACTTTTCTTGGTATGAGCCTTATGACTTAGAGAAGAAAAAACAAGGTGCAATGGCTCGATCAAGTGCAGAGGCTGAGTTTCGAGCGATGGCTCAAGGTGTGTGTGAATTACGTTGGTTGAAGATTATTCTTGAAGATTTGAAGAGTAAGTGGGATGGCCCTATGAGACTACATTATGACAATGCAAAGCTATGATCAAACAAAGCACATTAAAATCGATAGGCACTTTATCAAGGAAAAGTTAGCAAGTGGGTTAATTTGTACTCCTTATGTGTCTACTCATATTTAATTGGTTCATATTCTCACCAAAGGTTTAAGTAGCTCAATTTTCCAGACTATTGTATCCAAGTTAAGAATGGAGAATACTTATTCACCAGCTTGAGGGGGAGTGAAAAATAATGTATATTGATTGATTGTATTTAATTAAGTTTTCTATCATATGAGAATATCTAATAAATCATGGGATTAGAGAATATCTCATAAATTATGGAATTAGATATTGTATTAGAATTATTAGTTTCCATTTATAGGTACTAGAATTTTGTATATAAGTTATACTTGCAATAAACTTTAGAGAGATGAAAAAACACAGTTCTTATTCAAATTTTGACAAGGAAAAATAGAAGTACTAATTAGTGGCCAATACTCAAAAAATTAGTAATAGGCTGCTAAAATATCGCCTTAAATTTGAATTTTAGCTGGGACTACTAGAACTTCTAAACTTCTAATTTGGTATAGCTATATTTTTCTTTAGAGTTTGTCGGCTAGAAATTTTAGGCCAAGATTTTAGGGTATATGGTTGGAATTTTAGGTTAGGTTTGATAGGATTTGGAAGTCTATGGAAGAAATAAATGAGGAAATTTTAGTCAACCACAAGCCTTAATTTGATGGGATAAATGATGAGAATTGAGTTGAAAGGAAAGACAACAAGAGCTGAAATTTAGATCATATTAAGATTCCTTACTAAATAGAAAGTAATTATAAGTTAAATGGGTGGTAGGTAACGGTGAAACCACTAAATTCTGGGAGGACGCCTGGGTTCAAGATCTAGGACCACTTGCTCAACGCGTCCTGCATCCTATTCCGGGCGATTTACTCAATCTCACCGTTCACTCCTTTGTCAACGACAATGGCGACTAGAATTGGAATTTAGTTCAGTCCCTCTTAACTCCATCCGTTTGCATGGCGATAGCAGGTACATTACCTCCTAGCCCTCTTTTGGGTCCTGATAGATTGATATGGGGAGCGGCCCCAAATGGTATTTTTTCAACCAACTCCGCTTACCGTCTCATCGCTAACCAGTTGAACCATAGTAGTGACAATGAATGGGCACGGATTTGGAAATGGGACAGACCACATAGGATCAAAGCGTTCATCTGGCTTATGGCCCGTGGTCGCCTTCTCACTAATCACCAACGTCATCTCAGGAACCTCACAACCGACCCCTCGTGTCAGGCTTGTGGCGACACAGAAACGTTATTACATGTCCTCCGGGACGGCTGTAAAGCTCGTAACTTCTGGCGGAGGTTCCCCACCATTGCCAATACTGATGAGTTCTTCACTGGTAATACCACCGCATGGCTATCCGAAAATTTGAAACAAAACCTGCTGATACATGGGTTTCAATGGTTAGTTGTTTTGGTACGGCTTGTTGGTTTTTGTGGTTTTGGCGAAACAAAACTGTTTTCGATGTCCAATTCTCATGGCCTACAAACCCTCATCAGCTTGTGTTCGATTACGTACGGTCAGTAGAGCAAGCCAAAGAAGCTATAGGGAGAGTATTGTCATCTGCAAGACTATGAGTAGAGACCCTTGTGAGTTGGCGACATCCTCCAGCTGGTTGGGTTCGACTTAATACAGATGGTGCTTTTACAGGGTCGTCCTCGTGGGCTTCAGCAGGCGGCATACTTCGAGACAATACGGGATCATGGATCAGCGGATTTGCACATAACATAGGTCATTGTACAGTTGTTGAGGCAGAACTGTGGGGAGTCTTTACAGGGCTACACCTTGCATGGGACCTCGGATATCGGCGAGTGGAATTAGATGTCGACTCGATGATTGTATTCAATATCTTATCCTCCTTAGCGGATCAGCCAGACCCGTTTAATTCCCTGATAATAGGGATCCGACACTTAATAGCTAGAGATTGGCTAGTTAAAGCGAGACATGTTTACCGCCAAGCTAATAGGACTGCAGATTGGCTAGCCAATTACGCCAGTTCACTTGAACTTGGCATTCATATATTTCAAAACCCGCCTGTGGGTTGTTTATCTATCCTGTTAGAGGATATATCGGGAGTTTCTTTTCCCCGACTAGTAACGTGAACCCTGTATCTCTCC
>JAOSBP010000001.1:7649680-7660056 GCA_027563825.1 Erythroxylum mucronatum | reverse complement strand
GGAGATTTCCCTATAAATAGGGAGTTATTCAGCAATAAAAGAACAAGCAGAATTTATTAGAAACCACGAGATCTGAAGCTCTCTCTTAACGAGTTTCAAGGTTACAACTCCCTTCAACGAGCTGTGTTGGATTACCAATTATAGGTACATCCAAGAGGAAGAAAAAGGGTAAAAACCCTTTGTTGGGAGAAGAATCTCCGGTTAATCGTCCGGTGACTCGATCCCAAACTCGGGACCGTAATAGTTAGCTTTTCCAGTTGTTCGCAAGTGGGCAAATAATGCATGGAGGAACAAAGGGTTGGTGAATTCTATGGTAAACAAATATGAACTCTTTGTATTCAAATTCAACACCGAAGAGAATGCACAAGTGTTGGAAGCAAGGTCATGGCACATAATGGGGCATCCAATTTAAGAAGTGGCAGCCTGGAGTTACCTTGGATAGAAGCAAGCTTTATTCAATTCCCTTATGGGTGAATATTCACAAGGTCACTTTGGAGTATTGGTCTGCAAAAGGTATGAGCTATATTGCCAATAAGATTGGGAAACCTTTAGGATTAGATGAAAATACTACCTTAATGAAGAGGACTGGGTTTGCTAGAGTATGTATAGATCTTGATATATCAAGAAAGCTTCCAGATACCCTTAGAATCATGAAGCTAGATGCGAGGAGAACTTGTAGAGGATTCAATAGGAGTAATATACATGTGGAAACCAAGGATGAAAAAGGAGAAGCAGGTTTGGAAAAGAAAAGAGAAGCAAGCGGGGAAGCAGATGAATGAGGGATGTCCAAGTCAAGAGAAGGGTATCTTAGCAGAAGGAGAGCCACCACTTGAAGTGCAGATTACTAAGAACATGAATCAAAAGGAGAATCAAGTGATAGGAAATGGTAAACAGGAAAAGAATCAGGAGGAGAATAACATGATACGAATTGTAGCACAGACAATGGGTGATAATCAAGGGTTAGGAAATGGGAAACAGGCGATGAATTTGGAAGAGACTAATATGACAGTGAATGAAACACAGGCAATTAAGGATAAGGAGTAGGAAAAGAAGAAGAGACAACCAACGCTCCAGTGATGGAAAGGGGGGAAGCTTCTAGTACCATGAGTGACAGAGCATCTATATCCCTGAGTTTGAATAGGAAGTATAAAAGGAGAAGGTAAGGGAAAGAGAAAAAATGATTAAGGTAGCAGCACGGAATGTTAGGGGTCTTAATAGCCTAAATAAACAATTTGCAATTAAGGAGTTTAGTAAGAATAGCAAGTTAGATTTTGTTGGTTTGTTGGAAACTAAAATAAAGAGGGAGCAATTGGAGAAGAGTTTACGGTTCCTAGACAAAGGATGGAGGGTAATGAGTAACCATGATCATCATTTCAATGGGAGAGTGATAATAGGTTTCAATCCTCAGAAAGTGGAAATAGTGAAGCAACTTGAAAATGATTAGTTGATACATTGTGGTGTCTTGATTGAAGCTGCTGGGACAATGATTGCAATTACAGTGTTGTATGTAGCAAACCATAAATTCCAGAGACAACATGCATGGAATGAGTTGGAGAAACTAGCAATACAATGAGTCTTCCATGGACAATTATTGGAACTACAATTGTACCCCTAAATTAGAAGAATCAAGGGTAGGGAAAAGTTGGAAACAAGAAGATTGTCGAGAACTTCAAGCAATGGTGGAGAGGATCAAGGGGAGGGAAAAGTTGGAAACAAGAAGATTGTCGAGAACTTCTAGCAATGGTGGAGAGGACAAGTTTGGTTGATATAAAATGGTATGGTAACTCTTATACCTTGAACAATAAGCAATCAGGGGAATGGTTTCTGCCGAGAAAATTGGACAAATGTATGGTTAATGGTAAGTGGATAGAGAAATGCCCAACAAACAATGCTATGTTTGATGATCCCAGTGTATCATATCACAGTCCAATAGTAGTGGAATTGTTAACAGGTGATAGGAAGAGGAAGGCCCCATTCAAGATATTCAATCACTTGAAGGACAATCCTAAATTTAGAAACATACTCAGAGAGGATATGAAGTGGGAGATTCCAAGCTTACAAGGGTACCAACTCAGCATAAAGCTGAAGGCCTTGAAAAACAAACTGAAATTGTTCAGCAAAGAAACAATACAACCAGATTTAAAAGCTAGAGTTGATGCTTTGGAGGAGCTAAAGAAGTGTCAAAATATAATATTGGACAGAGCAGAAGATTTGTAGATGAGAAAAGAGGAAACTGCACTGGTATAAAAGTATAACCAGCTGCTGAATAGTACCAGGAGAGATGTACTAAGTACTTTATGAGTTCAATTTCAGCTAGGAGAAACAAGAATTCTATCAGAATGCTAGAAGATGCAACAGGGCAGATCCATGAGGACCTAGAAAGTAAGAAGGTGGTTGCCTTGGAGTACTTTACTAGGGAAGTATGGGACTATAATGCCAACAAGGGCTATACCCGAGGAGGTTCTAGCAAGGCTTAAAAAGCTTGATGAAGCAAACAAGGTGGAGTTGGTTAGAGAAATACAAAGGAAGAAATCAAAAATATTATTTTCTCAATGAACCCTAAAAAAGCCTTAAGATTGGATGGATACAATGGGAGATATTTTCAAAAACATTGGGAAGGTGTAGGAGAAGCGGTAGAAGTGGTGAGAGAGCTCTATAAGAGAGGAACAATCCTCAAGGAATGGAATAAAATGTCTATCCGCCATGTCCCCAAGCAAAGCAATGCAAGGAAGCTAGAACAATTTAGGCCAATGGCCTGTTGTAACTTTCTATACAAAACCACCACGAATATACTAGCAAATAGACTGAGAACGAGCCTGAGAAATTAAGCCCATAACAAAATGCTTTCATCAAGAGGAGATCAATGGGAACCAATATCCTACTCTGTCAGGAATTGTTAGAGTGGTATAATTCTAAAAGGAGAATGAGGAATTGCAATATAAAGATGGACCTTGCAAAGGCATATGACTCAATCAACTGGAGCTTTCTATTCACTACATTGGAAGCAATAGGTTATCCTCCCATGTTCAGAAAATAGTTAGAGGAATGTGTGACCACTGCTTCTATGGCAATCTTGGTGGATGAAGAACCTACAAACTTGATCAAAGCAAGGAGGAGCATAAGGCAATGGGGTCCATTATCATCTTACCTGTTTGTACTTTGTATGGAGTTTTTGTCAACTATCCCCGCAAGTAACATATGGAGGCACCCAGAATTCCAGTTCCATGGCAGATGTAAAGGTATGAAACTAACACATCTAGCTTTTGTAGATGACTTGGTATTGGTTTGTAGAGCTGAGAAAAACTCAATAGATCTAATCTTGCAAATGATGGAGTTCCAAAAGATCTCAGGTCTAAGATGCAACCCTCTGAAGAGTTGTTTCTACTTATCACACAACTCAAGTAAAGAGGTAGCCTCTAAAGCTATCGAGATGGGGTTAAAACAAGGGAGCCTACCCTTTAAAGACTTAGGGGTACCAATTTCTCAAAGAAGAATCAACGACGTTGATTGCAAACCTTTGTTGGGCTCAATCCATGGAAGAATCAACCAATGGAGTAATTGGTTCCTTAGCTGTGGAGGCAAGCTATAGCTAATTCAGACAATACTAAGGAACCTTACTAATTATTGGATCAACCATTAATCCATCTAAAAAAGTATCTTCAAGGAAATAGACAGGAGACTTAGAGACTTCTGGTGGAATAGCTCAAACCAAGGTAGAAGCAAAGCGAAGATTAGTTGGAGCAAAATTTGCAAACCTAAGCAATAGGGGGGTCTGGGAATCCATTCTGCAAGGATGATTCATAGGGAAAGCAGAGGAAGGAGCTTGTGGTGGTTGTGTTACAAAAGGGAGGATTTATGCGTGAAATGGATACACAATGTCTTCGTAAAGAATAAGAGTATTTAGATCTTAAAGCCAAGCCAGGACATGTCAGGAACTTTAAAGGAAATCCTAAAAACAAGGAAATGGATGCTAAATCAAGTATTCCACAAGATTGGGAATGGAGAAAGCACGTGTTTTTGGTATGATAATTGACATTGTAAAGGTCCCCTATATAAGGTGGAAGAGGTACAGCCCTTGAAATTGGTGGTGAATCCAAAAACTAAAGTATGTTAATTAGAAATAATCAATGGGTATGGCCCTTCCATAATAATAGGGGTGTCAAACTTATAATGGAAGAGTTGCCAAGATGCCAGGAGGGAGAATAAGATGAAATTCAGTGGATAACAGATAAATCTAGGAAGTTCAACACAAAAGCATGCAAAACTCTTTTGCAGACTACACAGAACACAAGGCAGGAGTGGACAGTCTTAGTTTGGGACAGTGACATCAATCCAACTCCATTCATCTTATGGATGGGAAGCAATGGGGGGTTACTTACCAGGGATAA
The DNA here is from genome assembly GCA_027563825.1 of Erythroxylum mucronatum. Classification (NCBI taxonomy): domain Eukaryota; kingdom Viridiplantae; phylum Streptophyta; class Magnoliopsida; order Malpighiales; family Erythroxylaceae; genus Erythroxylum; species Erythroxylum mucronatum. The sequence continues at coordinate 7,655,668 of JAOSBP010000001.1, read as the reverse complement.
GATCAAGTTCTCCATCAACAAATTTTACTATGAGTTATCTAATACTAAACCGAAAATTTTGGAACATCTTATAATTAGATGCAAGTATGCCAAACAAGTATAGGGCCGGATGCAGATTATTCTCACCATGGACAGACCAGTGGACTCTTGCAATGAAACTATTGATTGGTTGGTGAAGTTTAGAGTGCATAATGCAACAAATCTCAAAGCAATTAAGTTATGATGGGCAGCCTTAGTTTACTACATCTGGAAAGAGCAAAATTTCAAAGTTTTTGAACAAGTAAAAGCACTGAGATGGTTTTTCAGGACATTTTTCTTCATTGCAGATTGGCCATGTTTGCAGGAGGAATAGTAGCAAATCTGACATGCAATATGAAGAAAAGATGGGGATTGCAATAATACCAATTTATGTGGTCTCATAAGTTTCCCTTAGATATCAAGATGTAGATGATTACTAAGAACCACAACTCTACATAATCTAGAAATTTTGGAGTATTCTAGATCTTTTGAACTCTAGATTGTATATATATTTATTTAATGAAATCTTTTAATTTTCGAAAAACTTTTCAATTTAGAGTATCATATGATTATCAAATGACTTCTAATACCTATAGTTATAAAAAAATGAAATTTCTAATTTATATTCTCAAATTTCCATAATCTCTTTTCCAACAAAAAGTAGATAAAAAGAAAATTATCCATTTTATAGCAATAAATAGACAACTTGATGTAGGGCAGATAAAAGAAATATTAACTAATAGCTAAAAATCACAAAATTAGGAAATATGATTGATATTAGGCTGTTGGAATATCAATTTTTAGGCTTGAATTTCGACTAGGAATGCGGAAATTTCAATTTTGGTATAGTTGTTCATTTAGGGTTTGATTGTTGGAAATTTAGGCTTAAATTTTCAAGGTTTAATATAGTTAGAATTTAAGTTTAAGATGACTGGAATTTAGTGAGGAACACAAAGAATGGATGATAGAATCTAGGAATCACTCTTTAAAACAAGGCATCACACCTTCTAGTTGAAAAATCAAGTTTGTAGAAAAAAAATTAGATTTTTTTTTATTGAATGGATGAATATACGCATATTTATAGAGAAGTTCTTAATACCCTTATTCTAGTAGGAAAGGTTTCCTAAAAAATTTAGATCATATCCTAAAAAAAATTTGTATAAGTTTAAGGTCTAAACAAATAGGATAATGTATCTAAACTAGAATAATATATTTATCTTATAACTACTTCCTATTTAATAAGGAATCCTACCATAATCTACATTTCAGCCCTTATCTTTGTTGTCAACTCAAATCTCAATCCTCATCCCACCAAATTAAGGCTTGTGGTTGACTTTCCCAGTTATTTCTTCTACATACTTTAAGCTCTTTTGCATCACAACTATTTACCAATAAATTGATAAATTATCTCCGCAAACCATTTCTTCCACCAATGTATTGGAAGAATAAGACAGCTGGAAAATAATCACTCTTGAATCTTTTGACTAAGTTGGATATTTCAGTTTTAAATAGCAAACATCTGGAAACTCAAAGTTAGATAAATACAGAGAAGAACAAACTTAAACATATGGAAGATATGGGATATGAAGGAGAGGAAAAAATGGTACAGACGTTTTTAAAAAAGATCTATAGGAACATCACTGCTAAAAACTTTAAAGACAAGTGTTTTCTAAGGTATATACCATTCTATAGAAGATGAGAATCAATTTTTCCTTTTTCATCAACAATTTTGGACTTCTATAAAGAAAATTAAGATGAAAATGTTAGTACAAAAATTAAGATGAAAATGTCCGTACGAAAATTAAGATGAAAATGTCCGTACAAAAATAATGACACAGAACAAGACTCAGAAAAAAAGTGATGTAAATGCAAGCAAGAGAAAACTAATTTTTGCTAAAATGAGAACAATTAAAATATATATATAATTTTATATGTGTGTGTATATATACACATACACACGCATCAGATCTAAGGAAATAAGGAAAAAAAAAAAGGACTATCATGTACCTCAAATACAACTCTTGAATTTTTTGTACTCTTTTTGAAACTATTTGGCAAGATTCTTGCACGATTAAGGCCTGCACCATTATCCAAAACTTCAATGAAGAATCTAATAGACTAAAACTAAGAACTCCAAAACAAGTATGAGAACAAAATTTACCCCTTCAACGTCATCAAAGGATTTACTTGAATAGGAACCATTTGGAAATCCTAGTGCACTAAGATCACCTTCTTCAATTGCAAGCAAATTCAACAATGCCATCAACGTAAACAAGTAGCTTTTCACTATAAAATGATAACCAGTCACAAAAGTTAACTGCAGTAAGCCTGCAATGTGTAAAAAAATCCACTTAGATTCCTTGTGCCTTGACGGATAAGATAGCATCACTTGATACAAAAACTTTTGGATTGGTTTGCAGATACTAAAAGATTTGAAATGACCAACGATATCCATCAAAGCTAAATATTCCCTGCAAGAAGTAATATTTCCCTCGGGTTGTAGAGAATTTGAAAGCACAAGAAGCCTCATATGCCACACAACTTGTAACAATGAACAACTCATCAACTTCAAAATGGAAGCAAGCAGACAAAAATCTTGGGGACTTGCTTCCCCTTTCATGGCTGTAGATTCAATATTACTCTTAGAGGAACTTCTAAGTAATATGCAATTTAAGAGCGAAAAGACCTCATCCTTGTAGGAATCATCAAAAATGCAAATGTTCTCCTTCACATACGTGATTGAAGCTTCCACCAAGTCAGAAGTTCTCAAAATAGACATACTATTCATATATGAGGGCCATAACTCCTCTGACTTGGCAATTACATGATCAAGCTTGTCTCTTGTGGCTGGCTGAAGTAAATATTTGAAAGTCGGATGACCAGAGCATTGCAAATAAGACTCCAGAGAGAAAATGTCTCCAATAGAATGGCCATCAACACGCAAGCCAGACATGTGTCTGGTATACAAAAAAACAGACCTTTCTACTGCTTCCAAGTAGCAATTCAGTTGTCCAACATCCGTCCTTATATTCTCAGAAGGCATGCAAATACCAATAGCTTCAGAAACCAATACAATTAGATATGCTTGAAACATTTTTGGGGCAGAGATAACAATGGGGTTGAGAAGCAATGATAAGGCACTAGATAAGTTCAATTCAGAGACATTGAAACCCTCATTGTGGCACCAAAATAATCTATTGAGAAAATTTTCAAACCCTTTCTCATCAGAAATTGATAGAATGAATTGTGCAGAAAACACCTCCAATAAGCTTCCAATACTTCCATAACCATAATGGCATTTGAATAGCATTTCACCTTTTGGAGACGCTGAATCAATTATTATAAGATAGTTTCTTATAGATTCATGCATCAAAAGCTCATCTGCAAATACCTAAGAAATCAATATATTAGCTAGAAAAGAACTCTCAAGGAGGCTGGGTTGTGTGGGTGGGGAGAGAATGAAAAGTGGAGCTCATATGATCAAGATTTAACTCATAAGTTCAAGATACGAAATAGCTTGCCACCATGCTACCACATATATTAGAAACCTAAGATTGTTATGTTTAATCACCACGTTGGAGTGCAGAAAAAACAAAATATGAAAAGAAAAAAAGATGTGAATATCTACAGGTAGAACTAGTAGATCACAAAATAAAATCATAGATCACTTCAGTATGGCATATACATCAGCCAATGCTGCAAGAAAACTAATTCATGTTCAACATACCTTCACACTTCAACTGTCTAAAAACTTTAACATCCTTAACATACCTCTGAAATTGAAATAATTTTACAGCTTGGCAATCTTAAGTGCTAACTTGAATTCCAAACCAAGCACTATAACAAATTCATCACAAAGTTAGGATAAATTAGAAGCATGTAATTTTTAGTATCAAGATGTAGCTTGGTTTAACTTGAGCACTTAACTTTGTATGTAGTCAAAGTTCCTAGAATATATAAAATTCACATGCATAAGAAGCCACGTAGGCATTCAAAACAATAGATGGAATTGTAACTATGTGATGATCAATCGATGATCCCCTCAAGTCTTAAATATGGCCATATAAGTTAGGCCGATGGCCATTAAAAAACATGGCAATCATTTCCTTTTTATGGTTCTCTTTCTTTCATCAAAGGTAGGAGCAATAACGAAATGAAATATCAGTTCAAGGATATTACTAGATAGGTATAATCACAACCTTTTAGATATATTGCCCAAAGCAGTGGTCCAATCTTGCAAAGCATCAACTACTAGGTAGTCTTTGTTAATACGGACAAGAGATGCAATTAGTAGGTTTTCGTATCTTGTTTAGTTATAAAATAAAAGAAAACATGTGATTCCTGTGACTATTCCAAATTAAGCAAGTAAAAATCTTTCGGCAAATCTTAATTATATATCTAATTATAAGAATTTTATACCAACAATTGTTGTCCACTTTTAAACCTAGCACCTCTTGGAGTCCTACTACAAGAAAGAGAAACTCACAAACCTCAAAATAATATTCATTCATGTTGGACAAATCCATAGGAAGCAGAGAAGAAATTAATGTTTGAAACCCGAATAATATAATGTATATCTACCCCGAAGACCATATACATATAATTAAAAACATTTTCATGTTCAAGTGAAAAAATACTGTTACCAGTATACTTTTCATCGTCATTCACAAGAGATGAGTAGATAATTACCTCAAGAACTGGACACATAAATCTATAGCATGGATTAGAAGGTTTGCACAAACGTATTGATGTAACAAAATCCTCAGTAGCAGAAGTAGTACCATCTCCACTAACATATCCACATTCCCGAGAAACCCATTTGGTGAAAGACATGGAAATCTTTTCATTCCCACAATTTAACGCAACAGAAATCAAGCCACCAAGTAATAGAAGAAGAAATCGGCTCTTTTCCATCAGAAGATTATGGTCGAAGGCAATAAGATCCAAAACAACCAAACAACACCTCAAGAGAAGGGTTAGCTCTCCAACCACGCCCCACATATTTTGGGTCAACACAGATTTCCCATTAGCGCCAGCAAGGGAAGAGACATCACGGAAGACAGAAAAAAAGTGCTTGAATTTCCCAGCAAGGTCTGTAAATAAAATATCAGAGAGTTGCTGAATGTCTTTGAAGTACAACTTGAGTCCAAGACACCCACCCAGCTCCAGTAACGATGACTTGGGGTTGAAACAACTAATGGGCAAATTCAAAGACAGTTGAGACAGAACGGCATAGAGTCTTTTGATGTTTACAGGATTCAGACCCTGAAATTAAGAGATAGGGAAAATAAAAAATGAAAGAAAATTACAGAAAGAAACAACATTTTTGCGTACCCCAGGACTTTCGATTGAGGAGAAGAGGGTCCGCAAGGTAGTAGCAGAAGTAGGAGACGGAGGCTGTTGGGAGGATTTGACAGGGCAATGCCTCTTCTTCTCGGATTTTCTGGTAACCATTCTCTCAAACTTAGAAAAAGCAATCAACCCCCTACCAATACCCCAAGGGCGAAGTTAAATTCGCGAGACTCCAGTTTCTGTCCCAATCGAAACCCAGTTGTTCTTTCTTCCTACAGATTCCCTCTCTCTCAAAAACTCTCACGTACACACACAACCTGGTTGCTGGTCATATTCGCTTGAAGAGTTGGCACATCGAGTTATGGTGATGGGTCTGAATAGTGGGCTTTTACAGTGTCAAATAAATAATAATTTCCTTTTAATTTTTTTTGTACAAAAGGGGACGAGAGAGGAAGAAACATGTGGGGCCTACATCAGTAGAGCAAGTGTTTTTAGTTTTTTCTTTACTAGCAGATTATTACTGCGCATATGCGTGCCCATTTAGCTTAATTTGTTATAATATTATATAATTTTCATATATAAATAAATATAAAAATTTTACATTATATAATTTTAATGCATAAATAAATATGAAAAATTTTAAAATTAGTAATTAAATTATAAATATTATAAATTTGT
>JAOSBP010000001.1:7614488-7631186 GCA_027563825.1 Erythroxylum mucronatum | reverse complement strand
CACTTTCTTGGAATGGAGATTGCTAGAAGTAAAGAAGGTATTTTTATATCTCAACGAAAATACATTCTTGATTTATTGGAGGAAACAGGAAAAATGGGATGCAAACCCATGGGAACTCCACTGGAAAGAAAATGGAAATTCAAGAAAGATGAAGAAGATCCTCTTATTGACAAAGGAAGATACCAAAGGTTGGTAGGAAAACTTATCTATTTGTCATTAACCAAACTAGATATTGCTTACACTGTGGGTATTGTCCGCTAGTTTATGCACCCTCCAACTCAAAGACATCTAGAGGTAGTCAACCATATTCTGAGGTGTCTCAAAGGCAGTCTAGGTAGAGGATTAATGTTTCAGAAAAATGAGAGAAGGAACATAGAAGGTTTTACAGATGCAGATTGGGCTGGTTGTATTGAAGATAGTAGATCAACTTCTGGCTATTGTACTAAGCTGTGGGGGAACCTTGTCACATTGAGAACAAGAAGTAGTTCGTAGTGGCAAGAAGTAGTGTTGAAGCAAAGTTTAAGGCAATTGTAGAAGGAATTTGCGAAGTTATTTGGTTAGAGAGGTTAATGCAGGATTAGGGCACCACTTCCTCTCCCACCAAAATCTTCAGCGATAGCAAATCAGCCATTAGCATAGTGAAGAATCCAGTTCAACTTGATCGAACGAAACATGTTAGAATTGACCTTCATTAAACGTGAAGTAGGAGGAGGCATTGACTTATGCTATGTTCCTACTCAAGCACAAGAAGCAGATATTTTCACAAAGATCACGCCTAAGCGTAGATTTGAGACAATTCTAAACAAGTTGGGAATGATAAATATCTATTCCTCAACTTGAGGGGGAGTGTTGGATAATTATTTATCTTTATTTTAGATAAGTCTGTTAGCTTAGGAGATTATCTTCTAGGAGATAAGTTTATCTTCTAATAGATAAGATAAGTTTATCCTATATGCAAATCTGATAGTTAGTAGCATTAAATTAAGAAATACTCTTATATAAATTTCCTTGAATCAAAGGAATAAAGTTAAGTTTTGACCCCTTTTCTAAAATCCTCTTGTTTCATCCCTATTAATGATTGTTTTGAGAGGCGTATCACAGAGAGTTGTTTAGAGGTGGTTGGAAGTGAAATAAAGTGGCTTTAGATGAATTGAACTAAAATGGCTTTATGTACTTTACATTTTTGTGCCACCCACATATATAATATTGTGCATTGTTTGTGCTTTTTGCTAGCTTTGTTAGTCTAGTCTTGTAATTATTTTGATAAAAGAAGATGAGTAGATAACAATTATTGTGCAATCTTCTCCTTCTGTTAATTATATTTTATTTTCTTTTTACTTTGTTTCATTTTTTATTCATTATTGAAAAGGGTTTTGGTTTCATTATACCTTTTGATGCAAAATAAAAAATAATTTAATTTTCCTTAGTAGGAAAAGAAATATTTCTATTTTGATTTATAATAAGTTAGTATATTAAGGAATAACAATAATTTATTTAACAAAAGATTGGGGAAGTTACTATTCTTCCTGCCTTTGTTGTTTAGTTGCTACACTAGTAACCAAGTCGATATTAGACAAACCCTTCAATCTATGCTTTTATCTTTAGTCCTACGAAGACAAGGTCATACAATAGGACATCATTTGCATGTGTTCAATAAATTTCGTTTTTTATGAAGTAAGTTGACCTAATGATATAAAGTGACTAGTAGTCAATGAGAATTTGGTGAAGAATACACTACTATCGTCAACTGAAGATGTCAAACATTCAGAAGTGATTCTCCTAAGTCCTAACTCAAAGATAGGGCTTAATAATTAGTATATGCTTCTTTTGACAATTGGAATTGAAGAATATATGCATAAATGGACGCATTTGACAAAATCTAGTGTCTTAATTCAATGCAATTAATGGGTTGATGACTCGATATCTTGTCATTCTTTCCCTTTATATATGTTTAGAGAATTGTAATAAAAAAAGAGAAACAATGACATGATCTCAAATGTGCTTCAATTGTTACAAGATTAAGATATTGTCTGTTCCTATTGTCCATGTTTATCTAAGAAGTTGATGATATGTTTCATGGTTTAGATATGTGATGCAGTTGCTGTGGCAGGATTATTGAATGCTACTCTTGTCATTCCAGTTTTTCATCTAAATAGTGTTTGGCGAGATTCCAGGTGATTATTGTGACTATTGCTGTTTTCCTTGTTTCATACTACAATAGTTCTATTGTTGAAAGTCATTGGTTTCAATAATCACTTAAATTTATGGAATTATCATGGGTTAAGTTCATTTACTCTTTATGTTCAGATATATTTGACTTGATCTAAAAGCACATGGTTGTTTTGGCTTGCTTGTACAGTGACTATAAATTACTATATTAGAAGCAACAAAAATCTTGAGAACAATGCATGTTTTATGTTCTAGCAGCTTGTGTTACAATGTGGTAAAGGGATGGTAGTTTTGGATAACCCAAATGTATCCTCATGTAATTAAGAAAATACTTGGCATATAAACATATTATGCCTTCTTTTTTTGGCTCAACTAGGAAAATCGTTTACTTATTCCTTAATGATCAAGTTTTATTTTGCATATAAAATTCATTTGCTTCCTATAAACATATTATGCCTTCCTTTTTTGGCTCAACTAGGAAAATCGTTTACTTATTCTTAATGATTAAGTTTTATTTTGCATATAAATTTCATTTGCTTCCCATAAACTTTCTTTTAATCTTTTTCCTAAGCAAATCAATGAGGATGCTATTTTATGGTGCATTATATTTGGAAACCATGTTTACCTTTTTACCCATTTTTTTCTTTGTTTTGTTATAGCAAATTTGGTGATATATTTGACGAGGATTTCTTCATAGATGTGTTGGGGAACAATGTAAATGTAGTTAGAGAGCTCCCAAAAGATGTACTTGGGCAGTTTGACAATAACATAAGTAGCATTGTTAATTTGAGAGTAAAAGCTTGGTCAAGCCCAACCTACTATATTCAGAAGGTTCTTCCAAAGTTGATTCATATGAGGTATGCATATGACAAGCTCTTGGATTAAAAAACAGAGATTTTTTTTCACTGTATTTATTTCTTTATGGATCGTCATACACTAAGAAAAACAACTTGCAAATATTATATGGACTTAACTGCAATGTTCTAGACAATTGATTTGTTTTAAAGATCAATTTTGGAATGGAATAAATTACATGTTAACTAATTAATTGTTGCAAAATTTCCTATGATTTTTTTGAACAACTAACTAATTAGCTCTGATTGCATTTATGATGTTTTGGAGTTTCAAAATAATTTATTGCCTTGTGGAGTGTCAAAATAATTTATTGCCTTCTTTGGATATACAGCCAAAATGATTAAGATCCATACAAAATTGATGATGTCATACATAACTTCACCCTCAACTCCATATATCAGGTTTAGCAGCTTAACTTAATTAGGCAACATGGAACAAATTTGTTATTTCTCCAGATCTGTTGATTTTGTAGATTATGTTAAAGAATTGCAAGAGGAAGGGGAATTAGGAAAGAAAGTGGAATGGATGAGTAGGATACAAGAAGGGGAGATGAGAGAGGTAAAGATGAAGAGAAGAGAGGGATGATGTTGGAGAAGTAATTGAGAGAAGCAAGGAGAAAGCTTTAAATTTACGTGTTGATTTCCAAAGGGTTGCCTAGTTATTGTAAAGCCAAATCCTTATTTGTATGTAGAGTAACTAACCACCAACTATCTACTCCTTTATCCATTCATATCACACTTCCTTCCCATATAACCATTAACAACTTAGTACACTATTCAATCTTAGAGGTTCCTATTCTTGATTTTGATTGGAGATTGTGTGCTTAGTTCATTTAACATTACCATATTAGGAAAAGAAAGGTAGGGAATTGTTGATTCACATTGCTACAAAGAAAATTTGCATTGAATAGTGTGTTGTTACCTTGGGTGTTATAGCTAGTTCTTTTCAAGGAGCAACAGTGCGTTCTTCAATGACTTCTAACAGAAGATTGATCATCAGTGTTTATTCTTATGCATGGTTCTTCAATATTTTGCCCATAAATTTCTTGGTTGCAGTCTACTTCTTGCATTTAGATTCGCTTCTTTTTTTTTATGGACTTTAACTATTGCATCATACAACCTTGCCACTTAAGATTCTTAAAACACCTCATTATGCATTGCCTTTAAATGTTTTTCCTAAAGATTGCTCCTTGGATTTGAAATTCTTGCATGTAAAAGCGCTTCCCTTTTACGAACTTGAACTATTGCTTCATATTGAACCTTGTTATTTAATATTCTTTAACCCTTATACCATTTCTAATCTTTTACCTTGTGGGAGAGATTGAGGAGAATAGATTACTGCTCGTTTGTATTAGATTTTGTTGCAAACGAGAAAGTGAGAGAGATTGACTCATTAGCTTACCCCTATGTATGTACATGTACCATCAAATGTATATTACATAATGAAGAAATAGGACAAAGTAATTCTTCTTTAATTTTGTGAATAGTATAAGGAATATATAGGACAATGTAGCCCTAATCACCTCCTTAAATCAAGAAGAATCTGTTTATTCTCTAAGTAATAAAATCTCATTAATTCAGCTACTAATTGATAAAATATAAACTAATTATTTGTAGAGAATCAACTAATTATCTTAGAGATAATTAATTGATTATTTCTAGAATATCAACACTCCCCCTCAAGTTGGTGCATAGATATTGATCATGCCCAACTTGCTTACAAAGAATTCAAAATTCTGTCTTAGTAGTTCTTTGGTGAAGACATCAACAATTCAATAATTTGTTGTGTTGTAGGTACAAATGGTATTCAAATGAGTCCACTTTCAAGTTATTCTTTTATAAAATGTTTGTCAATCTCCACATGCTTCAATACTGATAGCTACTTTGTTATCACAAAACAACTTCATCAGGTTCTCCACTGGTTTCTTAAGTTCTTCCATTACTCTTTTAAGCCAAATTATTTCAAAAATTCCTTAAGCCATTGCCTTATATTCTACTTCTGCAGTACTTCTGGCTACCACACATTTTTTTTTACTCTTCCATGTTACTAGATTTCCCCACAAATATGCGCAATACCTAGAAGTTGATCTTCTATCAGTAGGAGAACTTGCCCAGTCTGCATCAGTGTAGATTTCAACTCTCCTTTGATCACTTTTCTTAAAGAATAATCCTTTCCTTGGAGTTCCTTTTAAGTATCTTAAGATTCTGTACATTGCTTCCAATTGTTCTTCATAGGAGTATGCATAAATTGGCTTACCACACTAACAATATTGGAAATATTTGGTTTAGTGTGAGATAAATAGATTAGCTTTCCTACCATTCGTTAATATCGACCTGTATCCACTGGAACTCCTTTCTTAACTTCACCCTGCTTTGAGTTGAATTCCATAAGAGTATCTAATGGTTTACATCTACTCACCTTTTTTTTCTAGAAGTTCTAGGATATACATCCGTTGGGTGACTATTATGCCCTTCTTAAATCTAACAATTGTCACTAGGAAGTATCTAAGATATCCTTGGTCTTTGATTTTAAACTCCTTTGAGAGATTCTTTTTGTGAATTTCATTTTTCTCAAAATTATCGCCAGTGAGGATAATGTCATCTGCATACATAATTAGAATTGCAGTCCTTCCTTCCGCAAAAGTTTTTATGAATAGAGTATGATCAGAATGTCTCTATAAGACATGTTAAGACTTCACAAATCTTGCAACTCTTTCAAACCAGGCCCTTGGTGATTGTTTCAACCTATATAAAGATTTTTTTTTGGTTTGCATATCCTTTTTTCAAAGCTTTTTCTAAATCCTAAGGAAGGCTCCATGTACACCTCTTCTTCTAAATCTTCATTTAGGAAGACATTTTCCACATCCAACTCATTTAGAGTCTAATCTAGATTCATTGCAATAGAAAGCAACACTCTCACAGTATTTAACTTAGCAATAGGTGAAAAAGTTTTTTAATAGTTTACAAGTTCTAGAACCTTCCTAAGAAGAATGGTTGAATTTAAGGTTTCATCCGACTCTGGAATGGATATTGGTTCAGGTGACACTTAATAGAAATAGACTCAAACTGAGATTTACCTAGTTGGTCTCCAATTTTTGGATTTGTTTTTGGGTTAGACTCTTGGCCATGTTGCAAGTTCTCTGTGCTTTTTTGTAGTTCTAAATATTTTATCGAAAAGACTTTCCCTTTGAAACAATTTCCATCTTGTCTTGCACACATTTCATTCTTTTCTTGAGATTGAATTTGTGAAGGCATTGAAGAATAATTCTTATTTTTATTATTTGAGACACCATCAGTGTTTGAATCTAGATTATAGAAAATTTCTACATCATTGTTAGTGTTGACCATAGTCTCATTTTCCTTACAATTTCAAAATTCTTATCTTCACTACATGTCTCCCCTTGAAGATGAGGTGAGAGAAAAAAAGGTTTATCTTAAAAAAAGTTAGACATCCATGGCAATAAAAAAAACTTTTGGTTATTGGATCAAAGCACTTGTACCTTTTGAGTGGGAGGATAACCAACAAAAACATGTATTTGTGCTTTATGATCAAGTTTCCCCGATTGTTGTCATGAATATGAACAAATGCAGTACATCTAAACACTTTAAGGGGGATGTAGATTTTTAGGCAGTATGTCAGATTTGAGATGTAGATTTAGGCAGTATGTCAGAGAAAGTGTTTGTTCTGGATGATGAAACTCACTGATTAAGTAAAATCTTCAAGCCTACATGTAGATGGTGCTCATATACCTGATGAAATGGAGAGTTTGACAATTTAAGATGATCATAACATGGAGAGCTCAACAATGGGAGATGATAAGAGCATTAAAGATGAAGAAAAACACAAGGAAGTGGATTCTTTGGCAAATCTTAAAGTTGAAAAGACTGGAAAACAAGCTGAAACACTTAAACTAGACGCTAAAACACCTAAAAACAAATCAAAATACAAGAACATCAGGTTTAAACAACAGGACATCAGGCTGAAAGAATAGAGCAACAAGGTAAAATACCAAAATGGGGAGTTGAAAAGATTTAACTTGGAAATTCTATGGGTTTCAAAGCTTTTTGGCTCCAAACTTGATGATATACTTGATTTTGAGAAAACAACAAATTAGATTGATGATGATTATGTTTTAGTGGGTGATGAAGGAGAAGCTGCTTTGAATGAAAATGCAAAATCAACATAATATATGAATAATTGAAGTTGTTGGTTCACTTGCAAGGTCAAAATTCAACACTGATAGTAAGTAATTGCTTTCAACTTCAAGAACATGTTAGTCAATATTGTTGATTGGTGGGATTTAATGAAGGGGATATGATGATGGTAAGGATTTGTTTAGAGTGTTTTCCAAAAGGAAAATATAAGAAACTTCATTCATAGGATGTTGGACATTATAAGATAAGATCAGTGTGGCATGAAAATTAGTCCTATCTCTAATGTTGCGGACTTAACTATTCATCATAGATGTGATGGTACACAATCTCCTATTTTAGTTATGAGAATTCTAGCTATTCCTCGTCTTAAAGAAGAGATAAAGGATGTTCTTAATGAACAAATTGTGCTAATGCTTGTATTTAAAAAATATTTTTGACCCCGAACCGTTTAGTGAAGAAATTTTTAGGTCAGTCAGTTTCATAAACTAAAACAAATTTAAGATTGTGCTCTAAATTTTGTCAAGATTAAAGCTAATACAAGAGTTTGAGGATATACTAAAGTCTTGTCTATTTTGGTCCTCAAATATCCATCAAATTTTACGAATTTCATGACTTTGATTTGGATCGTTACTTGGTTTCTTTATGTAATACAATCTTTGTTCAAGTGTTGTTCAATTGATTTTGTTAATGATCTTTTGCTAATTTTTTGACCATCATTCTACATTTTAACCTTTTACATGAATTAAATTTATTAGTAGAACATGTTTTATAATCATAACTCTTAAGATTGGAATCTCTATTCAATAAAATAATTACATAATATTGTTAGTAAAAGTGTTGTTGTGAAATCAAATTTTGGTTGGTCCTTGAACTTATATATGCATGGATATTTGGAAAAAGAAAAAGTAAAGAAACAATGTTTTTACTTTTATGGTTGAGTTTTTGATCTTTGTAGCTATTCAACATTATATTTATGGTCAATGTAGCTGTATGTTAAATTGTCATTTCACCATTCAGGGCAGTGCGGATTGCACCTTTCTCCAATAGACTTACTTATGCAGTGCCACCACGTATTCAAAGGCTCAGATGCTTAGCCAATTTTGAAGCATTGAGATTTTCAGAACCTATAAGAATCCTTGCAGAGAAAATGGTTGACCGAATGGTTAAGAATAGCTCGCATATTGGGGGGAAATATGTTTCAGTGCATCTTCGATTTGAAATGGTTTCATTCCATTTTCTTGCATTCTAGCATTTACCGTTATGATATTGCTTTATTGATCACATTTTATCCAGTTTGAGATGCCAATTTTATAATGTGCTAGGATATGGTTGCATTTTCTTGCTGTGAGTATGATGGTGGGGAAGACGAGAAACATGAGATGGATATTGCACGAGAAAGTAGTTGGAGAGGAAAGTTTAGGAGAAAAGGTAGAGTAATACGACCAGGAGCAAATCGAATGGATGGAAAATGCCCTTTAACTCCTTTGGAGGTATCCCACAACTCTATTTGTCCTTTTTTTTTAATCATGAAAATGATTTTCTTTTATCATTTTCTGCTATGATATAGGTTTTGTTGTAAGATCAAATTAATACTTGATTCTCATTTTGGATACATAACTTAAAACTTAATTAAGAGTATTTGTGAGACATTGTTGAATTTTTGGTTAAATTTTCATGCATATTTTTTTCTTAGCTATTTAGAAATGATAAGGGGTTAATAAATTTTTGTACTCCAACTATATTCAGGTTCCTAATTAAGTACCTCTACTAATTCTTTTTATTTAATCCTTCATTGTTTGTAATTATGTTAGTCAAGTACATTTCTTACTCTACTAATGGAGTGGCATATGTAGCATGCCATATCATAAGAAAAATGACGTGGACATGTGGATGTCAAATAAGACAAGACCCAAAATTATGCTAATGCCATACATGGTTAAATTGGGGTCCACTATGCCTTATGGCATAACACTTAAGTGAGTGGCATAACACTTATGTGAGGCTCAAAAGTAAGTCCTATTTGGATATGAATTTCAAATATGGAGAAAACAACATTCAAGGATAAAGTTGAAGGCCAATTCTTCTTCTCTTTTGAAAGTTTGTCAGCTTATTGACTCATTCAATTTGAGTTAGGTTATAGATATGAAGGTGTAGAACAACATAAAAACAAAAAAGAAGAGTTTGCCATTTCTTTCATTGATTAGATTCTCTAACTTGTTCATGTGATGTTTTCCAAAGGAAGGCACATTAATAGGAGAGTGAAGCCTTTAAAGTGGAGAAAACCATGAGAAGGTTAACTTTTAGGTTTGTTATTAATATTCCTTTTTAAAGCTAGAATCAAACATTTGTATTATTAAAGTCAAGACAATGTGGAGTTGGAAGGTGCAGATGAAAAAGATTTTAAAGTTATCTTTGTCCTTTTGTTTTTATTCTTACTATTAAATTTTCTTAATCAAAATTTCCAAAGTTGAAATTCATCTATAATAGGACTTGCATTTGGGGCTAACGTTAGTGTTGTACCATGTATCATAGTCTACCTTAATTTAAACATGTAAGTACTAGCATAATTTTGGATTTTGTGTTATGTGATGTCTACATGTCCAGATCATTTTCCTTACGACCTGTGTGCCACATACATCCTTTTGAACTTAACTGAAGATATTTAATTGAGAAATAAAGGATTCGATTAAAAATTTCTTACTAGAGGTTCGTGATTAAGAAATCAAGCATAATAGGACTAAAATTATCTTAATTCAAATTATAACTCAGGAGCTATGACATTAAAAAAAGAGTGTTGGAGGTTGGAAGTTGTGGAAGATTTATTGCCTTACCATTGATTACAAAAGTGTAGCATGTTGATTTAATTAACTATGAATTTATCTTTTTGTTGCTTTTGAAGTATATAAGCAAGAATGTTGCTAAAATAGTTAATAGCCAAAATTTACCTACATTTGTTTTCCGTTAGTGGCTTAACTTTTGAATGGCATTGGGAATTCTTTCACGAAACAACAT
Organism: Erythroxylum mucronatum; assembly: GCA_027563825.1. Taxonomy (NCBI): domain Eukaryota; kingdom Viridiplantae; phylum Streptophyta; class Magnoliopsida; order Malpighiales; family Erythroxylaceae; genus Erythroxylum; species Erythroxylum mucronatum. Next base: position 7,620,996 of record JAOSBP010000001.1, on the reverse strand, counting down.
AATTAGGATTTATTGAAAAAAGGAATAATAGAGAAGCTAAATCAATTGTTTCATTCTATCATTAGGATTATTCATGTGAATCTAAATCAATTGAAAAGATGTCACTCTCATAACTTGGAATCACCAGCAAAATTGAGAATGGACAATTTAGGAGGGTACCATACATTGCCTCAAAAGGAGAAGTTTGAATGTTGAATGAAAGCTTATGTTGTACCACCATTTAGCTAGTTGAAGCGGTTGTAGCCACTTGTGAGGATAGTCACTAGCCATGCAATGAAGATAAGTTTCTAGTGTCCTATTCTATACCTCTATTCATCAATTGGTTTTCGGGTGATAAGTGGTTGAGATTTACAAAGCAACTCCTTAAATTCTTAAGAATCTTGTTGGAAAGCATTGGTAAATATTGGATTTCTATAACTGGGAATAGTTTGAGGTATACTGTGAAGCTTATGTGCCTTATCACTATTGTTACCACTTACTTCCCTTAATATATGGGTAGTCCCTAAATGAAATCCATGTTGATTTTAGTCCAAATCAGTGAGGACTAGTAAGAGGCTGCAATAAGCCAAGACATGTTAAAGTTTCATAGTTGCTTCTTTGATAGACCACGTACCTCCTGATCTTTAATATCCCTTTGTGTGTTCTTCCAAACAAAAATAAGATTGCAACCACTTATATGTTCTCAAGAATCTAGAACGTCCCCCCACTAGATTGTCGTGGAATTGTGAAATGATTTTTAACCTCAAAGTTGGATCAATCCTGTCACTAATTGACCTTTCCAAGTTAATAGCTCATTGGACCAACTATATGCTGACCCTTGAGCTTTCCCTCCTAGTATTATCCTCAAAAGATTCTATGTTGAAAGATTCTTCTAACTCTCCTTAAATCTATCATTTGTTATAAATATTGGAAACTACTAGCAAATAATTATGTACTTTTCACCTTTGATAGTGTATCAATGACTCCATTTTCAACATCCTAGTTAAAGATAGTATCCAAGAATGTTAATTGGGGGCTTGATACAGTCTCATGATCCTCGTAGCCTTTATATAATAGTAAGAATTAATTGACACACATTAACTTCAATGGAGATTTGTGCGTAGAATTGAGTTCCCCAAGGAGATGCCTTAGCAAAATCACTCAAATGGAGTATATGCCATGGCCCTGTACTTAGACTTAGCACTGGAACGTGTAATAATTGATTGCTTGTTGCTTTTCCATGACATTGTGTTTCCACCCATAGATACAAAGTTGCCTGAACTAGACCAACGGTGATAAAAACCTGCCCAATCTGCATCTATATGTTCTCACATTTTTGGTATGGCCATGGTTTTATATATAAGACCTTGCCCTGGCGAGCCTTTCAAATATCTTAGAATCCTAATAATTGCATCCCAATGGCTAGTTCGTGGAAAATTCATAATTTGACTTACTCCATTTGTCACAAAAAGGAGGCTTTATGGGTGAAATAGATACACAATGTATTCATTAAGCACAAGAGTATCTGGATACTACAGTCAAGGTAGAATATGTCAAGCACTCTTAAAGAAATTCTTGAAACCAGACAATGGATGCAGAGTCAGGTGTTCCATAGGTTTGGGAATGGAGAAAGCACGTCTTTTTGGTATGATAATTGGCACTGTAAAGGTCCTTTATATAAGGTGGAGGAGGTATAGGGCTTGAAATTGGTGGTGAATCCAACTACCAAAGTAAGTATGCTTATTTGGAATAATCAGTGGATATGGCCATTCCACAATAGTAGGAGTGCCAGTCTCATCATGGAAGAGTTGCCTCGATGTTAGGATGGAGAGCAGGATGAAATTCAGTGGCTAGCAGATAACTCAAGGAAGTTCAACACAAAAGCTTGTAAAACACAATTACAGGCTACACAGAACACAAGGCAGGAGTGGGTAGCATTAGTATGGGATTATGATACGGTCCCTAGCGTAGGATCTGGTTATGGGTCTTTGGAACAAAGGATCAGGTTTAGAAGATGAAGGAGAAGAAGGATTGTTCTTTCTTCTGCCTATGTTTACAGACTTAAGAGAGTATCTGAAATCTCTTGAGTTAAAGTACTCAAAAACTGGAGATAATTTTTGCTGCCTTTTATTGAATGACAAGAGTTTAAATACAGCAAGTTTAACAATAATCTCCTAAAAATACTGAAAAATATACTCCCACTATCAGAATAAAAATCACAACTGAAATAAAAAGATTCCTAAAAATCAGAGAAAAATAGCAGCAGCTTATTGACCAAGACTTAGTCAGTCTTGCAACTTCCTCAAGCCATGACTGTATCTCTTGTAAACTTTTAATTGTTGTTGGTTGCTATCATTACTCCCCCCCATTTTGACGTGCTTGTCCTCAAGCACAGTGGCTGGAACTGAAGTAGCAAAGGTACCAGGAATGCCGGTATGGAATGGTTTGAGCTTTGAAACATGAAAGACTGGATGTACTTGAGCATCGGAAGGAAGGTCTAACTTGTATGCTACCGGACCGATGCGCTGGAGAATAGTATACGGACCAGAATATTTGGGAAGAAGCTTATGATGACGTCTAGCAGCAAGTGATTTTTGACGATAAGGCTGCAGTTTAAGCAACACCTTGTCTCCTTCCTTGTACTGAACATCACGATGCCGAGCGTCATAGAATAACTTCATTTTCTGCTGGGCACCTAACAAGTTAGTGCGCAAAGAAGAAAGCAGATCATCACGAGACTGTAAAGCGAAGTCTAAGTCGTCCAAACTGGAACTTCCAGGAGAATAAGAAAGCAAACGCGGGGGCGGCCTGCCATAAACAACTTCAAAAGGGGTAGCCTTCAATGATGAATGGTAACTGGTATTATAGCAGTACTCAGCCCAAGCTAACCAGTCCAGCCATTTGGTGGGACGGTCACTTGTAAAGCAGCGAAGATACATTTCAATAGTACGATTAACGACCTCAGTCTGGCCATCAGATTGCGGATGATAAGCCGAACTAAAGGATAGTTTAGTGCCGCACAAGGTAAATAACTCAGTCCAAAAAGCACTTGTAAAAAGCACATCACGATCACTGACTATACTTTCTGGAAGCCCATGCAATTTAAAAATGCAATCAAAGAAGAGTCGGGCAACACTCACTGCCGTGTAAGGATGTGACAGAGGCAAAAAATGGGCTTGTTTAGAAAATCTATCCACCACCACCAATAAAACGTTTTTGCCCCTGGATGTAGGTAATCCTTCAATGAAATCTAAAGAGACATCAGCCCAGATTTGAGTTGGAATAGGCAAGGGTTGCATAAGACCCGCAGGATGAAGATTGTCGGATTTATGGCGCTGGCAAACAGAGCAAGCACGAACAAATTCTTTAACATCTTTTTTAATGCCCACCCAATGGAAATCTCTAGTGATGCGATACAAGGTTTTCTGATAACCTTCATGGCATTGATTATGTACAGCAGACAGCACAGCCTGAATTGAAGAGGAAGAGCTGGGCAAAAAAGCTCGACCTTTGTAGAGCAAAAGCCCCTGCTTAAAACTCCATGGTAATGCTGCAGTTCCATTATTAACATTAGTGATCAAGTGCTGAATTTCAGAATTCTGCAATTGCTCTCGACGGATTTCGTCAAATAAATTCAGATGAGGAATTGAAATTGCCATAAGAGCAGTAACATCATCATGGCAACGAGAGAGTGAATCAGCCACTGTATTATTTTTGCCAGCTTTGTACTCCACTGAAAAGGAAAAACCCATTAGTTTGCTAAACCAACGCTGTTGGAAAGGAGAAAGTACCTTTTGCTCCAACAGGTATTTCAAACTGTAGTGATCAGTCCGAACAACAAATTTGCACCCCCAGAGATAAGATTTCCATTGTTTGACCGCCTTCACAAGACCAATTAATTCCTTCTCATAAGCGGGCAAATTCCTGTGTCTGAATGGCATTGGTCGACTGAAATATGCCACTGGCCGGTTGTTTTGGAGGAGGACAGCCCCAATGCCCGCATCAGAGGCATCACATTCTACCGTGAAAGGTTGAGAAAAATCAGGCAAGACAAGTACTGGAGTTGTTGTCATAGCTTGCTTCAGTGCTTCAAAGGCTGTTTGAGAGTTTTCAGTCCATTGAAAGGAATTTTTCTTGAGCAAGGCTGTTAAAGGGGCTGCTATGATTCCATAGAGAGGAACAAATTTCCGATAGTACCCTGTAAGGCCAAGGAACCCACGAAGGCTCCGAATGGAGGAAGGTTGAGGCCAATCTAGCATAGCTGAAATTTTTGAACGATCAGCTTGAACCCCTGCAGCAGAAATGACATGTCCCAAATATGCCACCTGTGTTTGAGCAAAAGAACACTTGGATTTTTTAAGGAATAACTGATGTTGTGCAAGGAGTTGGAATACAATTTGTAAATGTTGGAGGTGCTCCTCCCAGGTCCTGCTGAAAACCAAGATATCGTCAAAAAATACCAAAATGAATTTCCGCAGATATGGCCCAAATACCTCATTCATAAGAGCTTGAAAAGTTGAAGGAGCATTGGTGAGGCCGAATGGCATCACTAGAAATTCAAAATGTCCATGGTGTGTGCGGAAGGCTGTTTTAGTAATATCCATGGGGAACATTCGAACTTGAAAATACCCAGACCTTAGATCAAGCTTCGTGAAGAATTTAGCTCCCCCTAATTCCTCCAATAATTCATCAATCACCGGTATTGGGAATTTGTCTTTGATAGTCTTGGAGTTCAATGCCCGGTAATCCACACAAAGACGCCATGACCCATCAGCCTTGGGAACCAAAATAACCGGGGAAGAAAACGGTGATCGACTTGGACGAATGATGCCCTGCTGTAACATGGACGAACACTGCTTCTCAATCTCTTCCTTTTGGATATGAGGATAACGATATGGACGCACCACAATTGGCTTAGTATTTGGCTCCAAGGCAATGCGATGGTCGCAATATCGACGTGGAGGCAGTGTGGTGGGTTCATCAAAAAGAGATGAGTATTCTGCCAGTAACTGAAGCAAGTGCTCATCTTGATCAAGTTGGATGGAAGCTAATGTGATTGGAGAAGGTTGAATTCCCTGCAAACCTTCTGATGGTGTTTAAAAAATAACATTGTCATGTGAGAAAAGTCCCATAAAATAGGTCCCAGAGTCTTGAGCCAATTAACTCCAAGAACCACATCAAATCCAGTTAAGGGCAGAATTAATAAATCGATATTGAAGGAGTAGTCCCCCAGTGTAAGAGGAACATTTTGACAGGTACCTGGGCTCTGTAACTGTTCCCCATTAGCCACCGTCACCCGTAAGTTCGACCGTAGCTCTATCTTGTTCTTAATCGTTGCTGCTGAGTCAGAAGAAATAAAACTATGAGTGCTTCCTGAATCGATCAGAATTAGGATTTTCTGACCATTCCAATTGACCTCCAACCGCATAGATTGTGGGGCACCAATTCCGGTGATAGCATTGAGTGAAATTTCAGGGGCTGAACCCGGTGGTGAATCGGTACTAAGATCCATGTCATCTTCGTCCTCCACCAAATCTAACCAAAAAAGCCGTTTACACTGATGGCCCCGGACAAAGGGTTCCTCGCAATTGAAGCAGAGTCCCTTTTGTCGGCGTTCTTCCATTTCAGTCCGTGACAACCGTTTTACCGTCCTGGCAGGTACTGAATTTGGGGTGTAAGTTCGGCGAGCATCTGACGAACCTGCAGGTTTCAAAGCAGATTGCCTCTTCTCATATAAACGGGACATGCTCATAGCGGTTGCCAAATCGGTGGGGTTATGTAGTTCGACCTCCACGGCGATGTACTCTTGTAACCCGCTGATATATAACTGAATTTTTTGCATGCGAGTTAAACTTCCAGCCCTAGCAATAAGAATTTCAAACCGGCTTTGGTAATCTGCCACCGACCCAGTTTGCCTCAGTTTGGCCAATTCACCCAGCTTATTGGACTGAACTGTAGGCCCAAACCTTATGTTGCATTGATCTTTGAACGCAGCCCACGTCGGATCAGGATAGTCATCCAGGAACTGCATAAACCAAGGTTGTGCAACGCCAATCAAGTTATATGAAGCTAATTCGAGCTTTTCCTCTTCCGGAGTGTGTTGATGGCGGAAGAAATGCTCACATCGACTTAACCACCCAATAGGATCTTCAAGGCCATTGTACTTGGGGAAGTCTAATTTCGTGACTTTAGGAACAATGGGTTTCTCGGAAGAAGCCTCAGAACCAGTGGAATTGGCTGGTCCCTTGCCTGTTAGTGCTCGCCTCTGTGCGCTACCGCTAGTGGAAGTAGTAGCTTCCTTAACACTCGCCAAATCAAGGGTAAGCGCTTCTAATTTGCTGTTTAATTCTCCTTGGCGTACCTTATTGGCAGCCTGTTCATCAAGGAACATTTTCATCATTGTCTCAAGTGTTGGCTTAGGATCCCCCATAACGTTAGGCTCTGATACCAAAATGGTACGGTCCCTAGCGTAGGATCTGGTTATGGGTCTTTGGAACAAAGGATCAGGTTTAGAAGATGAAGGAGAAGA
>JAOSBP010000001.1:7545533-7557638 GCA_027563825.1 Erythroxylum mucronatum | reverse complement strand
TTATGACCAGATATATAATGCTCATACAAATAAAACCAAACTCTTTTGTTTTATTAATAATAAATATTTTCATTACATAACTGTAACTGAAGAAGAAAAAGTTACATGTAAATACACTTGTTTTCCAGGGCACTATATTTACATAGCTCCAACACCTCTAGCGTCATCAAATCCAAGTGAAGAATCACTGTGAAAAATGATTTCACAATCGTTGAAACAGAAGTGTGAGAGATAAGGGTATCTTGTAAAATACAAAGGGTTCAATACCATGAGAGATGAATAGCAGATGACTTACGTATAATTTTCACAAATTCTCAAAAAGGAGGAAAGAAAGTTGTGGAAAGAGTGAGAAAAAGGAAGAAAATATTCAAGTTGGTAAGAAGTTGTAACAAAACGCGCGTCAAATATATAGAACAATGACTCCCATTCTTCTCATAATCGAGATGAATAGAGTAATGCCTGAAACAAGGAATCGAAATACAAGCCATCCAATCATAATTCTTTACCAAGCATTATTTTTCTTTCCATACCCATTCCTCTTTCTGAATGTCCACAAAACAAGCACACCCTCAAATTGGTTGGCATTCAAGCATGCATACATGTTGACTGTAAGCGTTTAAGTACAGCCTTCTGTCACTCTTCATGTTGATAGTTTAAAATTTGCATTATTACTTTCTTGATCAAAGAAGTGAAGCTGACTGGGCTTTTATATCATGCGATACCCTAGGTTTAAAATATATAGAACTTAAATTTTTAATAAAAATGAAAATTACCTAAGAATGTCACTTAATACATAAATGAAGGTCTATTTTTTTTTAGAAAAATGAAGGAAGGTCTAATTTTAATGGAAGTGAATGCAAATTTTTAGTCATTTCTATTATTCATCTATTGGATCCAGGAAAAAGTCCCTCATTTGCTTGACACTATGTGATAAATGTAGATAATTACTATTTATTGTCTGATAGAAATAAATATATCAAATTAACATTTACAATTAGTAAGACACCAATTAACAAAATCCATATCGTTTAACTATGAACTTTTTCCTCATTTCACTACCAAATGTTTAGAAACTTAAATGCTATAAAGTTTTAAAGTCTTGCCATTATATTTCTATTACATCATGATAAGTGCTTGTATTTGTCACTCCTCAGCCTTGGAAATTAAAACAACTAATATTTTCTTCTTTTGAAAGCCAACTTATATTTGCCTTTCCGAGAAGCGGTTTGGAGAAATGGAATGTACTTGACAAAACACCGTTATTAAATGGCAGTAAGTAATTTTGAATACTCAAACCATAAACACGAATGGTTAAAATTAACTTCTTTTCTACTCATAATAGTTTCTCTGTACATTTAGGAGGTCCTTGATTTACATGGGACAATGGTAATGAGAATTTAGAATGAATATAGTGAGAGGTGGAAATAGATATAATCATTATAATTATGATGGTTGGTTAAGACGAATGAATGATTATCATTACCATTACCATTGATGGTGGTTGGTTTGTTAAAAATATTAAGAAATAAAAATTTGTTAAACTTTTATTTTACATCAAATTTTAAAAATATTCTAATTGATTATATTTAATTTCTACACCCTATTTATAATGGCATAATGTTTAAAATCAAGCATATTGCAGTATTTCCTTTCCAATAGCTCTTGAAGAAAAAAAATGCTCCAATAATTTCTTGCATCAACATATCATTAGTCACATAATGTTCTCAAAATACAGTTTAATCATCCAAAATATTGTACAATTCATCAACATAACTATAATATCCACCATTTTATTATTACAGTAAAATCAAGTAACATAGTTTAATACAATTTGCATTCCCCCTGATGATGCAAATGATGTAAAATATCATAGCTATACACAATACCTTAACCAAAAGCTTTTAATTGATACAAAATAACCAGGTTAACACTATAAACTTTGTTTACATCTCAACTACAAAATTCCTAACTAATACAAAATAACCTGGTTAGGCAACATCATAAGTTAATAATACTTACAAAAGTATTAATATGCTCCCTCACATGATTCATGGACTAGAAGATGGATAGAGGATTCCAAGCACAAAAGACCTTTTTAAATGACTTGACAAAGCGAACAAAACCTGAACTTTAGCAGGACATTATAGAATAACACAACAGTCTTACCAACATCCATTTAAGATATGACAATATAAAGAAGCTCATTGATGAGCTTTAGTATCTTTTCATTAGTAAGGGAATCAGATTTAGACTCTGCAATCAAAGTATTTGTAATAGTTGCATATTGTGACACCATTTGTTCACAAATAAACTCAAACTTAGCGGTGAAGTTGTCTAACCTTGAGTCAATAGTTTTCTGAAGTGTTGCTAGTTTTTTTTTCTTGTAAAAACTTTCCTTTCTTAGTGAGAGGTTTTTTCAATTTTTTGTTGCATGGGTGCTTGAAGGAATAGCTAGGGATCCTTGTGTATTAGAGACCACAACAGGTTCATATTCACTGTTTGATGAAGAATACATTATCATATTATTTAGGCAGTTAGCCTTAACACTTGCTTCATCTATATCCTCATATTTGAGTCATATGGCTCTATCTTTACCCCATACGATGTCCAGTTTGTGCAAGTATGGGAATTTAAAGTTTCACATTCCAATTGCATTCTTGTGATTCTGTAAAAAAGAATTACAGGAAGAACAAGATTAAAAACTTCATAACAAGAAAATATTATAGTTATGAGATAAGAAACTACTAAAATAAGAGTTCAATCAACTTTTGAGTTAGATGTCCTTAGCAAGCACCATTCATCAAACTATTATTTCTCATAATTGATCTTATGCTCAACATCATCCCAATGACAGCCACTTTGCATACACATTTCAGAAATTGGATTGTACTTATTTCTTAACCATTTAATCTTAGAGTCAATGTGGGGATCGATGTCCTTATCAAATTGGGAATCTTGCTCAGCAACATCTTATGCACTTTAACCATGTAATTGTTCTTAAATCCCCCATCTACTTTCCATAAAGGATCGCAAGCTAGCTCTTGAAAAATTTCGACCAAAGCTTCAACCTCATCATCCTTCCAATATTACTTATTCTTCCCCCCTCCCACGAGCAACCATAGCCATTCCTAATCAAAGTATGATAATGTAAAAGGAAATAACATATAACAAAAATAACTTTACTGAAAAATCTAAATACAATGATGTAATCTAATAACTCACTTACACATAGTCAACCAAACATATATGTTCACATAAATGCAATTCAAAAGTAATCCAATAACTCTCAGTTATATATTGCTAATACTAAACAAACAGAGATGTTCAACATTCAGGTACATTAATCATCAAAACATTTCAACAATCTAATAAGCATATGAAACAAACATATCTTAAATTACTAATCCACATCATTTTCATTAGATCTAGTTGTCCATATATTATACATGTTGCTTTCCATATTATTTCTGAATGTCAACGACTCATCAGTTGGACTAATTTATGTAATGTATTCCATTTCATCATCTTCATCACTCTCATCTTCCTCGCTCTCCTCTTCATCTTTAGTGATTAACTCTTATGTATCAAAGCTCATCAACTTACGAATCAAGTTGTGTAGGAGGGAACAAGCCATTATAATGTGAACTTGGGTTTGAATTGAGAAAAATGAAGGAGATGCAAGGATTTTCCATCTTCCTTTCAACAATCCAAAGAATCTCTCAATAACATTCCTTGCTTTGGAATGTTTCATATTGAAGTATTCCTTTGTCGTCTATGGTCGATGGCCATTGAATTCTTTGAGGTGATAGCGTTGCCCTCTATACGGAGCTAGAAATCCATTTGCATTGCAATATCTAGAGTCAACCAAGTAATAACAACCTTCATAATTGAACAATAAGTTATGATTGAGCATCATAACCCAAAGAAAAACCAAATTGGATACTATAACAAAAATTTACTTCGAGGGACTTATAAACCATAAGGTCTTGAGATCACATCTCGAAGCACACGATCATCTTTTGCAAAGCCCTCCCAACTAGGCAATATGTAACATCCTATAATCATGATAAGTCTAAAATAGTGTACAAGTGAGGTAAATGAGAAATTAGAAAGGGCATTTCATGCTTATGCATAATGTGGCATACACATGCACTTGAATAATGAATTTTTGCACATTAAAATAATTGTACATGCATTCATTGACTTATCCCAGGGTATGAAAAATGTTAAGTGATCATGATGTGAATTGTGTTTTGATATGTCTTGAATTTTGGTATGATTGGATTTCAATTAGAACATTTGGAATTAAATGTTATGGATTGGAAAATTGATAGATTAAAATGTACATTTGGACGAGGACAAATGCCAAGTGGTAGGATAAATTGATACATAAAAAATTTGGATGATTTAGCCTATAATTGAGTGACATTTGGCGTAGTTAAATGAGTGACAAATGGACTAGTAATTAAATAAAAAGTGAACCATTCTTGGAATGACATGTGGGCTGATTTAGTAGGGACAAATGGCAACCCAAAATACTTAGAAAAACACACACTAATGAAAAATTATCAAGTCTTGTCCAGGTGATTCCAAAGAAGTCTGGAATCATTGTTGTGAAAAACCAGGAAGGTGAGTTGATTCCCACCCAAGTGCAAATCGGATGGCAAGTATGTATGGATTATAGAAAGTTAAATTATGCTACTCGTAAAGACCACTTTCCCCTTCCTTTTATTGATCAAATGCTTGAGAGATTGGCTGGTTAGGACTATTATAGCTTTTTAGATGGCTTTTCAGGTTATTTTTAGATTCCGATCGCACCGAAAGATCAAGAGAAAACCAAATTTACATGCCCATTTGGTATGTTTGCCTACCGAAGGATGCCGTTTAGAATATGTAACGCACCCGCCATATTTTAAAGGTGTATAGAAAACATTATTTTGAATATGTTGAGAAGATTATCAAGGTATTCATGGATGATTTTAGTATGTATGGATCTTCTTTTGATGAATGTCTTGAGAATCTTGTCATTATCTTGGAACAATGTACTGAAACTAACCTTGTGTTGAACTAGGAAAATTATCATTTTATGGTGAATCAAGGTATAGTTTTAGGCCATGTGATATCTGCTAAGGGTATTGAAGTAGACAAGTCTAAAGTTGATCTTGTTTCTTCTTTACCTTACCCCTCTATTGTGAGGGAAGTGCATTCTTTTCTTGGGCATGTAGGTTTTTATCGAAGGTTCATTAAGGACTTTTCAAAGATAGCCACACCACTATACAAGCTTCTTTAACAAGATGTCTCCTTTGAGTTCAATGAGAAGTGCAAGGAAACATTCAACAAATTTAAGGAGCTTCTCACATTCCCGCTGGTGATTCAACTGCCAGATTGGAACCTCCCCTTTGCAATCATATGCGATTTAAGTGATTATACAATAAGGGTGGTTCTAGGAAAAAGAGTGGGAAAAGTTTTGCATGGAATCTGCTATTGGTACTGTTGTCACCTGCAACCAAATTAAAAAAGAAACTAACTTCTGTTTATACAAATTAATGTAGTAGTGGTAAGTGGATATCATTCCCACAAGAAATTTTAACGGTAAAGTAACGGGGGGTGGGGGTTGTAATTCACGTAAAAATTAAGAATGTAGAAATAACAAAAATCGAAAATTAACAAAAGTAATTGGATCTGAAAATTTAATAAAAAAACCTTAGTTTCGGGTTACCAATGTTTTCACGTTAAAATGGATCCTTGATATAAAATTTCAGTTCATTAGAAAACATTCATTGGGGGATGTTTTCTCTTAAGTGTAAATGACTAGAAACATGTATTCTAAGCATTCTTATTAATCAACATCCTAGATACGATCGTAGGTTCAATTGAATAATAGTTTTAAAAACTAAGAAACCAATAGACAAGATAATACATGTACGACATGCAATTAATCAAGATGAGTATCTTCTTAGAATTTTTGACTCTAACGTAAAGAAGGTAATCCTAATTGCTACTTGTGATTAAAAAAACTGAACGTCATATTTCATTAATCTAGCTATTAAATGAACCAATCCTTAGTTGCGTACCTAGAAATCAATCAATTCAATTAGAAAAAGTAAGTCGGAAGATACTCATTGCTCATCAACAAAACAAACTTCTTTGAAACATCTCACACAAAATATATGATAACATGGCTCCCCTTAACCAAGAAAAGGGGTTTAGCTACTAATAACGGAATTGAAAATAAAAGAAATAATAAAACACATAGTCTCCATCCCTAGTACTTTCCTAAAAAAAACTACGAAAAAATACTTAGAAGAAAATGCATAAACATAAACTAAAACTCAAGGAAAAGCTGTAGGGGAATGCGTGAATAGTAGTATTTTTTTCTCTTTTAATGCCTCCCAATCCCTTCCTTTTCCATCATCTTTTGCAGATCACACCTCCCACGTGTTCAGATTTCAAAGCTCCAACAATATGATCTTCTAAGATTATGAAAATCTCAAATGAATCATATTTGAATTTGAAAATAGATCTGTAGATATTTTCCATCCTTGCACGTGCCCACCCTTAGTCACTGAATTTGATGTCAATCTAGAATTCCCTTTGCATCTTTTTGACTCAATTTCATCTATTCAGTGTTGAAAATCATCTGAGAACATTTAAGAGACAAATCCATCAATTTTGAATAATAATTTCAACACATGAGAGAGATTTATATACCAAATGAATGCAAAATGACAACTTAACAGCTATGCTTTAAAGACTCTAAACCCAACTTAATTGAATTATTCCACAACTGAAAAATAATTGTTATCTGTTGGTTTTTGCTTTGGAAAAATTTTGATCGTATTTACTTAGTGCTAAAGTGATTGTTTATTTTGACCATGTAGTTTTAGAGATCAGAGATAAGAAGGGGGTAGAAAACTTGGTGGTAGACTATATCAGCTGTTTGACAAAGGAAGAAGATGATATTCCTCTACAAGAAACCTTTCCAGATGAGCAATCATTTTCTACTGATGCAACATCACCATAGTATGCAAACGTTTTCAATTTTTTAGTTACTAAAAAATTATCTATTGGTTTGTCAAAGGCTCAGAGGGATAAGCTACAGAGTGAAGAAAAATATTACGTATAGGATGACTCGTATCTTTGGAGGCACTGCGTAGATTAAGTTATCAACAGGTGTGTACTGGAAAATGAATCATCATCAATTTTATCCTTCTACTATTCGTATGCTTATAGAGGACATTTTGGAGTGAAAAGGACAGCTTATAAAGTCTCAATTCTAGAAATCAAGTTAATCCTAGAGAAAACCGTGCAGCCCAATATGAAGGATTGGAGTATAAGACTGGAAGACACACTATAGGCCTACAAGACGACTTACAAAACACTAATTGGGATGTCGCCATATAGGCTAGTGTTTGGGAAGGCATGTCATCTTCCAATGGAATTACAACATAAGGCATATTGGGCTATTAGAAGATGCAACATGAATTTGGATGATGCGGGAGTGCATAGGAAGTTGTAGCTTCAAGAGTTGGAAGAGATGAGGAATGAGTCATATCAAAATGCAGTGATATATAAGGAGAGGACGAAAGCTTTTCATGATAAGATGATTTCGAGAAAAGTTTCTCGGTGGGCCAGAAAGTGTTACTATATCATTCCAAACTCAAACTCTTTTTAGGTAAGTTGCATTCCCATTGGGTTAGTTCGTTTGTTATCACTCATGTCTTTCTTTTTGGTACAGTGGAGATACGGAGCCTCAAAACTGACAAGACATTCAGAGTGAATGGTCATCGCTTAAAGTTATATTATGAGGGGTTCCTAACGGAGGATTTGGAGGTGGTGATGCTAGAGGATGTGATTGGTGTCACTTGATGGACACTACTAGAGGTAGAACCAAAGACGTTAAACAAATGCGCTACTTGGGAGGCAACCTAAGAGGTGTTAATTTCTATCTTTTACATTTTTGCTTTTACTATTTTCATAAGCTGCTCCATTTCTTGCATTTGATCATACATTGAGGACAATGTAAGTTTCAAGTGTGAGGGTGGGGTACATTAGTTTTTATGCATGTTTTTGAGCTTAATTGTAGATTATGTGACTTCTTAGGCGGTTTTCAAAATCAATCGAACAAAATAAAATTTTTTCTTATTTTCTATTCCTTTTAAGATTATTTAGTCATAATTAGAGTGTGAATTTATTAATAAAATCCATAGCAAAATTTGGCATATACTTTTGTTTTTGTGGTTTGTTAATGTGTATTATTCTTAAAAGAACGGTGACTAGTGGTAGACAAAAACCAGTGAGGTTTTGAGATGTATTAGATTGACACATCTATATTAGTCTCACTGCTTTGTTTGTTATATGTGACCTTCATGACATATGCATCCTTGCTTTATGTTGATTTTCTATTTGAGACCACATTTTTATCACATGCATTTTTATGAAAATGATTAGGCATTCTTTGTTGATTACAAGCTACATTAGCCAAATAGCCTACCCAACTATGTCAATGTTCCTTTTCTAACCCCCTTTGAGCTTTATTATCCTTTTCTTTTATATAAACCACATTAATTGCACATAACTAAATGCCTTACCCAAGTCTTAAAGCTAGTGGAGAATTTTTTAATTCTTAATGAATGTGATTGTATAAAAGCCTAAGTGTGGGGGTATGCATATATGCAGGTTAGTTATATTCGTTAAAATTCCATGTTATAAATTCTATGTTGATGCAACTTCTATCACTTTTACTTTTGAAAAACAAAAAGAAGAAAAGAAAAGGAAAGAAAAAAAGTGAGTTTGAATAAAAGTATCAAGGAGGACATACAATTGTTGTGAAATGTTGTTATTAATAGTTTATCCTCCTTAAGTTTTATTGATTGGGTGTTCAAATATATTGCATATGAGGCAGGTGTTGTTTTGGATGGAGCATTTTTTTGTGTTATGTTAATGTGGCTTATGGTGTGAGCTAAATTGAGTTTTGAAACATAGTTGTTGCATTCTTCATGGCTGACGGTACCTAGTTTTGAATGAATGTTAACTTGTGCGATTGATATCTCATTGAGTGTTACTTTTGCTTCACTAGCTTGATGGCTTTTATGCTACATTACCTAACATACATCACACCTTACCCTTACTCACATTACAACCCTAGAAAAGTCCTTTGACTCATGATTATGCATGTGACTTTTAATGGTGGAGAAATGAAATGCTATGTAAAGTTATGGACTGTTGAGATTATGAATGGTGTTTGAGTGTACCCATGGAAATATCTTGTTCAAACACTTTTTATCCAAGTCTATCTCTAGATTACTTAGTTTCTAAAGGTGGCAAATATTGATTGCTCATGAGTAGAAGCTTTGAATATTGAGTTTTTGCTATAGGATTTGAAAGTCATTCATCTTTACTTATGGTTATCTATTCTTAAGAAATGTGAAAAATGAGTAAATTTTTGGTTTGTGATTTTGATTTTGACGATTTTCCCAAGGGTGGTCAAAAGCTAAGTGTGGGCGAACTTGATATGTGCTTAAATGTTGATTCATTTGATATACTACACTTAGTAATTAATGTCTTAGAAATGCTTAAGATACTCACTTTAGCTTATATTTGATTTTAGGTACATTTCGGAAGTAAAGGAGCTACATTGACTGGAAAGCATGCTAATTGAAACCATCTTTTCCATTCCATATTCACTTGTCTTTGTGGAACAAAAAATGACAAATATTAGAGCAAGTAAAGACAAGAAAATCAAGATGATGAAGCTGCATGGAAATTGCATATGATAGCCCCATGTAATGTGTTTTATGAGAATTAAATGAAGATAAGAGGCAGCTGGAAGAGAAGCAAAAACGGCAGCATAATATGAAGGAATCGCTACAACAAATACACACACATGTTAAAATGATGTAGCAGATAGAAGCAAGAAGGATTGCATGTTGCATTTTAAACAAAAATTTACGCCATTCTGCGTTAAACGTAGACAACGTCTATGTTAGGAAAGCTTTTAAAATAAAAGAGAGACACGCACAGTAACATGTGGGGAATGTGAACAATGTAGATGGACCAAAAATTAAATCACTAAATAGAGAGGAGTGCAGAAGAGAGGAGTGGAGGCACTAGGTCTTTTTCTTCATTCTTTCACCACTGAAGCAACTATGGAGAAGATTGTTCATGTTTGGAGCATAAAAATGGAGATGGAAGACTAGCTTCCTGACGCTAGTTCAATGGGAATATCAATATGAAGTTACGATTAAGCTATTTTTATCATTTTAAGGTTGTAATTTCTTTTCAGATTGTTGTCTTGTTGGTGTTGATTTGATCAGTTTTGGGATGAATAATCTTAATACGTTATTTTGATTGTTCTATTTCGAATCTATTGCTTAAACATCGAATGTAATCTGTAATTGTTACTTTTGATGATTGTGAGTAGCATCTAATGATCCTATATCAATAGAAACAACATAACTTAGGTTAGGTAACCCAAACGTGTGAGGTTACTGCTTATATTGATTATTTTCCACTTCGTAAAGCAGCTGCCAAATTAAATATAGAGATCGTATCCTAGGTTATTTAGTAGTTAGGTTTAATTAATGATTGTATCTTGATTAAACAAAACCTAAGGGAAAATCGATATTAGTAGAATGTTCTATTAGTCTTAGATTGATAGTCCGAAGAGAGTTGTAAATATGTTAGGGTGATGAAATATGCTTGATCGTGTTTAGGTCGAGATTGAACCTAGAACTAGACCTTACTTTTATTCGACATTTTAATCATTTTCAATCGCTTATTTTACTTTGTTTTCGATAGTATACTTTTATTTTATTTTCTAAATTGATAAAAATCTAAAAAGCCTCCTTTTATATTTTCCTTGTATCAATTAATTTTGGTTACGGAAATTAAGCGAATATTCCCTGTGGATTCGATCCTGAGTCTCCCTAACTATAAATTTTAGTATACCTCAGGTAAATTTTGTAGCATACTTGACACACGCTGTCAACAAATTTCAAGTATCAACAAGTAAGCAAATTAAATATCCTTTAAGGTTCAAAATAATAAACAGGCCTTTAAAGGAAAATAGGATAAAGGTTAATATGTAGGTAAAATCAATGAAAAAGGCTAAGGCTTAACTTGTTTATTCCTAAAGGTCAATTTTTATGGTATGGTGATTTTTAAAGAAAGAGGATAAACAATTTGGTGAATCTAAATGTCTTCATTATATCATTGTTTCTAATTTAAAAATATGGACTCAACATGCATAACAAAAACAAGTTCTAGATTTATCCCACTATACATGATATCCGACATATGAAAGAATAAAGAGAGCTTAAAAACTTTGGAAATTTGCTCTTTAAGCTCAAAAGATAATGAAAAAAATTTGGGTATATATATGTGTGTGTAAATAATATGCAAATTTTATTCAAATTGAATATTTCAATGATTATGAAAAAATATGACTTAAAAACTAATTTTATTCTAGCTATAATCCTTTTGCACACCATTTCAAATAAATATTCAACAATAAAGTAGAATAGTAATGGACATATGTCAACCAATGCAAGACATCAGTTCATAAAATATTATAATCAAGATTATAATAAGCTTAAAGAAATCATGTTACGAGTCACTCTTGCAATTTCAATTATTAGTAGCTTACATATATACTGGATCAATCACCTAGTTCTTCCACGTAAGGTGATCAAGGAGCTAGATAGAATTATAAAAGAATTTATTTAGTCGGGGTCCGTGGACAATGCAAGGAAAGCAAAAGTAAAATGGGATGAGGTCATAAATATAAAATAACGAGGCAGCTTAGGTATACTATCTACACATATAAGGGCAAAAGTTCTTTGCAAGAAAAAAATGGAGATTACTCATGGACGAAACTTGTAGCATCCCACTCCCGCAAAACCCGAACCTGATATCGACGGTGATATCCGAGTTCGTGCCCGCGAAAGTGGCATACTAGAGCACTCAGTCATTTACAAACCGGTATAAATTTTTTTGAAACGCTAATGTAGACAGAAGTCTATTTTCAAGGCCAAATAAGTTAAAAGTCGATAAAAAGATGTTTTCAATTCAATAGCCAATTCCAATTTCAATCATAACCCTTTT
>JAOSBP010000001.1:7515570-7527505 GCA_027563825.1 Erythroxylum mucronatum | reverse complement strand
AATAATAATAATAATAATAATAATAATAATAATAATAATAATAATAATAATAATAATAATAATAATAATAATAATACCAACAACAACAACAACAACAACAATAAAAATAATGATATAAAAAAATGATATATCTATAAAATAATAAGATTTTTAAAATTATATTTATTAATAGAAATTTAGTTCAAATTATTCATTAATTATTCATAAAATATACTTGACAATGACACTAAGTCCAATGGGATAATAAGATAGCAAATTATGCTTAACTTTTTTTTTTGGATTCGGTGGAAACCCTGCTAGCGGAGCCTGAAATTATGCTTAACACTAACATTAATCCCAAGAAATTGATATAACAAGAAAAATTAATCATTACTAATATGAGTTCAACAGAACAATGAGACATAAAAAATTAATTAGAGTTGATATTAATTTACATGGGCCAATATGATTAAAAAATTAACAACCATATCGCTAACTCTAATATGTTGATATAATAAAAAATTAAATTAACGAATTTTACTAATTATAATTCAACTGGTAATTATTTATAATTTATGAATTATAATTAAAATATGAGAAATTAATCATCTTATTTTGTTTAACAATATTATATAAAAAATTAAAGAGCTTGGTTTATTATCATTTTTTTTGAAACTAGCTTGGTTTATTATCATATAAAAATTAATAAACATAAACCTAATTATTATTTCCAATATGATAAATTAATATCATTCAATAAATAAGAATTATATATCAAATAAAATTGTACTTTTTAACAAAAATAATGATATGAAAATATGACATATCTTTAAAATAATAAGATTTCACAATTTTATTCATTAATGAGAAAAATCAATCAAATTATTTACTTAATTATTTATAAAATTTACTTAGACAATGACACTAAGTCCAAGAGGTTCATAAAATTAATAATTATTAATATGAGTCCAACTCACCAATAAGATATGAAAAATTAATTAGAATCGACATTGATTTGCATATGCCAATATGGTTAAAAAAAAGCAACTTTATCACTAATTCGACCACTATCATTAACTAATTTTTTATCAATTGAATTTGGATCCTTTTTTTTTTAATTTTAAGCTTTATTTTAGATTTGGATTTAGAGTATCATTCGACTCTAAACTCAAAGTCTAAAATTTTTAAATAAAATGATATCATCTTAATTTATGATATTGTTTTTAATATTTTAAAGTTTTAAAAATATAATTTAATCTTTTGATTTTAACCTAATCAAAATTCAAACAACCTAAATCTAATTGAGTTTCACATAACTCAAACTCGATTAGATTCCAACAGGAACTCAGAGTTAGAATCTTGCACCCCATCAAATTTTGAGCTAATTTTTTTAGCTCAACCTGACCCGATACTTTGTACTTCATCTGATTCATAATAAGTGTCGTTTTAGATATGGTTGGGTCGGCCATTTTAGGCCCAGTCCTAGGCCCAGGCGTCGACGGCCCATTAGTAAGAGGCAACCTCCCTTACATACATGAAGACCTAAACCTAGCAGGAATCTCCTATATAAGGTACTGTTTCACCTTGATACAGGGATGAGGCATAAAGCCCTAGCTCTCTCTCTGTTCTCTACGACTATTTTCCTCTTACAAATACTGACTTGAGCGTCGGAGGGGCCTTCCGGGTATCAACCCCGAGGTGCCTTATCTGTTTTGCAGGTATTCTATAGCCGAGAACAATCAGAATCATGAATCCGGACAACCATGTTCAGCCCCGGAAAAATCTGGCAGAACCAAGATATATTTTAATTATTTAAAATAAGTGTCATTTTTGACTTTGTATGCATGTTTATAATTTTACTTTCAAAATTAACCTTTAATTTCTCTCTTATCTTAATTACACACGTCACAATAAAACTACATTTATTATAAATCGGAGGAAGTAAAACTTAGGGTGAAAAAACACCTAGAATTCTGGATACTTCCTGAGATGGTAACTCTGATATTAGAATATATTTAACAAGATAGCGAAAACTGAATAATTAGATCGACCTTAGACGACATTAAATTTTCTTTGATGTGATTCATTTTGTTAAACGTGTGGCGTTGAATTTGCTTCCTCCACAAACCCACGACCTTTTTGCCCACATGCCTTTATCTTGATGAACCTTCCCATCACGTTCGCAGTCGCTGATTCTGGCTAAAGTTTTCAATTTTCCCATTCTGAATCTTTCCTGGGTATGTAAGGCTTTATCACAGCCCGTCCCCTCTTTTGCTTTACATAGCCCCTGTAACTTGTTTTGTTCTTTTGTTGGTAATATTTGAATTTTGTCTTGGAAGAAAATGATTGGAATTTCCGA
The DNA here is from genome assembly GCA_027563825.1 of Erythroxylum mucronatum. Lineage (NCBI taxonomy): Eukaryota > Viridiplantae > Streptophyta > Magnoliopsida > Malpighiales > Erythroxylaceae > Erythroxylum > Erythroxylum mucronatum. The sequence goes on along the minus strand of JAOSBP010000001.1, from coordinate 7,525,167 downwards.
GTTTTATAAACTGTATTAACTGGGATGTCAACTGATAATGTCATAGCAGGTACTTCTCGTTAGAGGTACTTGAATATTTCAGAGCGTGAACTGTCCTAGTTAGACAAAACTTGATATTTCTAGTACGGGTAGTACAGAATTAAGATAATTACGTAGTGTTGAAAACAGTAGTTCAAGACCAATGCGAGGTCTTTAGGCTTAGTTCGTGATAGGTTTCAATCCACTCTGAATATGAGTGTTGTACTAATACATGAACTGGTCCAGTAGTGTGTAATTGGTCTTTGCGCTTGTGTTTCAAGCATGATTCTTTCATCTTTTTGTTTGTGATTTTTTCGCATTTACTCTCTAGGGAAATTTGTTGCCAGTCAGCTGATAAAGTTTTTTGTGCAGCTTCAGTGTTTACCTACATATAATTAGTGTAATTTATAGTAATTATCACTAGTTCTGATTGAGTTGGATAATTTAGGAAGATGCTGGTAGGTGATGGGAAAAATCTATGACAACATTGATGAAACGAAATATGGTTGCAACTGTAGAAGATCCTTATTCTTCAAAAATTTCATTGGTCAGTATGCGAGTAATTATTTGTTAGGATAACACCATGGCCATTTATGTTAGTCTAAAGGATATGGGATTTGGTACTTGTTTGCTCCATCTTTCCCTGTCTCTTTGGTTCTCATTCATCTTTTTTGGCAGTACATTGATGCTGATAGGCTCATTGCTGTTTCCTGTGTTAACCTCTACCATGCAGTCAAGCTCTTTTACTGTAAGTGCTTTTTAGTGATACCTTCGTACAGTGATTAGCTTCAACTAGCATTGAGAAATTAAAATATTGGCAACACCACATACTGCAAGTAGAAAATTAGTTTTTAATGTCAGAAAATCATTTGTGCTACCGAATGGGCTTCTTGTATAGAAATGAGGTTATTTTGGTTGATTAAACTTCATATCTATGACCAGAAGTTGCTTTTCATCCGTATCTTGTTCCCTTTCTAAACCCAATGTTTGTATGTCTTTGATGTTCTTGCATACAATTGAAGCCATCTTGGAGCAATATGACACCTTTCTTGGAGGCTGTAAATTGCCATGGTGTTTATACACAAATGCCAATTATTTCTTTTTATAAATAAGATGATGATTACACTTTGATCCATACTCATCTTGAGGGGGACTGTTAAGAATATTCATAATTTTTGGAAATGTTAGTTTAATATTAATTGTTTATATTAATATTGTTTGACATTAGAATATTTTGTCATTAAATAACTCATTCCCATCGTCGCTATGAATGGGCACCTAATGTGTTATGAAGCCTAAATACAAACATGATAGAAAAGATGTAAGCTCTGTATTGTATCTGTCAGTGTGAGCCCTTAAGACTAAATCACGTAAATCTCTTGTTTTCCTCTTTCTTTACCTTTATTCTCTTTTTGATTAATAATTATTTAACATTTCAACATAAATTTATCTTGGTGAATAATACTTCGACATTTAATGATATCAGCATTGGACAAATGCCATGAAAGTGCAATATTTATTTCTGAAGTGATGTAGGACAAATCATGAAGTACATAAGGGATGTACTTACTATATATAGCTTGATGTTTCTGCAAAGATAATGATGATGACGATTGGGCCTAGAAGAGTCTAAGAAAATTTGGTAATTATCGACATCTTGTGTTTTCAGGGTTTTGTTATAAGCCATCTTAATCACTGGTGTGCATAAAACAATTGTATTTGAAGCTACATTAGATGCGTCATATATTACAGTGCTTAGCCTGCCAACCATGTCTTAGGTGATATTCCTCATCTTAGTTGGCATCTTAAAAGCTTTTCTGGCCTTTGTTCTTGGAAATCATCTCACTCAATTTTTGAGTTCTTTTAAGCAATTTTTTTATGTTTGCCTAAACTATAGCGTAGGAACGAGAGCTTTGCTTGGCTTGCTTAGGGTTGTTGAATTGTATCTGGATAGCTGTGTTGCTTTACAAATTGCGATGTCATGACTAATTTCTTAATGCTGCAATTGATAAAGTTCCTTGCTATTTTCTTATTCATTAGAATGATTTCTGTGTACCTATTTTAACTCCAGGAGAGTTTTCTGCAACACTTGTTCGATTTTATGATGTGCTTGCCAGGTTTTTCCTTCAAAATGTCACTTCATCCTTATTCTAAAGTTATTATATAAGAAATATAATGAGGAGAATGCTTATGGATTTGAATGTTACTAGAAATTAACCCCTTTGTAATTTCAATATAATCTTCCCTCAAATGTTTACTGAGGGTCCTCGAAATGTTCTTAAGCAATGATGTGCTCAGCTATTTATAGTTGACTTAAGTGGGGCCACAATAATTGATCACATTCAATTTTCTTTTTCAATCAATTGATTCTTGCTGTACTGTGCCTTATGCAAGGGAAATTGTTGTTTTGAGAAATGATAAAAGAAAGTACACGTTCTAAATTTGCATTGAAGGACACAGCATTAAATTTACTGGGTATTTTGCAGTGGAGGTAAGTGTTCATATGCTTTTTGAGCACTTATGTTTTTTCTTATAGTATCAAGTAAAGGCCAAATGCGATTAATAATATAGAGGGACAAATATTTCAGCACTTGTAGAACTTTTTTCATTTTAAAAATCAGTCCTAGTTCTTTAATTTCACTATTGAGTGTAAATTCTTTCTATGCTTGGAGAAATCTCAATCCAGTTTTTTTGGATGGTTAACTCTTACTGAAATTTTAAATTTTGCAATAAATTAAAAGCATTACCTATCAATAAACTTGAATATTTAACTCCTTGCTCTGATATCAAACCTATTGTGGCTGCAGTGCCACCAGATATTTCTTGTAGTTCACTTTGCTTTCTGTTGATGATTTTTTTTGTTCTAGCCCTTAAAAAACACTAGTAAACGGGACTTGCATGGAATGGGTGCTTGGGTGATAAGCATACTATCAAGGGTTTAGAGATAATGGGGAAAGTTTAGGAAGTTGACCACTGTTGCGGGATTGGTGACTTAAGAAAGTGTACCTTTTTATTTAAACTAGAGGTAAATTTGCAATGAACTACTTGTGTGATAAATCTATAAGTTTAGGGATTAAATTCTGAGAAATTAAAATTTTTGTTTCTCGATTGCGAAAAGCTGAGAGCCCTTATGTAGATTACGAATTTGCACCTGCATCCCTAAATAGATGTAAATTTTTCTAGGTTGAAAAAAGCTGATCCTAAAATTGAGTAATTCTCCATCCTGCTTTTATCCAATCATTGTGAAAAGTTTAGAGTTTTGATGTACATGCTTTTATTCCTAATTGCAGCCTGATCTCAGAATCCCAGCACCTACTATTGGTAGTTTAAATTCGATTTTTAGTGCAGTTCCGCTGGGTATAAGAAGAGGATCATTGAATCCCTTAGTTTCTCGTAAGAAGTGGGTCCTGCTTTGCACTGTACATATTGGGACTATATCTTTAAATGATCAAGAGAAAGAGTCATGGCAAGCATGTAGAGAAGCTCTTTCAGCATTTGATCTGAGTGTTGAGGAGAAAGACAAGATGCTTGCAAAAGCATTTGGCCACATCCATTCTCCTTATTGGAGTGAAGAACGAAAACAAGAAATTCCAAAACTTGAAATTGCAGATGAGATCTTGGATTATTTGAGGAGTCTTGGTCTTTCCAATGATGATCTATATAAGCTGCTGAAAAAGTTCCCAGAAGTTCTTGGTTGTAGTCTTGAACAGGAATTGAGGAATAATGTGAAGATCCTGGAAACAGATTGGGGAATATCAGGAAAAACACTGCATAAGCTTCTTCTTCGAAATCCAAAAGTATTGGGTTATAATGTTGACTGTAGGGGTGATTGTATGGCAAAATGCACACGGTGCTGGGTTCGGTTTTAACTGCCATTGATCTTGATAAACTGTCCCCCCTGAAAACATAGTAAGTTGTAAAGGTATATCACTTTTCTTCTATTCTTTTGAGATTATGCTTATACCATCTGGCTTTACGGTCACTTTCATTGCTAGAATTTGCTACCTTGTTTCTCTTCAGAGATTAGTTCAGCTCAAAGGCTAATATTTCAACAGCTTACAGAGGACCGGAAATTTTAAAAAAAAATTAGCCACAAACAACTAGTTAGTTAATTCTTAATTTTAGTTTCTCTCATTGTAATGCAACAATTATCAGCTAGACAGTGTGGCCTGTACTTTTAGTATCTGTTTATAAGTATTCCAACCTCATACACATGTATTCTTCAGGTAGAGAGTCTAACCACCAGATGTAAACTCAATTCAGGATCACAAAAGCTGGAACAATAAGGGTAGACTTATAACTTACTGATTGTTCCCAGCGGCATGCAATGACGCCTCTGGCAGTGCGGGTGGCATGTCCTTGCACATCTGATGGGCCACAATTGCCATGGCTTGCTTTTGACCCACTTCTTTTCACAGTTGAATTTGCAAATCTACATATGTATGTGTGTGTCTCATATCTGGCAGCTGCTCTAATTAGTTGGTTGTCACTTGACACCCTGTAAGAAGTAAAATGTTAAAGATTTAAGATCTTGTATCATAGCATCTTGTATTTTCTTAAGGCCTGTCGGGTTGGATGTTAATTAATGGAATATAACGGAATGATTTATAATATAATGAAATATAATATAGTGAAAAGTTGTTTAGGAGGAATGAAGTGATCATAGTGAAATATTATTTGTAAGATGGATTTAATGAAATAGAATGTATAATAAATCACTATTATACTATTTATATTAAAATAGTTGTTGGAGGAGGTTTAACTTTATAATTTTAAAACAGAAATTATGTCCAATTAAAAAGTAACGGTTGTAACTTGTTTAAGTCGCAATTGTGACATAATTTTTTACATTTTATATTTTAAAATAATAATTATTTTATTATTAATTATATAAAAATATTATTATTAATTATTTAATAAATTTTATTTTATTATATTCTATGTGATTTATATTTAAAAATAATTTATTTATATTTTTATTTATATAGTAATATTTACAAACAATTAAAGAATAATTTTTTTATATTTTCTATTTTCATTAATAAAAATTTTATTAATTTTTTTATTTTATTATTAATTATATACAATTTATTATTATTAAATAAAAATATTATTATTAATTATTTAATAAAATTTATTTTATTATTATATTCTATTTAATATATTAATTTTATTTAATATATATTTATTAGTTTACGTTCTATCTTAAACTCTCGAGGTTTTTTATTTTTACTGCTTATGATAAAATAAAACGTAAAATAAAATTCTCCACTTTCATCTCATTTCATTTAATTCTAGTATAAAACTTTCTTCCGAACAATGGATATGTGTTTTGTTATCTGTTCCGATTATGAAACCGTCTACCAAACAGCCCTAAGACCTAAAGAATCCCATCTAAATTAGGCATTGTTGTTAAAAGTTGAGATTAATATTTTAAAAATTAAATAAAAATTAAATCAATAAGATAAAAAGTTTAAACATTATTAAACTATTATAAAAATTATATGATAAAAATTGAATAAAATTTAAAAATTTAAAATAAAATTATAAAAATCATCTTTACTGTCAGACCCGTTTGGCTGATCGTTGGGATTGAAACTGGACCACATATTTCAAGATTTTGTACAAATCAATTTCCCAACTTAAGAAATTAGATCAATGATTAGCCTGAATTGAAACCCCGTGACAGACTGCCGTATTGCACATAGACACGACCCGCACGACACATCAGTAAAAAAAAAAACGGATACAACATTCAAAATTATGTAAAAGGATAATTCCAACCAACCAAAAGGATGGGTGCTGCGGAAAAAAAGTGTAAAGTGTAAACGGTCTCCGAAATATGAATTCTACACACCAAGAACCACAAAAAATATAATATATATATCGGAATTTTTAAAAACCAAGCTACTTAAACAGTCTTCTTATAATCGGAAGGCCACATCACCTTGCAGCTGCTCCGGGATAAGCCTCCCCCTCCCACAATCAGTTCTTAAAAAAACCCCCCAAAGGCCCATTTTGCTAAACTACAGTCATATCATAAACCACTTCTTACCCAACTCGCTCGAATCTGGACATTATAGCTGAAAGCCTGACAAGGGCCAACTAGTTTTTGGGGCCGATGTCCTTGAGAGCACAGATCTGCTCTTCTCCCATGGAAGACATCACAGTCACGACCAAATCTTTTCCGTCAGCAAATCCATCCTTAATCTGCGCAAATTGAAAACCCCATCTCAAAAATGAAACAAAAGGTATGTATAATTCTGTTGTTTGATGTAGTTCCTTTGGTGACTAACCTGAGTCAGTAAATTTTCATCCGTTGGAAGCCTTAGGTCATCCTTGGTATTGCCGTTCTCAGTAAGGAGACTGACCTGAAATTTCAGATTATGTTTAATTAACAACTCAACAGCTAAAAGGGATAAAAGAATCGCTACACAAAAAGGAACGGAGAAAAACGAGGAGCTATATATCATACAAATCCATCTTCAGAGATATCAATCAGTTGGTAGTCAGTACGAGTAACATGAGGAACCTGAAAAACAAACAAACGTGAATAATTAAAAGGGAACAAGATGCAGTAAACGGAACAGAAGCTAATATAGTCATTCAACATAATGCATACATACGTCACAATTGTGGGAAGAAGGAACAATATCTTCCAGTTTCTTTCCATTAAATATGTCAATACCAACAAAGTGACACTTAGCATGACCGTGCTTGCCGGTCTTCGATGTGGAAACTTCCACCACCTGCAAAAACAAAAATCAAGGCACGTTGACTACCAATCGTTCAGCGAAGGATTTACGAAACATCTGATATCTTCTTCTCAATTATAATTGCTTTTTAAAGATATTTTAAATCAATAAACACTAACTGCTTATCTAAACCTCCACAAAATACCAAAAGAATATTTCAATTATCATTTTCTATAACATCATACAAAAACTAATACTCGCAATCAGGACATATCAGAGGATTTCTCTTTAAACCAATCAGAACAGAAGACAACAAATAGAGCATGTTTGGATCTGAACTTATCCAAACACAAAACGAATCGCAGTGATCGAAAACAAAATCTCACAGCATCCACAAGAAAATCTGAAGACACGAATCATACTCAAAAGACTCGCTCACACAGATCTAATCCAAACACAGTAACATAAAGGTCGAAGCACCTTGCAGGGGCGGTTCTTGATGACGATGTAACCATTCTTGCGGATGGTTCCGGCCTGCTGAGGATAGGTCTTGGAGGCGCCGGCGTCGGCCTTCGATTCGAAGTGGTGCTCCTCGTCGGACATGGTGGCGGCGATCGGGAACAGAGAGAGAGAGTGATTGGGAAAAGAAGAAGGAGAGAGCAGATAGACTGAAGCTGAGATTTATTGTATTTATGAGGGTATATCGTAATTTCAGAGGAGGATTAGGGCTTCGAAAAGTCTGAGTGAATATGGACCGTTGGATTAGCGAAAATGAACGGGTACAGATGAGATTAATAGCTATATGTATCTATGCGTGCGTTATACGACGCTAAAGTCACGTGGGCTGCTCGTGATTTTATTTTAAAATCATGAACTATAAGGCAGGAGTCGGGTCAAGAAGAGCTCGAACTTGACTTGAATTTGTTTTAAAAGATCCGAGTTAGCTCGATATCCAAACAAGTTTTTTGGACCACCGTTCGAATCTGAATACAATCAATGTAATGTGCCAGAAAATGATGTCAGTTTTATCTATTAACAAACGATAGTTTTTGTTTATCGGCTTTCAAGTCCTCTGTGTCGGTTAACTAATTTTTACTATATTTCATTAAATCTTATCCATATATTTATATAAAGTTTATATAAATATGTGAACATAATTAAGTAATACAGAATTGGAACATCTCCAACCCTAATCATTGTTGAAAGAGACGTTCAGGCTCCAAATTGGACCATATAACTTGAACTCAATTTCTATTTTCCAAATTGGACCATATAACTTGAACTCAATTTCTATTTTAAACTTGATTTTTATAAAAAAATTGAAACTCGACCTAAAACCAATCAAATTAAATAGAACTCGTTGAGTTTAAACCGAATCCCCTGAAATGCCAAACCTACTAAATAGTACTATTTTCACGACGACGACGACGACGAGGAGGCTCTTCTTACCAATCATGAACGAAGACGCAGGCACTTGACGCCAAATGATTCGTGCCATTACTGTGGCCACACGGAGACAACATTACATGTGGTCCGAGATTGTATCTGGAGTCAAGCGTTATGGACAAGACTGCAAGACCAACTTCCTCCTGGGTTCTGGTCAGGTACTATTATGCGCGACTGGCTTTCTACTCACTTAGTTTCTGTTTCCCTTCTGCAAGATGGCACACATTAGAGCACGTGGTTTGCTGTTGCTTGCTGGAGATTCTGGACCTCCCGAAACGAAGAGGTCTTCAATGGAACTCAGCCCAGTGTACGACTCCTATTCCACTCCGTCCGCTCACAAAGTAAGGAAATCGATCGCCCTTTCCACGCCCCCACCACTGGACGACAATGTGGTGAGCCGTGGAGGAATCCGCAATGGACACCATCCCCTCCAAACTGGGTTCGCCTAAACATAGATGGCCCTATGACGACATAAGGGCAATAGGCGGTCGCTGGCGGGGTCCTCAGGGATCACACGGGACGTTGGATCATGGGGTTCACGCAGAACATTGACGTTTGCACACCGATTGAAGCTGAGCTTTGGGCCATTCTCCAAGGGTTGACCATAGCCCACCAACTGGGATATCCGTTGGTCCAACTACATTCTGACTGCAAAGAGGTAGTCGACCTCCTTAACAATGATAGCGACGACTTCTGGGGGAACACCATCCTTGGACAAATCCGACTGCTCTTGGATCAAGACTGGCAAAGTAGATATTCGCCATGTATACAGGGAAACTAACATTTTGGTGGACTCTCTAGCCAAACTCGGTTTTGCACTACCAGTAGGACTCCATGTACTAATACACCTCCCGGTCATGTAGCAGGGTGGTTGTTACCGGTTGATTCACTAAGCAATGTTTTGCTTCTTTTGTATGTCACAAAAACAAAAAAAAGTTCAATCAAGCCCAACTTGACCCAATCATTATTTTTAATTTAAAATTTGAAATAAAACTTTTTCTAAGTTTCAAAATTAAAAAAAGTTCAAGCCCCACCAAAAGCTCGATCAAACTACATCAGGACATGGGTCGAATCCGGACTTATTTACCAAGCCTAACGTCAATCCTAATTTGAAACTTTTTTTTTTTTTGTGAGAAGGAAAGAAACAAAGAAGCCTAAAGCCTTAAGAAAGCAATAGAAGCAGCATCATTAAGAAGAAACTGACGAAGTCTTGGCCCTGGGGACTCCCAAATAGACAGAAGCTGAGGATTAGAGGATCCCTGCTTAGCTAGAAAATCCGCACACTAATTACCTTCTCTATAAGTATGCACAATAGAACACTCCCAATCACGCTGAATCAAATGCCTAATGTCCTCAATAATATGGAAGTAAGGGTGAGACGGAGGACAAAGCCCCTTAACTAATGAAATAGCTTCAAGAGAATCTGACTCCAAGATAA
>JAOSBP010000001.1:7500273-7511316 GCA_027563825.1 Erythroxylum mucronatum | reverse complement strand
CTTCTTGAATCTTTAAAGAAACGGTTATTCAGTTGAGTTCTGTAACTAACTCAGACTGATACTTCCGTCTTCTTTTCGCTTTCGTCTGCTTATTGTAACGTCTGCTTTTTTGCTTCGTCTATTTTTCTGCTTCGTCTGTATTTCTTGCTTCGCCTGCTTTTTATCTTCGTCTTTTTTTCTCGGATAGTTTCCGTCTATTTTTTTACTTCAGACTATATTTTACTTTCAATACCTTCCGTCTACATTTCTACGTCTGTATTTGCTTTTGTCTTCTTTTCAGTTAGCTATCTTCCGTCTGCTTTTTAGCGTCTCCTTTTTGTACTTTGCTAACTTACGTCTGCTTTTGTTCCGATATCTTCCGTTTGTATTTTACTTCGATATCTTCCGTCTATTTTTCTTCGATATCTTCCGTCTGTTTTTCTGCATTTGTATTTGCTTCTGTCTTCTTTTCAGTTAGATATCTTCCGTCTGCTTTTCATTTGTCATCAAAATTATTCATCGTGTAAAGTCATTTTGACTTAACATAATTCACCCCACTCCTTGTTGCTACTCTAGCTTTGATTTGTTTATCCACCTTAATGGCCATGTTCACCATGTCCTCAATCTCTAAGTAGTGATGCAACTCCATAACATTGGCTATCTCCCTATTGAGTCCACTAAAAAATATGGCCATTGTAGCCTCTGGGTCCTCCTCTGAGTTGGCTCGGATCATATCCACCTCTATCTCCTTATGGTAGTCCTCCACTGATTTAGACCCCTGAGTGAGTCTTTGAAGTTTCTGGTGCATCTCCCTGTAATAGTAAGAAGGCACAAATTGCTTCCTCATGTAAGCCTTCATATCGTCGCAGTAGTAATTAGTATCTCTCCATTTCTCCTGCTGGATTTCACCAACTGATCCCACCATATTAGTGCATAATTTGTAAATTCAACAGTGGCTAGCTTTACCTTTTTATCTTCAGAAAAATTGTGGCACTTAAAAACCAAATCCATCTTCCTTTCCTACTCTGGGTAAGCCTCTGCATCATTCCTTGCTTTGAAGGTTGGGATCTGCATCTTGATGGATTTAAGGTCTGCATCTCTCCTGTTAAATGGCTCAACTCTCTGAACTCTCCTAGGTCTGCGTACCTCAAACTCCTCCTTCTCCAACAAAGTCATCCTCTTCTAGCTCATATTGAGGTGGCGGTTGCTACTAGCGTACACCTGCAAGCCTCCCTTTAGATTCCTCGTGTCTCCCTCATCTAAGCTCATCCATCTATCCCCTAATCTCATTTAAGGCTAGATTAAAGCTCTCAAATTGTTGTTGCATAGCTCTCAAAGTGAAAGCGATATTATCATCTCCCCCTTGGTTGTCATCATTACTATATCCTGGTGACATTGTAGATAAAATGATATACTTGGAAAACAAGGTTAGTAATAAACAACCTCACACACTCCCTTATATGTTTCACTCAAATGATGTCACTCCCCTCGTGTTTAAGTCACGACAATGACTCCCTCAAATAAGCTCACACTCTTGCCTTTTACCACTCAATCCCCTCTGAAATTCAAATCACTACTTGGAACCAATTCTCAACTGATCAAAAGAATAAAAAAGGTATGAAAATTTCGAACAAACTAGCAAGTACACATATGACGAAACAAAACAAAAAACAAAAACAATTTTTTATTTTTTATTTTTTAGACTTTTTGATTTTTGATTTTTTTTACTTTTTCAGAATTTTTTCAAATTTTTTCTATTTTTTCTAGATTTTTTCTACTTTTTGGATTTTTTCCTGACTTTTTTTAACATAAGTCAAAAGTTTCAACAAAAGAAACAAGAAGAATAATTGAAAACCCTAACCAAAATAAGAACAAAAAGAAAGATTGAAATCTTAGGCCGAAAGTTAGTTCACACCTAAATTGATGAACCGACGATAATTGGATAGTGATGAGCACGGTTTCTTGATTTTCGATGGAGTTGAATAAGAATTCTCCTCCATAATAAGGCTCTAATACCAAATAATTCGCCCCACAGAATTGAAAAATTGAAAAGTTTGGATTCAAAGAAAGAAGAAGAGGATAGAATCGAATTAACTAAAAATTAAATTTCATATGCAAGATTTCAACTTTACCTACTAGACCTCACGAAGAACTTGTCTCGAGCAACCTAGATAATGGGTAAAGAACAAACTAAGAAAGTTGTTTAGGATCAAAATCACGCCACAATCTAATTTAGTTGATAAGTGATGTTCAATTCCTAAGTTGAAAAGAACAAGAGGGGTTTCTCCTCTCAAGATGGCCGCTGGCACACAAGAAATAATATGATCGAAATTATCTTTCCTTAACCCTAAAGAGGGTATTTATACCTAAGTCAAATAATAAAAGACTTAGGCTAAATAAAACATGGAAGCCCAGAATAAATATAACTTAAAACAAGTCTAAAATAGAATAATAAAAACACGCTTAGGCCTGATCCAATGAGCTTCCAAGTTTGATCATAGGCGCATCTCTGAAGCCCTGTCCAACGCGCTTCCAAGTTTGATCATAGGTATGTCTCTCCTATTAGGCTTAAGTGATGATGCGCAACCCAATGCAATGGTCTTCAAGTCCTAAGTGAGTCTAATCCAAGGATTTGAGATAAATGAATCAATTTGGGTTGTGATTCAAATAACTCTTCTCTAATAGGCTTGGCGCACTCCATCCTCTCCACAAATTGGCCCATATGAGTATAGAGAGCTTTCTTGAATCTCTCAACCCTAGCTCTGGACATAGGTCTAACTAGAATGAGAAGCTCACCCCCATCATGCACGCCAGCTCTATGGTGATCGTTAGTCCTGCTCACATCAGAGATTCTAATTGAGGTTTTATTGATAACAAACGTAAGTACTATTAATAAGTTTAATATTGTTAATGAGAAGGAAAATGAGAACAAGATATCATTGTATTAAAGGATTATGAAAGAAAACACGAAGTTTGTAATCTCCAACATTTATATCAAATCAGGAAGAAGTTAAAAATACATAGAGGTTTTCTTTTAAAAATAAAAGATTCATTAAAGCTCAAAAGAGTAACAAGTATAAAAAGTATACAATGTCAAGAGCTATACTACAAGGAGACAAGTATTTAATTATCAAAACCAATAAAAGAAAACTCCACCATAGTTCCATCTAAACTAAATGCACATTTTCAAATTTGTTCTAAGCACCATCTTCTTCTCAAGGATAGGATCGTAGTCTCCAAGTCATGAAGTTATAGAATTTCCCTTATCCAGTAACAAATTTTGTGAGTTAGCTCACAACAGTCACTTTTTGAATTCATAAACAAACTCCTATTTCTTTCCCTCCTAATGGTATACAATGAACAAGTTAGATCTAAGCTAATATTAAGATGGTCTATATCCCTTCCTTCTGTATATCTTATCAACCCATGCAAGAATGCTTTGCCACTACTGGTGTGGATAAAATAGCCCCATTATATGTTTCATTCTAATCCATATCACTATAAAGAAGTCACATTGAAAATATGGATTATGAATAGATTTAGGATGTATATTACAAAGCATGCATAATTGATCCTCCATTCCAAGCAATATATCTTTAGTGTTGAGTCTTAGTCTAGCAGCAAGCCATGTGATAAATGTTGCCTTAGGAACCCAAGCACTTTTCAAAACAATGTTGTACTAATTAACCTTTGGAAGTTGTTCTCTGATAGCTTTCAAATAGGATTGATTAGTGAACCCTCTTCCTTTATTTGGTAACCAAAATAGGATATCACTTTTTAAGGAGTTTGTAGCTTAATTAGGTAAGTAAAATATGATTCATCACTTCCCCTGGAGTCTATGAACCACATGTATTGTTGAATGACCTCCTTAACTCAAAGACTATAAAGGGATTCTAGTTGTAACTGAAGAAATCTTGTCCCTAAGGATTAAAGGCTTTGCAATGCCTAATTATTAAACCAAAACAAGCTTGCATGACCATTCCAATACACGTTTTAATGAAAGGATTTGGGCGGCCACAATCGTGTCCTACATGACAACAGATGTAGACTAGCTTCTAAACTCAACTTTTCAAGGGATATTTAACACTTTTGGGCTCGGGTAAAAATTAGGTTTTACCCTAAATAGAAAATGCTATTGATAATGCGTCATAACACTAGTCAAAATAAAAACTAGACTACTACTATAGTAGTAGTGAGTCTAGGTCGATCTTTCAAAGAGTGTATGTAAAGTTGTTGAAATGAAGTTAATTGATGTTTAGGTTAAGGGGATTTTGGATTTTGGAGATAAGAAAATAAAATAAAGCTAGAATAATAAAAAATTAAAGAAAATGTCAAAAATGATAAAAGTGGGGAATTCGGTAGGGACCCGATTCTTTGGTTCAATCTCGGCCTACACCGTAATTAAACATATTTCATTGATTTGTTGTCCTCAAACCTCTCCTAGCAACTATTAATTGTGGGTTAATAATTAACCCGGGTTTTCCCTTAGGTAGTGTTTAATTAAGATACGATTGTTAATTAAACCTAACTACCGAATAACTTAGGATATGATCTCTATATTCATTTAGGCAATAGCATTATGAATTAGGAAAATCGAATAATCAAGGTAACAGCCACATACGACGCGTCATTTAACCTAGGTTGTGTTATCCCTAATGATTACGAATCATTAGTCACTATACATGAATTTCAACATAACAATTACGGATTATATCAAAATTCTAGCAATGGGTTTGTAAATAAACGATTAAATGAACACATTAAAATCATCTTTCCATAATACCTAATAGGTTCATACACAAATGACTGAACATTAACGAGAATACAATTATCCATACTTAAAAACCAAATCGATTAACATAGGATAACACAATCAATTTATAATGAGAGAAAGAAACAACAAAAATAATGAAATACACTTAACCCAGGTCGTGGATGTTAATGTCACCTCCAAACCTACGTCGCAACGTCTAGATCTTCATAGGTCTCTCCTAAAAAAATGCTTTAGCCTCCATTGAATAACCCCAACCGAAGCCCCTTCTTGCTGCTGCGCATTCCCTTCTTCTTTCTGCGATACTATTATATTCTATTTATTGAACTAATTGTTGGTCCATCTACCGTGTTTTTTCCCCACATGTTTCTGTGTGTTTTAAGATAGTCTACATAGCACAAATGCTATTTGCATGAAATGCAAATGTTGTTTACATTTCCTATCCTACCTTGTCCTTATACACTACCATTTCTCCTTGTTGCTACTACCGTTTTTGTCATCTACTCACCATTTAATTCAGTTGTCATTTAGTTATGGACTGCCACATGCTCTACGTTTTGGTCTTTACTCCTCCTTATTGTGATGTCATTTTGGTCCTTGTTTTAATCCACCTGCAACATGCATTTTCTCCATACTTGTTTCCACCTTTAATTTCACGTTGGGCCATACAAACTTATTCAATTTTCATGCACGCGTCGTTATCAACTTCTTTGTGTTTTCATTTTTTTTCTTCTTGTCTATTAATTTTCTTCTTATTTCTCCATGAAGACAAGTGAAAATTAATATTTGGAAAATGGCCAAAATATAGAGCTTTTGACTCACTTTAATTTTTTGCTTCCGAATTGCACCTAAAATCACATATGAGTCAAAGTGAGTATCTTAAACAATTTCATGTCACTAATCGCTAAATGTTAAACAATAATTTCATAATCAATTAAACAAGTATCAATTTTTCCCACATTTAGCTTTTGGCCTTCCTCAGGCAAAACATAAAAATTAAGCTCAAATACCCAAAAATATTGACTTATTTCCCATATGTTCCAAGAATACATAATCATAAACAAAGATGAATGATTTTCAAAAATCAAAGCAAGAAGTCAACATTCCAAGCTTTTACTCATGATCAATCAACATTCATCATCTTCAAAAACTGAGTAATCTAATAGTAGACTCGAAAAATGTGTTTAGCTAAAATATATCCATGGGTACACTCAACACTATTCATGATCATAATAATCCACAACTTTGCATATTATTTCATTTCTCCACAACTAAAATTCACATGCAAAATCATGAATCAAAGGACTTTTTAAGGTTATAATATGGTTAATGGTAAGGTGAGATGTATTTGGGTCAAGTAACTTGAAAGTCATTAAGATAGTGAAACAAAACAACACTCAATGTGACATCAAGTGTAAAAGTTAACATTCGTCAAAAACTGGGTACCGTCAGCTATGACGAATGCAACATTTATGTTTCATAACCTAGTTCATCTCTCTCGCACAAACCATATGAAGCATATACCAATCTGAAGGAATCACTCATATAATTGATGACAATATATTGAAACTACAAAAGAGTTAACCTTCCAAGTTAACATTTATCTCATATTCAATAGACTTTAATAACACATTCATTACAACTTTAAGAGGATGCATTAATTATAAACAACTTTTCAACACACATGTAATTCCTCTTTGATACATTTATTTAAACATTTATTTAAATTTTTCTTTTTCCTTTTCTTTTTCTTTTCTCCTTTTTTCTTTTTCTTTTTCTTTTCTCTTTTCTTTTTTTCTTTTCCATGTAAAAATCAATATAAACTACATTAACATAGGAATTTCAATGATAAGGCATAAAATAACAACCCAACATTATAACTAATTCACACATATTCATACCCCCACGCTTATACTTTTATATATCCATAACCTAACAATCAACAAATGTTTCACTAGCTTGAAGGCTTAGGAAGGACATTTAGTTAGGTTAAAGCATGTAATGTGGCTAATACACAATGAAAAGGCAAATAAAATCAAAGGGGCTTGTTAAAAAGGAAAATCATATAATGGGTAGGCTATTTGGCTAATGTAGTTCAGAAAAGCAAAGAATGCCTAATCATATCCATGTTTATGCATGTGATAAAAATGTGGTCTCGAACAGAAATTCAAAGCAAATTCAGGAAGTACATGACATGAATGCCACACAGTATCGAAAGACAATGAGATTGATATGAATGTGTTAGTCTAATAAGGCTCAAAATATCATCATCTTTGTCTATCTCTTTTCACTACTATTCTAAAAATAATGCTTATCGACCAATCACAAGAGTAAAAATACATGTTAAAGTTACTATGAAATTCTCTGGTCAATTTACACTCTAATTACTATATAATCTCAGAAGCAACAAAAAACAAGAAAATGTTTGTTTGTTTGTTTTATTCTTTCTCTCATTTTGATTGAAAACTTAAAACAAGTAAAACAAACAAATTCAACAACACATATGCATAAAAAAAGTAATGTAGAAATGTAAAGAAAAAAAATTTATTTCCCTTAGGTTGCCTCCTAAAAAGCGCCTTTGTTTAGAGTTGCTGGCTCGACTCCTTCTTCTCCTCATGTGACAAAATTATGATCTTCAGGTATTATAGTTAGTGCCACTTCCACGCAAGGTTGTTCCAGATAGGGCATTAGTTTATCATCATTCCCGTTTAGCCTCCTCCCTATCTTTAGACTTTCA
The DNA here is from genome assembly GCA_027563825.1 of Erythroxylum mucronatum. NCBI lineage: Eukaryota > Viridiplantae > Streptophyta > Magnoliopsida > Malpighiales > Erythroxylaceae > Erythroxylum > Erythroxylum mucronatum. The sequence continues at coordinate 7,503,829 of JAOSBP010000001.1, read as the reverse complement.
ATCTTTATTGAGTCCATGCTTTCTTAAAAGATCTCAAATGTCTCTTCATCTTTTTCCTCCTCATTTAATTCCTCTGACCTGCTAGGTAAAAGTAAAGAGTCATTCTCAACAACAAAATGGAACTCCGTATTTACCTCTGAGCTAAAAGATATAGCTTTTTCTGCGTCGAGATCCTCCACACTTTGTAAATTTTCCACACTAACATTTATTAGGTACACCTCGAGTTGATATGATGGCTCCTCTTCGCTTTGCGGTTTCATATGAGTGATATCTCCCCATCGAGGCAATGCATTTTGCTAGAATTGTAGAGTATTATGTCAGATTTGCTGTATAACTTGCTAAAACAACTATTGCATATTCTATTGAATTTGAAGATTATTACAACCATAATATTAAGTAATTCTTCTAGAAATGTACCTGAATCGGGTTGGCTTTCCGAATCTTGGAAACTAAACCAACATTACCTTTCTTCTTGTTAGAATTATTGAATATCCTGTTGGGTTTGTTGTATACTCTCTTGAAGCTGCTACATACCCTGTTGAAATTGAAGATGGCCAGCATTACAAGTCTTGATATAGTCATCTAGAGGCGTACCTGAGTTGTGACAAGAAGCTTCTGGTCTACACGGGAATTGTTGTGTGTTCTGTAAACTATCATAGAAGTAATTATGATGATTATCCCATCCATAACCAAAGTTAGGTTGATTCGTCCAACCTTGGTTATAGGATTGAGAATAAGAGTTAAAGTAAAAATTACTTCCATCCATGATTTTTTTAAAATCACAAACATGAAACAGAACAAGGAAATGATCACGAAATAACTGAAAAGAAACCAATTATGAACAATATATACAAAACACTAATTAAATCACAAATAAAAACTAAAACATCGCAATTTCCTACAATGGCGCCAAAATTGACAGCGCATCGTAACACTAGTCAAAATAAAAACTACACTACTACTATAGCAGTGGTAAGTCTAGGTCGATCCCACTGAAAGTGTGTGTAAAGTTGTTGAAATGAAATTAATCGGTGTTTTTAGGTTAAGAGAGTTTTGGATTTTAGAAATAAGAAAAATAAAATAAAGCTAGAATAATAAAAACAAATTAAAGAAAACATGTAAAAAATGATAAAAGTGTGAAATTCGGTAGGGACCCGATTCTTTGGTTCAATCTCGGCCTATACTCTAATTAAACATATTTAATTAACTTGTTGTCTTCGAACCTCTCCTACCAACTATTAATTATGGGTTAATAATTAACTCGAGTTCCCCCTTATGTAGTGTTTAATCAAGATACGATCATGAATTAAACCTAACTACCAAATAACCTATGATATGATCTCTAGATTCAATTAGGCAGTAGCATTATAAATTAGGAAACCGATTAATCAAGACAACAACCAGATACAATGGGTCCTTTAACGTAGGTTGTGTTATCCCTAATGATTACGAATCATTAGTCGCTACACATGAATTTCAACATAACAATTACGAATTATATTAAAATTCTAGCAATGAGTTTGCAAATAAACGATTTAATGAACGTATAAAAATCATTTTTTACAATACCCAATGGGTTCATGCACAAATAATCGAACAATAATGAAAATCCAATTATCCATACACAAAACTTAAATCAATTAACATAGGATAACACAATCAATTTCTAATGAGAGAAAGAAATAGCAAAATCGGTGAAATACACTTAACCTGGGTCGCCGGCATTGATGCCACCTCCGAATCAGCATCAGGATGTCTAGCCCTCCATGAGTCCCTCCATGAGTCTCTCTACTGTTCACTGATTTGACAAATTAACAATGTTGGTCCCTCTTATTGTACATGTCTCACTTATTAAAACCTCACTCTCCTGCTACTATGTGTTTTAAGCAAAACGTATATATTGAAGTCTTCCACGTATGTGTTTCATAGACATCATCTGTGTGAAATGTGTCTGCGTTCCCATAGGATGTCTGCGCGAAATGCAGAGACACAGACGCCGTTTGCGTTTTGTCTAATTGATCTGCACTACTACGTCATTTTGCTTCTTGTTTTAATCCACCTTATGCATTATGTTTTGCTTCTTCCCAGCAGTCTCTTCCCTTCATACTGCTACATTTCATGCTCCACTGCTGCACCTTAGCTCTATGGACGTTCCCTTATACATTGTCCATTAATTAACTTATTGCAAGTCCATTAAATTAACATAAATTGTATGTAAAATTGCATGCATAATCATGTAGCTCACGTTCTTTGCATTTTGTGCTTTCATTTTTCTTGTCTTCTTCTTGTTTTTTAATTTTCTTCTTCTTTCTCCAAGAAAACAAGTGAAAATTAATCTTCAGAAAATAACCTAAATATCATGCTTTCGACTCACTTCAAGTTCTTTGCTTCTGAATTATGCCTAAAATCAGATATAAGTCAAAGTGAGTATCTTAAACAATTTCATGTCAATATTCGCTAAGTGTTATGGAATAATTTCATAATCAATTAAGCACCTATCAATTCCCCCCACACATAACTTTTGGTTGCCTTTAGGCAAAACATTAAAATTAAGCTAAAAAATATGCATAAAAACTAATATACCCCACCCCCACACTTAAAACTTACATTGTCTTCAATGTAAAATCAAATGCAAGAGATGGAGCAGTTAACAAAAATAGCAAAAGAAAAATGTAAAAGATAGAAATTAACTCCCCTTGGTTGCCTTCCAAGTAGCGCCTTTGTTTAACATCATTGGCTCGACCTCTAGTAGCGTGTATCAGTGATACCAGTCACATCCTCTAACATCAACACCTCCAAATCCTCGATTTGGAAGCCCTCATAATACTGGAAGGCGATGAACATTCACTCTAAATGTCTTGTCAGCTTTGAGGCCCCGTATCTCTACTGCACCCAAAAGAAAGACATGAGTGATAACAAACGGACCAACCTAATGGGAACGCAACTTACCTGGAAAGAGTTTGAGTTTGGAATGATATAGTAACACTTTCTAGCCCACCGATAAGCTTTTCCCATCTTATCGTGAAAAGCTTCCATCCTCTCCTTATATATCACTATATTTTGATATGACTCATTCCTTAACTCTTCCAACTCTTAAAGTTGCAACTTCTTATGCACTCCTGCATCATCCAAGTTCATGTTGCATCTTCTAATGGCCCAATATGCCTTATGTTGTAATTCCATCGGAAGATGACATGACTTCAAACACTAGCCTATACGGCGACATCCCAATTGGTGTTTTATAAGCCATCCTGTAGACCCATAGTGCGTTTTCCAGTCTTATATTTCAATCCTTCCTATTGGGCTGCACAGTTTTCTCCAAGATTAACTTGATTTCTGGATTTGATACTTCAGCTTACCCGTTTGTTTGGAGATGGTAAGCAGTAGAAACTTTGTGTGTAATGTGATATTTTTTGAACATTGCGTCCATCACCCTATTGCAAAAGGGGGTTTCCTCTATCACTAACGATGGCTTTCGTTATCCCGAGCCTAGAAAGAATGTTAGCCTTAACAAAATCTGCAATAACCCTTTCATTGTTAGTCCTAATTGTTAGCC
>JAOSBP010000001.1:7444542-7485930 GCA_027563825.1 Erythroxylum mucronatum | reverse complement strand
TGACTTTTTCTTCCCATGTGTAAATCTTTTGTAAACCAAGATTGATTTTTGCGATTTAGGAGCTGTATCTTTAGCCTCTGTAACGTTGCCCATAACATCACTCTCCCCCTCAAAAATGCACTTGTCCTCAAGTGCTAATGAAGGAAACCGCTGTAGCAGAGAATCGACATCTTCCCACGAGGCTTCAGCTAGAGAAAGGCCATCCCAATGAACTAGAACTTGTTTCGTTGTGCCCTTAATTCGAGAATCTAAAATTGCTTGTGGAAGGGGTAGTGTTGCGTCTGTATGCATAATCGATAAAGCTGGTTGTACGGCGTCTGGATTACCAATAAATTTCTTCAAACAAGATACGTGAAAAACTGGATGCATTTTCGCAGTTGAGGGTAACTCCAATTTATACGCAACAGCACCAATTTTCTCCAAAATACGAAAAGGGCCATAAAATTTTGGAGCAAGCTTGCGATTCCTCTTAGCAACCAAGGAAAGGAAACGGTGAGGATGTAATTTCAATAAAACAAAATCTCCTACCTCAAAGGACACATCGCGATGATGGGAATCATACGAAGCCTTCATGGTTTGTTGGGCCTGCAGTAGCCTTGCACGCAAATCCTCCAAAACAACATTTCGATTACGTAATTCATAATCCACAGCCTCCAACTTAGCTGAACCCGCACAATAAGACATAAGACGAGGTGGAGGTCGGCCATAAACCACTTCGAAGGGTGTAGTCCGCAAAGAAGAGTGGAAACTTGTGTTATAACAATATTCTGCCCAAGCCAGCCAATTAACCCATAGTTTCGGTTTGTCGCTCGTAAAACATCTCAAATACATCTCGATGGTATGGTTAACCACTTCAGTTTGGCCATTCGACTGAGGATGGTACGCTAAACTGTAAGATAGTCTTGTGCCTCTTAAACGAAACAATGTTGACCAAAAGGAGCTAGTAAAAACAACATCTCTATCACTAACAATGGTCTCAGGTAACCCATGCAACTTGAAAATGTGATCAAAAAATAATCGAGCCATACTAACTGTAGTATAAGGGTGTGATAGAGGCACAAAATGTGCATATTTAGAGAGTCTATCGACCACCACTAAGAGAACATTTTTACCATGAGAGGTTGGAAGACCCTCAATAAAATCCATAGAGATATCTGACCAAATCTGTTGTGGAATAGGGAGAGGATTCAAAAGACCTGCTGGATGGAGATGTTCAGTTTTGTGGCGTTGGCAAACAGAGCAAGCTCGAACAAAGTCTTGAACATCATGCTTCATACCTCTCCAATAGAAATCAGAGGCAAGACGATGAAGTGTCTTTTGATATCCCTCATGATGTTGGTCGTGGATGGCAGCTAGTAAGCCTTGAATCAAAGGAGAATCTTTAGGCAAATACACTTTATCGTTAAACATAATCAGCCCCGCATGCACTTTCCATTTGTCATTTGCTGTCCTTGCTTGAATTTCGGCTGATAACTGTTGTAACTCCGCAGATTGCAAAACCTCTTTTCGGATATCGTCAAAAAGACTCAACTGTGGTGAGGAAATTGCGGCAAGCAAAGCTTGATCTTCATTTTGCCTAGATAGTGCATCGGCCACCACATTTTGTTTACCAGCCCGGTATTCCACAGAGAACTGATAACCCATCAACTTACTAATCCAATGTTGTTGTGGGGACGTAATGATACGTTGTTCAAGAAGAAACTTCAGGCTATAATGGTCAGTTCTCACCATAAAAGGTTGCCCCCACAAATAAGGGCGCCAATGACGAACTGCCTTAACCAACCCAATAAGCTCTTTCTCATACGCAGGTAATTTTTGATGCCTAGCGGCCAATGATCGACTAAAATAAGCTATAGGACTACCCCCTTGTTGAAGTACTGCACCGATACCACTATCTGAAGTGTCACACTCCACAATAAAAGGTTGAGAAAAGTCCGGAAGAGTGATAACAGGAGTATTAGCCATTGCAGCCTTGAGTTTGTCAAACGCTATAGAAGAACTTTCCGTCCAGAGAAAAGAATTTTTTCGAAGCATGTTCGTTAGTGGAGCGGCGATAGAACCATAGTCTTTCACAAACCGGCGATAATACCCGGTGAGACCTAAGAAACCCCGCAATCCTCGAGCGGTGTTAGGTTTGGGCCACAGGAGCATTGCTTCCACCTTACTGGGATCCATTGATACCCCCTCTGCTGAGATAGTATGTCCCAAGTAGGAAACCGAAGTTTGGGCCATGAAGCATTTAGATTGCTTTAAGAATAATTGTTGTTCCAGCAGGACAGAAAAAATGATCCGCAAATGGGCCATGTGCTCAGCCTAAGTTCTGCTATACACAAGAATATCGTCAAAGAAAACAAGGACGAATTTACGCAAGTAAGGACTAAATACCGTATTCATTACGGACTGAAAGGTGGATGGAGCATTCGTAAGGCCGAAGGGCATCACCAAAAATTCAAAGTGCCCATGGTGAGTTCGAAAAGCTGTTTTCTCCACATCCTCCGTATGCATCAAAATTTGATGAAACCTGCACTCAAATCCAGTTTAGTGAAAAATCGACCACCATGTAGTTCTTCTAGTAACTCTTCAATGACGGGGATGGGAAATTTATCCTTCACTGTCTTGGCATTCAACGCTCGATAATCTACGCAAAATCGCCATTTGCAATCCTTTTTCTTCACTAAGAGTACAGGTGACGAAAAGGGAGATTGACTTGGACGAATAATGCCTCTTGCCAACATGTCCGCACATTGCATCTCAATCTCATCCTTTTGAAGGTGAGGATAACGATAAGGGCGAACCACAATGGGACCTGTCCCCGGTTCAAGTATAATGCGATGATCGAGGTTGCGTTTAGGAGGTAAAGTTGACGGTAGATCAAACACTGGTTTAAATTCAGCCAACAATCGTTGCACTTCCAAATTTCTGTCTACTTCCGGAAGTGTTGTAGATATCAGATTAATGGAGCCTTGGCGATTATCCTTGATTCCTTTCAATTCTACCGCACAACCGTCCTTTGTAAAGCTCATCTTCATAACTGAAAAATCCCATGTAATCGGACCCAAAGTGCGTAACCAATTCACACCCAATACAGCGTCGAAGCCACATAAGGGTAGCACAAACAAGTCCACACTAAAGTGTTGATTACCCAGTTGTAATCGAGTTTTCTTCCATATACCTGGGCTGCGAACACGTTCTCCATTAGCTACCACGACTTGTAAACTATCCCGGTGGTCCACCGGAATCCTAAATTGTCGTGCCAAGCTCTCATCCACAAAGCTGTTGGTACTCCCAGAGTCAACTAACACGAGCAAAGGCTTTCCTTTGAGGCTTCCTGAAATTTGCATTGTTTGTGGTGCTCGAATACCGGTAATCGCATGAATGGAAATTTCTGGTTCACTATGCCCCTCATCGCCACTACCTTCTTCCTGGAGGTATAGATCCTTCTCCCAAATCTCCAACGCAAACAACCTTTTACATTGATGACCACGTATATATTGCTCATCGCAATTGAAACAAAGTCCCTTGCTTCTCCTGTCTTCCATCTCGGGTCGAGTCAAACGCTTAACTGCTGGCCGCTTGATAGGATTAGGGGGGTTGGTATTGTGTCGAACCGGTGGGAGGGTATTTTTATGCCCCCCTCCGCGCCTTTCATACAAACGAGCGAGACTCATTGCACTAGTCAAATCAGGTGGATTTTTAATCTCCACTTCGACTGCGATATGTTCTTGCAACCCACTAATGAACAACTGTACCTCTTGTTCTGTAGTTAAGGTACTGGCGCGAGCTGACAATTGCTCAAAACGGCGTTGATATTCTATGACTGTCCCGTCTTGCTTGAGTTTAGCTAGTTCGCCAAGTTTATTGTTACAAATAGGTGGGCCAAACCTTAAGTTGCATTGCTGTTTGAAGTCGCTCCAACTCAAGTTAGGTCGATCCCTTTCTAGTTTTAAAAACCACAATTGCGCGTCACCTTCAAGGTGAAAAGATGCCAACCCCACCTTGTCTTCTTCAGGTATGTTTTGGTGACGAAAAAAATGGTCACACCTGTTTAACCAACACAAGGGATCCTCCTGCCCCCCATAACATGGAAATTCTAACTTCGAATACCGCGGAACGTATGAGCCTCCTTCCATGCGACTGGTTTTCTGGTTATCTGTTACTGGCTGGCTTGTTTTGCTTCCACTTGAACAACTGTCTATCTGCTTATTTTTGGATTCCGATTTGACTGCTGCTCTCTCTCTAGATAGCTCCTCCCATTTCTCTGCTGCACGTATTTGGTCATCTTGATACATCTGCATAAACATCTCGAATTGTTGCTGTAAAAGCTGAAAGTCACCCATAACTGTTGGCTCTGATACCAAGTTGTTATGGACTTGTGTCTGGGATCGAGTTATGGGTCGGTGATTCACTATAGGATCAAAAGACAGAGATCCTTGCTTGTTAGAATGTCTACCTCTTCGACCTATGTTGAGATGAATTAAGGGCTCGTTAGAGAGAACCCTTCGATCTCTGAACTTTAGGAGTTCACAACCACTAATATGAAAATTCGGTCCCTTTATTCCATACGAACATAACGTTTATATATTACAAGTGAGGGTAGGCTAATCCTTTAACCCTTTACCCTACTTGCCATACGTAGATAATTCTTAAACAACCAAAATAAAACATTCTAGAATGAACCATAATATCTGAATAGGAATATAAGAACTAATTTAGGAAGTTGACTTTTTCTTCCCATGTGTAAATCGTTTGTAAACCACGATTGATTTCGGCGATTTAGGAGTTGTATCTTCAGCCTCTGTAACGTTGCCCATAACACTAATATTAGTATTGATGTCTCTTTGCTGGTCTTGAAGCATCTCTTTCCTTGTCTTATGGCTATTGACTGAGCCCCAATATTCCTAATGTCTCAAGATTAACTAATTTCACACCTTTTCATGTTGCGATGTGATTTATAAAATCATCTCCAAGATACCGACTTCTAGGGTCAAATCAATCTTGAAAGATATTGTAAACCCTTTCCAGGGTGCTTTTATTCCGGGAAGAAATAAAATGGACAATATTCTCATGGTTGAAGAACTCTTTAACACAAAAAAGGGAATTAAGAGTTGTGCTTTGAAGATTGACTTCTCAACTGATGTACTACTATCCCTTTTTATAGCATTCTACTTAATGGGGAGCCAACGAAGGCCTTGGGAAGCTAATGGGCTGACTCAAGGTGATCCCTTATTCCCTTATTGATTTAGAATTTGCTTAGAAGCTCTTTCTAGAATCATTGCTATCAATATAGATAAAAACAACCAATTTAGGTTCCATTATGAATGTGCCAAGCAAAGGATCTTTATCTTTCTTTCGTGGATGACCTATTGTTGGTTTGTGGTGCTACCCCTAAGTCTATCTCAGTCCTAATTGAGTCTTTGAAGGAATTTAGAAGATACTAAGCCCCACCCCACATTCAACCCAAGCAAAAGTAGTTTCTTTAACTCATCAGGCCCCTCAATTATAGGAATTACTTCCCTAATTGAGTTTAAGCAAGAACAACATCCTTTTAAATTTCTAGGCATACTTATCACCTTGCAGAGATTGAAATATACTCATTGCTAACCGTTTCTGTACATAATTCACATGAGTCTAAGTAATTAGCAAAATAGATCTTCAATTTTGTTGGTAGATTCCAACTGATCTAAGCTGTCCTAAACACTATGCTTATATACCAGTCCTTGCACCTACATTTACCTATTGAACTAATCAAAACCATCCAAAAGTTGATAAGGAACTTCGTCTTGATTGGTAAGGGAGTTAAAGCTGTAAGAAAAAAGATAGAAGGTTATGGATGCTCTTAGGTTGCTAGAAAGAGAGAAAAAAGAGGGATAACAACACTCTCAATAGGATGTCAAAAGAGCAGAAAGAAGAAGAAGATGACACTCTTAATGGGATACCACAATGGAACATACACGAATGATAATGACACTCTTTATGGATTGCCAAAAGAGAAGGCAAAAGAATATGGATTTCAATAAGCTACTATTCTAAGCACCAATCTTATACCATAAGTTGCGCTTACTCATTTGCACGACAATTCCACTTAGATCCGTTTAAGCTAGACTTAGCCTTCCCACGTGATCGTTGACCAACTAATTTGTTCTCGAATGCTTCATGACCCTTGCAGTGTTTAACCCTCGCATTCTTGCAGAATTACTGAGAAAGTACTAAATTATCAAAGGCAACAATAAAAGCAAGAAAGGGATACAACAAATGCTAACCTTTATTACTTCTCTTAAAGTATACAAAGGAATGCTATCTCTCCATCTGTATGAGGAGCAAGGCTCAAATGAGCTATTTGTAGGCACCTTTGGCTTAATAGCCAATTTACAATTCAGAATCTTAACTGAACTGAACTAACTAGATCATACCTTATCCTTATTGTTTTTCATCATACTAACCAATAGGATGACATCCCCATCCAAATAGGACTATCTTATAGGATTTAGTTACATCCCAACTAACAAGATAAGAGATTGAATATTCTAGAAACGATACTTCCATATCCTCGAAGATCTCTACTATCTTCAGATGATTCTCTCACACGATCTTTATCTTTTAGAGTTGATGTCTATCCTTTATGATCTTATCTGCTACATCATCTAAGATCTTCCAATGATTTCTATCCATTAATGATGAGTCATCCAAGTCTAAAGGCTTTCATAGCATATTAGTCTGATCCAATGCTTACTCATGTGAAGTCCATTAGTCATTATCTATTCATTTGAGCATACACCAAGTCATAAGTCATTAGTCCATCAAGAATTTAGCCTTAGCCAAGTTAATCCTTACAAGGTTCGAAACCTTAACAAAACTCAGACTATGCTTGATCTAACAAAGTATTTGGACCCTTGAATCAAAATTTGGCCATAATACCATATGAAATTAAAAACTAAAGAGAAGGAAAGATGGAATTTACATATTGGCATAACATGGTTCAATTTAGCCTACGCCCATGGACAAAAGATCACGGAGGGTGCTGAGGTTAATTATTCATTAGGCCTAGCCATTATACTAATACAGTACTATAATATTGAATAATAGGAAAGTGCAATTTTCTTAAATAATATCTAAATTGCTTTATTATTGGACACATAGAATATTGTTATATTGGATATATAAAATATTCCCATGGTTAATATTAAATCTTCATGATCTCTTCAATAGTGAGAATACCTTCTTTTTGACTAAATACTGAAATCTCAAAGAAGCTGGCATGAAATACTTAGTTGCTTTCATGCGCCCTACCTTAAATGTTTCTTTCCTGGATTTTAGCTTGAAAATATTGGATACCTATATCTGCTTTGCATGCAGGATGATTGGCATGCCATTTTTAGCCATCAATCATTTAAAGAACTTTTAATCATTAAATATTTTTCATAACAACTTCTTGAACCTTTTGCATTCATTTTGCTCCAGAACTTTTTTGTTAAATACTCGATTTCTTAGTGCATTCACCATAATGTTAATAGATTCATTTTTGATGCAGTTTCTTTTAGTTGACTTGCGATGTCATGGGGATTCAACATCCATCAAGAAAATAGGGCCTCATACTGTTGCTTCAGCTGCTTTTGATGTCTTAAAGCTAGTAAATACTCACTCTTTGTCATTGATTATAAATTTTATGAATGACTGTCTTAGTCTGGTATTTAGTATACTCACTCTTTGTTGTTATCTCCTCAGTGATATCTTGTGCATCAATTGCTTTAGTAATGTAATGCTTTTTATCAATTTTCCATCTTATTATTGTTTTATACAGCTTTCGATTACTTTAATTAAGCCATATACTGATTTCTAATACTTGCATGAAGTAAGATATTAAATCTTGTCCAACCAAGTAAGAATTTGGTGCATGGTTTACTCATAGGATGGTCAAATTAGAGGCAAACAAAGGTCTACCGAGCTGATAATAGTTTTTTCCCTTGAAAAATCTTTTTATGTTAGTCGAAACTGAGTTAGAAAAATGCAAAGAAGACTGGTCTTTTGCTCTGTTCCTGTTTTTTGATCTTATTTCATGGTACCTTGTTCAATCCTAGGAAATTAATTTTTCATAAAATATTATGTTTTTTACATCCTGCAAAGTTACTATTTTTCAATAGACAGTTTTATGTTAACATACACATGCATCAACTACTTGTGATATTCATAAGCAGAAGTGAACATGATCAAGTTTGGAGTTATATGAACCATTAAGGTGTTCCAAACACGAGTACCTTATTTGTACCTACTTCTTTTCCATCTGTTTTCTCCTCCAAACAGGGCTAGATTGATAAATAGTTTTTAGTTGAAAGCATTTTGGACAGCTTCCACCTGAAACTTCTGTTTTGCAAGCATACTTCAGTTCTTGACCTTGCACTTCCATGATTTGACTAGTATTGTCTTAATGATACGCTAAAATATTAGTTATATAAGTTTGAAAATTGTACATGAAATGGTGACTATTCAATTTGCAGAGTCTGAGTTTTCGAGTTGCATATTTTGTGGTTTTCTGATTACATTACTCTGATGTTGTTGGATTGAAATTTATTGTTCAGCAATTCTAAAAGCTTTTTTTTTTTTTGTTTGTTTGATGAGGCAATGTCTGATTCCTGAACCCCTTGGCATCATAAGGATTAGTAGCTTGAACATGCTATGCATTTAGTTTTACCTTTTTATTCTTGTTTTAAAATTTGTAGTTTGTTTCTTATGACAGTAGCGGGCTATTGAAATACTTGGAGAGAACAAGTTAAATGTCACCAATCTAATGATTTTCTTTCTTCTGAACCTATTGTCAAGAAGTTGCAAACATTCCTGCAGTAGATAGGATGAATTTTGAACTTTCTGTAATTTCCAGATTTATCATTTCTTCTTTATATCTTTGTGAATAGCTGGGAAAACTTAGAATAACACCACGAGTTTTAATTGGACACAGCTTTGGAGGAAAAGGTACTTCTTGTTGATATGAATAACTATTAGAGTACATTATGCTTCAGTTGAGATACATCGCTGATGATTCATGTGCTGATTATGCTATATCATTATTCATACAGTTGTGCTGAGCATGGTGGATCAAGCTGCCAAACCTCTTGCAAGACCAGTCAAGGTTATGATTTTCCTGCCTGATGTCTTAAATGGTTTTGGAAGTTATTTGGTTCAGCATGAAAGTTTTGTTTGTTTAAATTCTTTTGAATTTTGAGTAGAAAAAATTGGGGAGTCAGGTTTATCATGTTTTAAGTTCTCACTTTCTAGGTAAACTGAGGTCATTGAAAAACCTGGTTTTGCAGTAACAATAATTTAGATGGGTGTTAATTGTTCAAGCAAAATTAGAATTAATAATTTCTTTTAGTGTGCTTTCATTTGTTCTGAACACTTATTCTATGTTACAGGTTTGGGTTCTTGATGCTACTCCTGGAAAAGTTCGAGCTGGTGGGAATGGAGAGGGTCATCCAGCAGGACTAATTTCTTTCCTTATGAAACTGCCGAAGGAGGTAAGCTTTGGCCAACATAAAATCCTTCTCTACTCTAATTAGGTTGATTAGCTAGCACTAGAGTGATATTTAGCATGCCACTTCAATCATGAGATGATTAAATATTTGATTTTGGTTTACTCATGTCAAGTAACACTAGAGTGAACATTAGGTAATGTTAGGGGACAATTTCCTTCTAGTTGGAGTTAATTTGATTTGCTTGGATATCATGACTTTAGTGTTTTGACAATTTTGACATTTCTGAAATCCTTGTTGACCTAGAAAGCATGTATCTTATTCTAGAGACAGTTTAAACAATGTTTTAAGATTCAGCTTGGAGTCCTTGATATTGAAAAGGCAAACTTGGGGTCAGAAGTTTAAACTCAGGCTTTAATTCTAAATTTTATCTTTTATATGCAATAGGAGAAAGAACCATCTAAAATCTAACAATTAATGATTGGATATTCAAATTTTCAGCCACTCTGAGTTTGGTAACAATAATAATTGGATAATAACATTGTTAAACATGATTGAAACGCTTGAATTAGTATTAATTTAAATATGTTATCCTAGTATTTTAGGACTTATAGAATTTTTATTAGAATAAGATTTAAATTTGTTAGAAACTAATAAAGGATTGAACCCATAAGGATTTGTTACGTTGTTATATACTCATTAGGATAAGGATTTGTCAGCAAGAAAAGAAATAAGTTAGCTTTAGAAAAGGATTTCAATCAATCCTTTTCACACTAGAATTAGGACTCTTATCACATTAGAATTAGGACTCTTATGTACCCCGTTAGGGATATAAAAGGGAGGGTTAACAGATGTCTTGGGAACCCGTAAAACATTATTTTAATAAAGCTTTTGCAGGAAATTTTCCTGAGAGAGTGTCTTTCTCCTGTTGATTAAATCCTAAGTTTTATGCTTGGATTTGGTTCCGAGATTAACCTAAAATCTCTACCTAACTACTTCTACCGTGTTAGAAACTCTTTCATACTAGAATAAGAGTTCTAATATATGTGTACTGAGCCTTCAATAAGAATAAGCAATCTGGAATTTTTATTCAAACTTGAGTTTCAACTAGAAGGTGTGATACTTTCTTGTAAGAGTGATTCTTAGATCCTATGAGTGATTCCTAATTTCCTACCTTCTATTCTTTGTGTTCCTTACTAAATTCCAGCCGTCTCAAACCTATATTCTAGCCATATTAAACCCTAAAATCCTAAGCTTAAATTTCCAGTAATCAAACCTTAAAATTTGGGGCATTTCTAGCCAAAATTCAACTTGAAACTGGATATTCCAGCAGCCTAATATCAATGATATTTCTTAATTTTGTGCTTTTAATACTAGTTAATACAAATTTTATAAGTCCTAAACAACTAGGATATGTAAAATAAAATAATATATTTAACTTACTACTACTTCCTATCGAATAAGGAATCCTAACATAATCTAACTTTTAGCCCTTATCTTTTGTTGCCAACTCAATTCCCAATTTTTATCCCACCAAATTATCTTTTGTTGACTAATTTTTCCTCTTTTGTTTCTTCTATATACTTTTTAAGTTTTTTTGAATCAATTCTCTCCGGCTTGTCTAAAGTCGTCCTCGACGTAGAATGTGACAAATACTATTCATGTAAGTCTAAATTCAACTTTTGAAAAATTGATTTTAGAATCCGTGTACTATCAGAAATTGGTCTTCCTTTCCTCTTGACAAGAGGTGTTTGACTTGTCAATAGGGCAAGGCAGAGCATCAGGCACCACTTGGGAAATTAAGACCCTTAGCCATTTTGTCGTGGAAGTGGGAGAAAATTTCGATGGATTTCGTGGTAGCGTTACCAAGGACTAGACGTAGACATGATTTGGTTTGGGTGATTGTGGATAGATTGACTAAATCAACTCATTTCTTACCTATACAACAGATAGACTCCTTGGATAAGCTTGCCAAGTTATATGTTGATGAGATTGTGAGGTTACACGGGTTTCCAGTGTCTATTGATCAGATTGAGATCTATGGTTTACTTATCGATTCTGGATGAGTTCACAGACAACTTTGGGGATTAGGTTGAATTTGAGTACTACATTTCATCCTTAGCCTGATGGATAGTTAGAGCGTACAATTAAGAAGGATATGATGAGAGCTTATGTATTGAACGTTGATGGTGATTAGGATAGATATTTACTTTTGATGGAGTTTGCGTATAACAATAATTATCACTTTAGTATTAATATGGCACCATTTGAGGCCTTATATGGCGGTGTAAAGATTCGATATGTTGGGATATAGAGTTTGCTAGATTGTTAGACAGATCGGAGTTAGTTTAGGAGATGATGAAGAAAATAGAGGTGGTAAGGCAATGCTTGAAGGTAGTTCAGGATTGGGAAAAAAAAATGCCAATCAACATCGTCGGGAGATGGAGTACAATGTTGGAGATATGGTATTTCTTTGGGTATCGCCTTGGAGGGGAAATTTGAGGTTTGTTAGGAGAGGGAAATTGAGTTCGAATATATTGGGCCATATGAATTTGTACAATGTGTGGGGCCGTCAGCTTACAGATTAGCATTACCACTAGAGTTATCACAGATTTATGATGTGTTCCATGTGTCGATGTTGAAACAGTACTGATAGGATCCTAGTCATGTTATATCGAGGCCTGAGATCGAAGTTACAAATGATATGACATATAAGGAGGAGCCAACGGAAATATTGGATATACAAATTAGCAAAACTAAGAAGACGGGAGATTTTAATGGTGCTAGTTTTGTGGAATCGTCATCGTTCTCCAAGAGAGGCAACTTAGGAGGTAGAGAATGAAGTTTGATGTCAATATCCTCATTTGTTATGATCCTCAGGTGTGTAATTTAATTTAAAAGGGCGAAATTTTTTTAAGAGGGGGAAATTTGCAAAGCCCATCATTAAGCATAACTTACCCAACAACCTAGTCCGTAAAATCATTAATTAGAGAGGTACAAAGTAAGCAATCAGCTGCAAAATGTGAAGAACACCAACAAAAAAACTTCATCTTTTCAATTCGTTCATCAAGAACATCCTCTATTTCCTATTTAAGATAAGGAGTGGTTGGAAGTCTTATAGCTGCAGTAGGGGATTTCTCATTTTGTCTATGAGAAATATTTAAGTCTGCACATTAAAAATATGACTGATTCCCATGTCACTTGGTAATTCCAAAACTTAAAGCATTAACATTTATCTTCTTGATTATCTTATAAGGTCCATCATTTCATGAATGAAGTTTTTTGTATTTCGTTTTCTGAAAACGCTCTAGACGAATCCTAACCATCATCATATCACCTTCATTGAATTCCACCAATCGATGATGCTGATCAGCATATTCTTTATAAGACAAATTCGTGGTTATTATCTTTCATCTAATCTTATCAAAGTTGTCCTCATGTGTTGTGCAAAACCTTTAGCTTCAACACTAACTCGTTTTGTTTGTGGCAAAGGAACCAAATCAATAGGCTTCCTTGGTTGAACTCCTGAAGCTACCTCAAAAGGGCTCTTACTAGTAGACCTATTTATAGAACTATTGTGTACAAATTTTGCCATAGGAAGAATTAGGTCCCAATTTTTCACATTATCTCCTCCAAACACCTTAACAAGTCTCCCAAGTTTCTATTCACCTTTGTCTGTCCATCAGTTTGGGGTTAGAAAGAACTTGAAAATTGAAGCTTAGTGTTCAATGTTTTCCATAGAGTTCTCCAAAAACAACTCATAAACTTTATGTTATGATTAGAGATGATGGTTAAAGGTAATCCATGGAGATGTACAAACGCTTTGAAGAAGAAGAGTTTAGCTATATGGACAACATCGTCTCTTATCATAGACAAGCCAGGGGAAATTGATGCAAAAGAACTTAAAAGTATATAGAAGAAATAAAAGAGAAAAAATTAATCAACCACAAGCCTTAATTTGGTAGGATGAAGATTGAGAATTGAGTTGATAACAAAAGATAAGGGTTAAAATTTAGATCATGTTAGGATTCTTTATTAGATAGTAAGTAATAGTAAGTTAAATATGCTATTCTATTATATATATATATTATCCTAGTTGTTTAGGACTTGCAAAATTTTTATTAGAATAGGATTTAAATTTGTTAGAAACCCTTTCCTACTAGAATAAGGGTTCCAAAACTCTCTCTATATGTATATACTCAGCCCTTCAATAAGAATAAGCAATTTGTAATTTTTCTACAAACTTGAGTTTTCAACTAGAGGGTGTGATGCTTTCTTTTAAGAGTGATTCTTAGACCGTAGGAGTTATTCCTAGTTTTCTACCTTCCATTCTTTGTGTTCCTTACTAAATTCCAGCAAACCTAACCTACATTCTAGCTATCTCAAACCTATATTCTAGCCATATTAAACTTTAAAATCCTAAGTCTAAATTTCCAGCAATCAAACCTTAAAATTTGAGCATTCCTAGCCAAAATCCAACCTTGAAATTGGATATTTTAGCAGCTTAATATCAGCCATATTTTCTAATTTTGTGCTTTTAACTACTAGTTAATAATTCTTCTATTCGTCCTATATCATTATTCTTCAAGAAAAGTGATCAACGAAGAGCTAAAGTCTACACTGATGCAAATTGGGTAGGGTCTCTTATTGACAGAAGATCAACTTCTAGATATTGCACATTTTTTTGGGGAAATCTTGTAAATAAAGTGTGGTAGGCAGAGGTTGTGCGGAGGCAAAATATAGGGCGGCAATGACTTAAGGAATTTGTGAAATAATCTAACCTAAAAGGGTGATGGAAGAACTTAAGAAACTCATGGAGTATCCAGTGAAGTTGTTTTGTGATAACAAAGTCGCTATTAATATCGCCAATAATTCTATTCAGCATGATCGAATGAAACATGTAGAGATTGATAGACATTTTATAAAAGAAAAACTTGAAAGTGGACCCATTTGCATACCATTTGTGCCTACAACACAACAAGTTGCTGGTGTCTTCACCAAAGGGCTACTAAGACATAATTTTTAGTTTTTTTGTAAGCTAGTTGAGCATGATTAATTAGTAGATTCTCTAGAGAAAATTAGCTGATATTCTATAAATTAGTGGCTGAATTAATATGATTTTATTACTTACAGAATAAATAGATTCTTCTTAATTTAAGGAGGTGATTAGGGCTGTATTTTTCTATATATTTCCTGTACTATTCACAAAAAGATCAAGGAAGAATTACTTTTTCTTCTTTCTTCAATCTTCAACTTGTAGAGAATTTTCTTTATTTTAAGTTCTTTTCTCTCCTTTTCTTGCGTATTCTGTAGTAATATTTTGTCTCCCTCACTCGTTCTCTTTATCTGTCTTTATCCTTATATAAATGTGTGTGAATAAATGTACATCTATTTTTATGTTGTCATTGTAGTTCTATCCTTTGTGTTAGTTTAAACTTCAAAACATGATTCTAGAGTTCAATTCTTCTTTATGAAAGGTGTCCTCAAAGAGAGAAGTCGTCAATGCACTTATCCAAGAAGGCTTTTGTACTGATGTTGCACAGGCATGTTTCAAATTCTAGTACTTGTTTGTTGATGTTAACCTTTTTTCCTGGATTTAATATAAGAAATGTGGTTCTTAAGTTTATATCCTTCAAATTTACAAGAGTTTGGAAATGCTGAAATTTGCAGTTTTGTAAAATAATAACATAGCTGAATTATATCTTGCGGTTGAGGAAATCACAGTATTATACCAGAACACAGGGATTGCTTCTATGTAGAATTTCACTAATTAAACATGAAAGTTTATGCCGCTATGCAAGACTCAAGAATGCATGAAATACTATTCTAACACCCACAGACATGAACTGTTGATAACATAATAAAACACAAATCTACTATAAAGGAGAACAGTGTACTTGAAGTTGAGATCTATTGCACAAGCTCTAATACCATGTAAAAGAGAAACAATCTAGCCGTTATTAATATTAGGATCAGTAAAATCTTTGGTGTGGGTAGAGTTGCATGGAGAATTTTGTTTTCACTGAATGTGGATTTCTCAGCTTTAGGTGCTTAATGACATAGTACTTCTGCAGCATTCATTTCCTAGTCTTGAAAAATCTTGTTACAACTTTAGGGCATGTCATGACTCCATAGCAATATGCTAGTATGATATTTGTATAGCCTGATCTCTAAGTGTTGCTTCATGCTGATTGGTGCTTATTTGATTAATCGTGCCATCCCAACAGATTCTAGTGCTTTATAACGTGTTTGTGTAGTGGCATTGCTTTGTGAGTTCATGTACTTTTTGTAAGATAATAGTTTTAATACGTTTAAACAACTAACTTTGAAATTCTTACTTCCAGTGGGTGGTAACTAATCTTCGACCAAGTAGTCATATTACATCATCATTATCAAGCTTCTCTTGGGTTTTTGACCTTGATGGAATTTCTGAAATGTACCAATCATATGAAGAAACAACTTTGTGGTAAAATTGGAGTGAATCATTTGAATCAATATTTATATTTTAGTTATAATTCTGGCTGAAGTTACAAATGTTCTTTAGTTTTTGCTTCCTTCAGCCTCTATTTTAATTGGTTCAATGTAGGAAATTTGTTGAGAACTTGCCCAGAGGTGTACATGTTAACTTTTTGAAAGCGGAAAGGAGCTTGCACAGATGGGCCCTTGAAGATCTGCAACGAATACATGCTGCAGAGGACCTAGCTGCTGAAGAGGGTGGTGGAGTTGAAATGCATGTGCTGGAAGATGCTGGCCACTGGGTATGTTGCTATCACAAGTTTATATTACAAGGCCTGCTGAGATTTATGCTTGGAAAAAATGCTTATTTTTCTGTGAGATATAGGAAGATCATTGAATGTTGTTGAAGGAGAAACATTGAAGGAAACAATATTTTATTCCCTAACACATAGCTCTGTTTACAAGCTCTCTATTTATACATGTATACCTTGCTCTAAATAAGGTAATCATGTAATCAAGCATTAATACAAAAATACAATAACCACTCTTATGATTACTCCTAGTGTGAAAACACAGGTTTTCCACTAGACATATATATATCTACATAGGACATCTAAACTAGGAAATTAGCGCACTTTCAAGTTTCTCCTTGATAAAGTGCCTATAAATGTTAATATCTTTAGTCCAATTATGTACTGGATTATGAGCAATTTAAATGGGAGCTTTGTGTCACAATAAACTCTCATAGGACGTGATACAAGAAACTTAAAATCCTCCGGTAATTTCTTAACCCACGTAGCTTCAAAAATCCCATGTGCAAGGGATCTAAATTCTACTTACACTACTTCGGGCCACAACATTTTGCTTCTTGCTTCTTGCTTCTCCACTAACTAGATTTCCTCCAACAAATGTGCAATACCCAAATGTTGATTGGTTGTCTGTCACATTAATAGCCTAGTCAGCATTAGTTGAAAGTAATCATGTTTCTTAAACATCACACCCCTTTCCAAGAGTCCCCTTTAGATACTTCTCAAGGCGTTCTCGGCTTGGCGCATGCGTGAACTTTTTATGCTTACAAAAAATTCTATATTAGGACAAGTATGTGATAAATATATAAGTCTGCCCACCCACAAAACATTGAATTTTCTCCTTTTCAATGACATCTTCACTTTTTAGCAGGATTTAGTTTGAGATTTACCTCAAATGTTAGAAGGATATATTTCCTTGGATTTACAAAGATCCCTTCACGCAATCTTACAAATTCCATACCCAAAAAATTTTTAATCTCAAAGTCTTTAGCTAGCCTCTTCTTTATCTTGTTAATTCATCAAGATCATCACCCATTAGTATCATGTCATCCACACATATAAGTTTGTTTACAGAAAAGAGGATAGTCTGCCTAACTTTGATGATACTCATATGCTTTCATAGTTTTCTCATACTATTCAAACCATGCCCTTAGACATTATTTGAGGCCATATAATGATTTTTAAGTCTACAAACTTCGTTCTGACCAAAAATCTTCTCAAAACCAAGAGGTGGAATCATAAAGACTTTCTCTTCCGAGTCCCCATTTAGGAAAGCATTTTTCACATCTAGTTGGTATGAGACCCAATTGAAATTGACTACAAGAGACAATAAACACGTGCATATTTAATTTTGGCTACTAGGGAAAAAATTTTTTGGTAATCAACACCGTATGTTTGAGTAAACTTGTTACCACAAGTCTATTCTTATATCAATCCGCATTACCATTTGCCTTGCATTTCACAGTGAATATCCATTTAAACCAAACTGTTTTCTAACCTTCAGGCAGCTCTACAATCTCCCATGTCTATTTTTCTCAAGTGCATTAATTTCTTCCATCATATTTGTCATCAAATGCCTCCTAAAAATTCCTTGTAATAATCAGCTTAGAGATTTTTGAAGTAGATGCCTCATGTTTTTCATAGAGTTGATCATGGGACAAGTATTTACAGTTGGATGATTATTGTAGGGACGAACTCCTTTTCTAAGTGGAAGAAGAACATAAAAATCATCAAATTCATGAGAAATCGTTTTGGGTAAAACAGGGAGTGAAATAGAAAGTTTCCAATTGGATATAAAGTACATGCTCGTTTTTCTTTCCTTAAGAGCAATAGGTAGGTCCAAATCATTAGGCCAATCTGACGTGGCAAAATATTACCTGTGTGGCGCCGAGGGCTCAAGGTGGTTCTTGACAATGTTTTGGATGAGTGCAATATTCAATCTCCTTTTGTTCTTTCTGCCTTTTGGAATAGACAATTAGCTCTTTCTCGTTTGTATTCTCTCGGACATGAAGCGTAGGACTAGGACTAGAATGGGACTAAAGCTGGGCATCCACACATGATATTTCTTCTTCTTTTTTCTGTACAAGATATAGAGTTTTAAAATGCAGGTTGGAATAGGATGTGTGGATGTTGAGTCAGCGGAAGGACCTAATACAGCTGGTGCATCAGAAGTACTCTGATTTTTCAGAGATGATAGGTGAATCATCATGCTCCCTAGACTATGATGTTCCCATGGAAAAGATAGCAGGCTTTACCGCAGACGAGGGTGAAGTAATAACAGGAAGAGGAACAACAGAAAAATCATCAGCAGAAAGAAAGATCATCAGGTACTTGTGATATGTTGGCCGGCAGGTCAACAGAAAGATGCTGAACAGAAGACCTGACCAAGGAAAGATCTCCGCAGCAAACAAAGATAGAATGGTTTTTGAACATGAATTTTCGGTGCTGTACTATCATGGTTCTAATTTAGGAAAGAAACCCACCTATGGAAGGCTACAATTAGGAGAGAGTGCCTCCAATTTAGGAAGACCAAAATAGAAGGAAATCCCTCAATCTCGTGATTTCCACATCCTCCTAATTAGCAGCCCCTTGATTCTGCTGCCGCTGATTTATCCCTCCCAACAATATCTCATGCTTCTGCTTCTTCTTTAGCTTTGGAAATAATCATGAAATCATTCCCTGATTTCTTGGTTGTGACGAGATAGATGAGTAAGAATATGACGTTGAAACCACAGTGTCGGATTGATACTTCTGGAAGTTAGAAGACTTGGTAATTATAGTAGTTGGCTTGCTTGTATTGCAAGAAGATACAAACTTGAAGTCTGTCAAACTGTTTCTCCTACTAGACTTGTAGAATTTCGTCCCAGGTGAAGAGTGAAGCACTGCAACATTGTCTGCACAAGAACCAGTGGCGGATCTTTGATCTTTAGCTTCGCAACTGTGAAGTTCCAAATTGACCAAACTTGAAAGAATCTCTTTCCTTGATGAGCAATTGTCCTTAGAATCTAAAGTTCCAAATAGTTCTCCCATAATAGACAACTGCATATTTAATAAATTAGTGAAAATAGGGAAAAGCCACAATCATAAATAGAGACTTGAGAAGATAAGCTAAAACTGATATCTAGTAGATAATGATCCCAATAAAATAGGAAAATCTTATCCTAGATTCAGGATAAGATAAATCAGCACGTAAGTAGTTAAGGTGTTGTAGATTAGTAGAGATAAGTAGTTAGAATACTGAATTGTATACTGGCTGTATTTTAGTTACGATACTGATTGTATACTGGCTGTATATTTCTTATTTAGGATGCATCAGTCAAAGAACAAAATTGTAGAACTTTAGTTCTGGTTGTCCTATTCAGTTGTGTCAACACTTATAATCCTCAGTGGACACAAAATATATCAAGTGAACTATACATGCAACATATCCAGTAAATCTGTTTCCAATGTCCTCTCAAGCAGTAGCAAGTTAGTGAAGCTTTTCAAGTCCTCACAAGCAACAACGAACATGGTAATTTCTCCAAGTTCTCTCAAGTAGTAGTGAGCAATGGCATTAGGGAAAAGATAGATTAGGAATTTAGAAGAGAAATAGAGTGAGACTGATTTTCCAAGATCTTAGATCGAATCGATATTGGGGGACCAAGGGGAGGCTCAAACTTTTGTCATTAAGAAACATCATCATTTTATTGCTTAAACAAACAAAACATCATTTTATGCCAAATAAATGGGGCTACTTCAAGTCAGGCCAAGCAGTGTAATTCTAGCCTGAAGCCTAGTTAACTCTGGTTTGTGTACGTTGGTTTCTAGCCGGGCTAGGTTGAACCTGAGCCAAATTGTCATCCCTTATGTCTTCCTTTCTTTCGTTCTCTCTCTAAATATTATTTTTTGAAAAATATAATTGATCTTCTACAAATGAGACATTCATACTTGTATTTTATTTGTTTTGATAGCATTTGTGGCTTTTTTTATTCTGAGCATATCCTATGAAAAAACACTTTTCATTTCCAGGATCAAGTTTAGATGTAAATTAACTAGGTATATGAGAAAAAACAATTCCTTTTGAAGGCAAATTTGGATGTATGCAGCAATGAGGAAAGGTTTTTGTGAAATATTCTAAGGGTGTAACATATTTGAGAACTCGAGTAGGCATTCTGTTAATTAGGTAAGAGGCTGTTAATATGATATCTCCTTACAAATATTTTGGAACATTCATAAAAAGCATTATGGCTCAAGCAACTTCCAGTTAATGTTCCTTTTTTTTTTCACCAGTACCATTTTGTTGAGGACTATCTCACATGATATTGATGGAAAATTCTTTTATCTTTCTAAAATTTTCCTAGAAATTCATTAAATTACTCTTTCCCGTTATCAATTCTGAAAATACTGATTTTAGACTGAAATTGATTTTCTACCATTATGTAAAGCTCTTGAAACATATTTTTTTTTCTTCAATTTTATCTTTCATCAAATAAATCCAGCAAGGAGGGGTATGATCACCTATGAAAGTCATAAAACCTTTGAGGGACCTCATACACCACTATGAATTAGGTAAAATGGTTTGGAGGCACAATAAGGTTTTCAAAAAATTAGTCCGATGGCTTTTAGAAAGATAGCAACTTTCCATCTAAATTTTTAAACAATTTAGGAAACAAATGTTTAGTGTTTGGAAACCAGGATATCGTAGTTTATGCTGCCAAAGCATTAGTTATTCGCCAGCAGAAATTAAAGTGATACCACAATTATGCCTTGAGTTATTTTAATTTCAGAGAATTCCTCATCAAAGTAGTAAAGACCATTATCAATTCTATCACTGCGATCATTTTCCCCAATTTATGGTCTTGAAATTCATAATTAAATTCAAAGAAACAATGCAAAAAAGTCTTCGGATAAAAACTTCATGCTAGTTTAGGAACATAAAGGAAAATTGAAGAGTTAAAAGTTTCTGAAAATTTTATCTGACCTTTTCATACAATGGGTGAAAGCACTCATCAGTTATCCTAACTTTTCATCTGCCAGGATAGAAAAATAAGTTTAGAGAAAAGAACATGAGGTCATGTGATCAGATCCCCCTGTATCAATGATCCATGAAGCAGAGGTTTTACTGCAAGATAGAGAATTAGGATTGCCACCTGTTTTTTGCAGGAGTATTAGAGGAGGAATTAGTTTTTAGCAGTTTAAAAAAGATGATATGTGTTTGCAGTTTAAAAGCAACACGGAGTTCATTCAGCTCCATTGGCATAAGAGGATGTATGTGTTTGCCTGTCAGTTTTGCTGCTCCTCCAATTTGCAAGCTTCCCATGGAATTCCATCAGGTCTCTCAGGTTTGACAGAATTTGTTGTAATGATCATACACAAGGTTTTTGGCCTATCGAGGTTTAAACACTTGTTTGCAATTGTTTCTGATACATTATGGCTGAATTTTTCACTGTTGAAGTTTCACTCGTTTTAGAAGCATGGCATCCCAATGACTTCCTTCCCTTCTAACTTTAGCAAAGACTTCACAAACAGGAGGAAGTTGTTGGCGGTCAATTATCCTCCCTTTGACGTCATCAAGTTCAATATTAAGACTAGTCAATAATTTGTAGATATGGTACTCCTCTATTATCTTTCTAGAATGATTACAATCGTTGGCTTATTTCCATTCGTAATCGTTAAACAAATCCAAATCTTGCCATAACCTTTTCAATGAATTGAGGTACTTGGTGAGATTCTCCTCTCCTTGACGAATTTCACCTAGTCTGGATGTTAATATTTGAGACTAATTTCCAAATTTGAATACATTTGGGAGACGTTATCCCAGAATTCTTCGGCATATATAGTTGGAGTTGATATTCTCTACGTGGAATTCACTAGCCACGTCATTGCCATGGAGTTTTCAGCATTCCAAGTAGCATACATAGGTCTTATTTTGTTGAAGCCTTCTTTTCTCCTGTCAATTACCCAATTTTCCCCTGTTCGGCAAGTTTAGTCTTGCATAGGAAATTATCCACCATTAAATTTAATGTTGGTAATTTGAACTGGATGAGAATCAGTGTTAAGAGCATGTTTACAACACCCCCAGTTTTTGACATAATGAATGAACCAAGGTTTTTCTTGGTTAAGTTAGAGAGTAAGTCCTTGCTCTGATACTATATAAGCTGAAATGAGTGATTCAATTATCAAAACTATACGCAACAATGCTACTTATAGGAGATACAACGCATTAACCTGGGAACTATATAATCCCTAAATTTGATGCTAAATATACAGTTTTCATATTTTTATCATTGACTTAAAAACTAAATATCTACAATTTGTAGAATTAACAGGATTTCAGCCACCTTAAAGCAGAAATTCTTTCTTTCAATATCATCACATGATATTCTTCATCAATCTTCACGTGTAACACAAACAAAAAGAAAAACTTGTTTAATGGAAGAAGTGTGGTTTAGAGGGAATACAGGAAAAAAAAAACACCGAAGATGTACGTGGTTCAGTCAATGAGACCTAGGTCCAGGGGTAACTTCTTCCTTTAATGTTTTTCTAGTAGTTTTTCCGTACAATATTTACATCTATATAGTGTACAATCATTATCTAATTTAGGAATAAATAAAGGTAGGGAGACGACCTAATTAGGAGCAAGTCAGGGGGACTGAAATTCTCCCTGATTTCTTGTGATTTCAACGAGAAGCATCATTTTCTTGAGCTCACATGGACAATGCTATTTCGTATTCAGACCTGAATCTTGTTGGGTGTAATCTTAGGAGCTTGTTAGATCAAATAGGTTCCTATCATCTGAATTAGGGAGATCCCTTCCAAAATTGGATTTCTAACCATTCTCTTTTAATTGGCTCTGCGTATGTTTGAGTATATTTGTTTTGTTTTGTTTCGGTCTTAAGAAGCTAAATCTCTGAAATGTGCATTTGTGGAAAGATTTTGAAGGCGGGATCTCATTGTTGGACTGGCTTCACTTTTCCGGTGATAGAAACAATTAAAGTACATATTTAGAATGAGAAATAATTGGCTGTGACGTTTCTGGACACTTAGTTACCATTATAGTACTGCTGCAGCTGTTGACAAAACCTGAGAAGATTAGGATATCTTCTTTTTGGTTCATAGAGAGAGAACATTTGATTTTGTGGTGTCCTTATCGTGCTGTCTTCCAATTTGTTGTGTGCATTTCAACAGCATCTCAAGTTGCCTTGTGTTTTTGACAGGTACATACAGATAACCCTGATGGAATTTTCAGAATTCTATCATCCTCCTTTGAGGCATATGGAACCTGAAGTAGTTGGATTATTGTCTCCTGCTTAGTTTAGGAATGGTAAATGGAGTATCACAAAATAGCTTGTATTGCACTATGTTCCAGTTGATATTTTTAGTTTTAGTTCTGGTTCTATGTTTCATAAAAGAGTATCAATAACGATCCCAATTTCAATTTCTTTTTCAATTAAATATTTTAGTTGTATCATTTTTCTGGATGTAGAGATGATTAAATAGGTACAGTAAGTATAATGGTGTAGAACAATAAATTTGTTGGAATCTGGATCATCATTGTGTGGATGATAATGCTTTTATAAATTGCGCTTGTCAAGCAACTGAGGACCTTGAAGGACACGCAGGAAAAGTATGACAACCAACGAACCAAAGCAATACCTTTGAGAAGACCATCAATTAAGTTGGATCGTAGACTACTGAAGTATTTAGTAGACTATTGTAGAACAACATGGGAGCCTTGTAATTATCGGTAAGTTTTAGGTATGATCGCCAAGATTTCAAAGCCTTTCTCTCCATGGGCACAACACTTAGCTTTCCTCTTAGGAACCTTACCCTCTCATAACACCTTTTTCCCTTTGAAATAAGTCTCAACAGTTTCTATATTATTTCCTTGTTAAACTCTAATCTCACAGTAGAATTGTTTTAAAGTAGTCACAAATTGTTTGACTTTTTGATACACAAGATCTTCAGAAGAACCGAGTGTAGAGCATACTTGTTTCTATACCAAGATAGATAGTAACATCACTCAAGATTTAAGCTTTCAGGAGGGAGAATTTAGAGAGAATGGAAAACACTCAAACTAAACTTTATTCAAATTTTTGTCTAAAAATTTACAACCTTAATTAAGTCTGCTTACAACGAAAGAAGATCTTTGCTTTTATAAGCAAAGCAAGGGTAGGAAAGTATTATTCAGATCCTTAAGCAACCACCAGTAACAGAGTTTGAAAAGTTGATGCCTACTAAAAAAGGTGTTGTGAGAGAGTAAGGTTCCTAAGAGAAAAGCTGAGTGTTGTGCCCGTGGGAAGAAGGGCTTTGAAATTTCAGCCATCATACTTGGAACTTATCGATAGTCACAAGATTCCCATGTTGTTCCATAATAGATTACCAGATACTTTAGTAGTCTACAACATTTTAGTAGTCTACAATCTGACTTCAATTAGTTGATGGTCTTCTCAAAGGTGTTGTTTCGGTTAGTTGGTTGTCGTACTTTTCCTATGTACCCTTCGAGGTCCCCGGTTGGTGTCTTAGCTGGCAGTAGCATTGTCTTTTGATAAGAGTGAGTAAGGAGAGAGCCTGTAAGTAATGGAAACACTACCAAATGTCCATGTTCATTTATCTTCTACTTTGCTTATGCCTAGTCTACCTTTTAGTGTAAAGCTTGTTATATCTAATAGTATAAAAAATCTTATAGAAATTACCCATGTTTCTGTAGAAAATTGTATTTGTGAGTCTTCATTATCTTTGTTAAGTCTGTACAGTATTTATCCTTGTAATTGTTCTCGGACAAGAACTATACATACTATTTTGTTTACATCTCCTAAAAGTAAAAGAAATTATCTAGAGTTCTAGATTAGAACAGTATGGTTTCAGATCTACAACAAAATGATACGTAAAGCTTGAAATCCCTAATGAGTTGATCTCTCTCTGGAGGGAGTACAATCATACACATCTTCATGTTTCTTCATGGAAGAAAAGGAATACCTTCTATAGCTAGGATATCTCTTCTAGACACTGTCTATATAACGTACTAAAATGCCTTGATTGGTACCTTGTTGACTGCTTTCAAAAATAGAAGTGTCATATTGACGATAACACCTGATTTCAACATCAGGTTGGATGATCTCACTTTGTCTGAACGTCTATAAGTTCAGATCTAGATCATTGGAGCAGATCAAAATCCTCCAGGCATCATGACTACTTTACATCACTAGATCTACTGTTTACAAAATCATGCATTGGACCTCAACTTTTCAAATTCTACTTTGGATGTTCTTTACATGGTTGTTGATCGTTCTAATGATCATATTACTATCATTAAGATCCCGAAGCAACTACTAGCAACGGAGCTTGAAAAGTTTATGCCTATTGAATAGATCACCAGTTACTAAAAGGTATTTCATGCGCCTCATGGACACTCTTTTCATACAATAACAACTCCAATTCTGGAGACATTAAAAAATAGAATACTGAAGTCCATCTATGTAAAGCTCAACGAAGATCCATCTGAACCTAGATTCGGGGTTATATTTTTGATCCAGCCCGTATTTCTCATACGAAAGGTAAATCTGATTCTCCTATTTATTATTTCAAATCTAATGGCCAGTTTATGTCACTCATCATCGTGGGCATTTTGTATGGGGACGTCGACCCATCTATGTGAAAACTTGACTGTGAAGTTTGTCTCAATCCTAAATCAGATAGTGATGATGATGGACGATATCCCAGAAGGAGAAGGAAGAAGAAGAAAAAGCCTAAACCTCGCCGTATGCCTTCTCAACAGTATCATTCACACAAGAATGATCTAGATCTAGATGATTCCAACAAATCTATTGGTCTACAATCAGAAAAATTCAGACCAAGATCTCTTCGTGAGATGCTGAAGTCTTCTACTTGTCAATCTAAGTCAGCAGTTCTTGTTATGACTCCTACTCCTAACCTTACTTGATGGTTAAGCCATATGAGAAAGACTTTTCTTCTTTACACAGGAGTACTGATGAAGTAATTAGGGTTATCTCTAGCCCTTATATTCGAGCCACAGGAATCACTTCATAAGGAACAATTGTCTCAAATCCTTCTGATGAAGTACTTAACTAGTAAACATCAAGTGTAATAGCACAGAACAAAGTTCTTTAAAGAATTGATTCTAAGCTAAATGAAATCAATCAATAGACTCATGCTACTTAACATAAAGTCGACGTCGTCTCTAAGCAAATCCAATAAGTGTATCAGTCTTACAAAGCTTAGATCCAGCAACTTGATGCTAATTTTCGACATTACATTGCTACACATTATTTTGAACCTGAATTCGACTTTAAAGGTGGAGAAATCAAGAAGATACAAGGAATTGTGCAACAAATGGAAGCTAATATGCAATCTGCACGATCTAAAACTTTATATGGCTCATCCTTTTCAGTATTTCTAAACATACAGCCAATATACACGTCTCTCATGTATCAAATGTATCCAAAAGAAGCTGACTATTCAAAGATTTTCAAGTTCAGCTATCTTTTGATTAGTAATTATATCTATCCTCAGGCAAGTCTACCAAAGCCTAGGAAATCAAAGCCAAAGCCAAAGCCAAAACCAGTTCTTGAGACATAACCTTTGCTCATTAAACTTGAACCAGTTAATCAATGGAGTAAACCATTATAGATCCATACACCTCCTACTTCTTCAGCAAAGGTTCTACCTTCCATCTCTACTAGGAAGGGCAAAGCTCCTCAGCCATAATTCATCGCAACTCTTGCACGTACACTTGCTGCAGAAGATTCCTCTGCTCAATCAGATAATACAGGAGCTTGTTCTGAAGCCTCTGTCCCAACATCTGAAGTCTCTGTAACAATTTATGAGTCATCATCTGAACAAATCTCCAAACTATCTTCTGATTCCTCAGCACAGCTAGTTGATATATTAGAATTATCTCAAGTTCTGATGACTATGCTTGAACCTACTGAATTTGAACCAGAAATAAGTGAAGCAGAATTCACAGGTACTGAACCTTTCATACCTGAACCAGTACCACAGGCAACACCTGTTCAACCAGCTGCTCAGACCAAGCTTATTTCAGGACCTTGGTTCACTTTTGACTATCTCCACTTAAGAAATGGAGAGATCGCTTGCATGAATTTGGTGCCCGTATCGATCTACAAATGACTCGACCAAATATTCTTTTACAAGATATTTTGTCTGAGTTTACAACTCGTTTCATTGGTACTTTGGGAGAATGGTGGCAAAGTATTAAAGATTATCAAAGACTTCAGTATATCTAAGTCATCACAGCCGGAACTCTTCTTGGAATAATTCATAAGGAATTCACTAGTGACTTTCAGCTTATTGATAAGTAGATCTATCAGGAATATTTTGCTATGAAATACTATTCACTAGACAAGCTTGATTTACAAAAGCATTATCAATGCATGACAGAAAGGTACTATCTTTTGAATGGATGGAATGATGTTAATTTTTAATATACTTTTATCTAATCGCTTTCAGATCAACTGCAACCAAAGTTACAAAGGACCATTGTTTCTTTACAAAGAGATATGATTAATATATCTATTGGAGAAATTTATCAAAGCAACTTCTCTTAATAAGTTGTGTGATCAACATGCCTTATTCAAGAACATTGTTAAGGGTGGTCCACTTCTCAAACAGGCTTGTAAAAAGCCTTATCTTCAAATCAAGTACAAAGGACAGAAAACTTGTGATTGTTACAATAATAAGAAAGATCATCTTCGACAGGTCTATTATAGAAGAAAGTTCCGCAGACAAATGAAAGACTAGAAACCCTTCAGAAAAACATATGAGAGGAAGAATGACAAGAAGAGAAAAATTGTTCGATTCTTCAAGAAATCCTTGCATTATAAGAAAGATGATCAATATTTTCTCTGTGGACAACCAGGACACTTTGCATGTACTTGTCCTCACAATATAAAGAAGGATGTCAAGTTATTGAGCAGATGCAATCAATCTTACCTGTTGATTCTTCTAATAATTTTAAAGATCTGATTGAAAACAATCTCATGAAGATGAGGATACAAAGTTTGTTGTTTTTGTAACGACTTTTGAAGATGAATCCTCTGATGATTCATTATACATGCGACAGTAGACCTGTATGAAACTAGACCGTACTATAGTTCAACGACCATATGTCTAGATCCAACCCTTTAGACAAGACAAATATGATAGACCCATTAAAGCCATTGGGTTTATGAATATTAGATTCAGTCGTACGATCATGAAGGCCAACATTTTACCTTCTAAAGCATAGACATCACATAATGAGTATTTTACAGTTGCAAATGGCAATTCCTTCAAAATAGGGCTTATTACAACGAGAAAGATCGGGATCCGATTCTTTCCACAATGGACAGTTTGGATTAAAGTACTTGGAAGCAATCTACCTGGCCCAGATA
Organism: Erythroxylum mucronatum; assembly: GCA_027563825.1. NCBI lineage: Eukaryota > Viridiplantae > Streptophyta > Magnoliopsida > Malpighiales > Erythroxylaceae > Erythroxylum > Erythroxylum mucronatum. The sequence continues at coordinate 7,457,313 of JAOSBP010000001.1, read as the reverse complement.
TTTTTATTGGTATAGACATATATAGTAAAGCCTTACCTTTACAGATCATACCCACTGGCCTCAAGTATCGATCATTTTTAGTCCTTATATTAACATCAAGAATGTGTTTGAACTTTCTCATGTTCTTACACCATATACATCACTACGAGATAAACTGTTAGACTACTGTCCAGAATCATAGGCACAATTTTCTCACCCATATCCTCTGTGAAAATGCTGAATTTTTCATAAATCTACCTTTAAAAAAGAATGAGGATATCAATTCCATAAAAGCCACACATATAGGGATGAACCTTGATGACCTCAAGCTTACACAAGATAAGTGTACTATCTTTCTAAAGCAAGGATTGATTGAGCCCACAAAGTCAGACTGGGCTTGCCAGATATTTTATGTCAATAAACGTTCATAGCAAAAGCGTGGTAAAAAGATATTAGTAATTGATTACAAGCTTCTGAATGCGTTCCTGCAAGATGACAAGTTTCCCCTTCCAAAGATCAGTACTCAAGTTCTATTTCTAAAAGAAGCTATTATCTTTTCCAAGTTTGATATTAAAGCAGGATTTTAGCAATTGGGTATCAACCCAATTGAGAGATACAAGACTGCATTCTGCATTCCTAATGCACAGTACCAATGGACTGTTATTTAAGCCCGATCACTATTTCAAAGAACAATGACCAAGATCTATGAGCCTATCCTCTACGGTGCAATTATTTACATTTATGACATTCTCCTGTTCTCAAAGATCTATAAAGAACATTAGGCCTTACTTTAGCAATTCTTAGATCTTATTAAATAGTATGACATTATGCTTTCAACCTCGAAAAACATCATTGGCACTAAAGAAATGGAATTTCTGAGTATGCATTTCAAAGAAGTATTCTACCAGCCTGGTCCACATATTGCACAAGGGTTATTACACTTTCCTGATGAACATCTCATTGTGAAAAAGATACAACAATTCTTTGGGCTTGTTAGTTACATTCGTGAATTCATACCATATCTGACAGCTTATATTTCATGTTTATCCATGTTACTGAAAAAGAATCTACCATCCTGGACATTAGAACAAACTAAAGTTGTCCAGCATTTAAAGCACATATGTCAAGATCCTCCACCTTTAAAGATTCATGATAAAGGACAATGCATACTACAAACAAATGCTAGTGATAATTATTAGGGTGTTGTTCTTCTGGAAGACATCAATGGCAACCGACATTATTGTGGTCATGCCAGTGACCAGTTTCGATCCTCTGAAAGCTATTATCACATTAGTTACAAAGAAATTTTGACTGTTAAGTGAGGCATTGAAAAGTTTACTTTCCACCTCACACCTTATTATTTTTTCATTGAAATGGATAATACCTCATTCGCTAAGATTCTTGATCAACCCAAGAAAAATCTTCCCAAAAATCAGTTGCTTCATTAGCAAGAATGGTTTTCTCGTTATAAATTCTCCATCCGTCATATCAAAGGTCACCACAATACACTTGTTGATTTTCTTTCTAGACTTACCAAACCAATCTTGCTTCTTTCATCTTCTCTCCACCATTTTATTTCTCTTTTTTGGCTAATGGAATATTCCAAATTTGAATAATATAAAAACATTTTACTCCTCTATTTTCTTCTCCTCCAAAAAATATTGCAGATCTTTTCCCGCTTCTTCATCAAAGTTTATTTTATTGTCTCGATCTCATACTTCTTAAATTCGACATTCTACCTAATCCTGGTCTTTTGATGCCTTTACTCCCAATAAACTCATGTATCATCTTTATGATACCCTTCATGAAACTAATTTATGGCATCTCTAGGCTTTATCTACCTTATATGCTTCCTTTATGTCTTTGTCACCTCTCCATTTTTATTGTTAGTTGTCCGATTCGACTAATGCCCATTCTCTTTTATGGACTTTCTTGGAATGGATTCAACCTTTATCCAAAGGGCGTATTGAAATGTCTCAACTCTTGACTCATCACTGTTTATGGGACACTACCTTGACTGATCATAAAGCTTATGCTATTTATATCATCCATCGTCCCTACTATATGAGTACTTCAGGTCATTTGTGTATTCTAAATCACATTCAGGATTGGCAAACTACCCTCGATTGGTCCACAAAGGGTACACATTTAGTGAGAGAATTACATTATTTCTTAGACCAACTCAATTAATTCCCAAATCAATCTCCTTCAGATATTTGTACATCTCTTGGTCTGTATTTTGGAGATATTGCTCTTCTTGCACCAATCTACTGTACAAGATTTCATCTTATCATCACACTGTTTGTTTTTAAAAAGTTGTTTACTTTTTTAAAGTAGCTTTGTTAAAGGTGTGATGATTGTACTTTAAAGTTACGTTCTTTTTTAAAGCTGTAATGAGTGTGTCTCTTGAGAAATTTACTTTTTATCCTTGTTTCGCTTATAAAAGCAAGACTCTTCTTTCGTTGTAAGCAGACTCAATGAAGGTTGTAAATTTTTAGACAGAAGTTTAAATGAAGATTAGTTTGAGTGTTTTCCGTGCTCTTTAAAGTCTCCCTCTCTTGAAAGCTTAAGTCTTAAGTAATGTTACTATCTATCTTAGTACAAAGACAAGTATGCTCTATACTCGTCTCTTTTGAGGATCTTGTGTATCGGAAAGTCTAAGACAGTCTGTGACTGCTTTAAAACAATTCGTTGTGAGATTAGAGTTTAACGAGAAAGAGTGTAAATACTGTTAAGACTATTGTTTCAAAAGGAAAAAGGTGTTGTGAGAGAGTAAAGTTCATAAGAGGAAAGCTGAGTGTTGTGCCTGTAGAGAGAAGGGCTTTGAAGTCTCGGCCATTATACCTAAAACTTTCCGATTGTCACAAGGTTTCTATGTTGTTCCATAATAGTCTATTTGACAGTTCAATAGTCTACAATCTGACTTTAGTTATTTAATGGTCCTTTTAAAAGTGTTATTTTAGCTAATTAATTATCGTACATTCTCTGTGTGCCCTTCAAAATCTCCGATTAGTACCAGAGCCAACATCTATTCCTCGAGTTGTTATTTTTTCATTTTGTTTTCTTCTTTTGACTATTTTTGGAGTTACAGAAAGAGAGTTCATGTTTTAGATGAATATTGATAAAATCGCCTAGGCTCCATTTCTTGTGTGAATGGATGTACACGGTAATTAATGACTCGAGGATGTGGAAATTAGTAGAAAGAATAAATTACATGTCTTTTATACCCTTCCATCTTCATATTGAGTAGGTACCTTAAAACATTTTTTCTCACTTTTCACATGTTCAAAATTTTAATTAAAAATAAAAGTTCTCTATAAATGTTTCAAAACTACCATACACCTAATATTTAAAAGTTATTTAATACACAAAGCCTAAAAGATGACACATATACATGTATACGAATATGTATGGATGCATTTATATTAAAGTTGAAATAACGAGGAAGACAATTTTCTTATTTAAATGTTATGGTAACATAATTATTTTTTAAATAATTAATTATATTAACTCTTGGAATTCTTCTTGTCTTATATAAACAGTTTCTTTTTAATCTTATCATATAAAACTAATTTTATATGTTAGGTACTAACAAAAAATTTTAATAATTAAATATTGTATAAATAATTAAATATTGAATTAAATATTGTATAAACTCTTTAATTCAATCTTTACTTAGATGCCTGAAAACAATACTAGCTTTGTAGTTAAATACATAGAATTCTTTTTAAGTTTGTTATCAAAATTTCACTTGTAAAGTAATAATTACATATTTGAAAATTCCTATTGATCTTTAGTTTCAAAAAAAGAATCCAATGGATCTTTAACAACAATCTTTAGCTAGAAACTCGAACTTTAGTTATATAAACATAAATCACTTTAGATTCGTGGTTAAAATCAATAATTTCCACTACGTCTCTTATTTAAAATTTACATTTAAACTTACATAGAAAAATTTCTAGGTCTCTAATCCCAGTCATTGGCTAGGTAGGTAGATTTCACTTTAGGTTCGTAACTAAATAATTAGAGACTTGGTGGTTTTCCCATCCAAATTTCATCTTTAAACCTGTAGTCACAGGCGGATCCACAATGGGGGCAAGTGGCGGATCCATAATGAGGGCAAGTGGCGGCACTTGCCCCCACTGCCCTAAAAATATTTCATGTAAAAAATTATTATTTTAAATTTTACCCCATAAAAAAATATTTCTTCCATTCAAATTTTGCCCCCACTTAAAAAAATTTCTGGATCCGCCCATATTATCCTATTCTTTCTTAATCTTGAGTTGGACCTAGAAACTATTATTGGTTCGTAAATACCTTTAATTTTGCCTATATATCTAATCCATGTTTGATTAGATACCTAGAAATTAATGACTCTAAGTTTGTAGTTTAATACTTCAAATACTATTTATGTCTCTAATTTAAGTTTTAGTTAGATGCCTAGAAACCACCCCAAGTTTGTGGCTAAGCTAAATAGCTGGAATCCTTTGGATCTCCTATCCACGTGACCCTAAAATTGTAGTTAAATATATGGAAACCACTCTAGATCTTTAATCCTAATCTTCAGTTGTAATTAAGTATCTATAATCCCTTTTAGGTCTCAAATCAAAGTTTTAATTTAAAACCTAGAAACTATTGAGTTAAAAAATAGTTGTAATCTGCTAGCTCAAGGTCTTTAATCTCTAATTTCAATTAGATATCTAGAAACCACTCCAAGTTCCTAACTGAAAACCTAGAATTCCCTCTAGGTCTTTTATCCAAACTTCACCTTTAAACTATGATTTAGTTACCTGGAAAGTAAGTAAGTCTTTAATCCCAATCTTCATTTAGATACCAAAAAATTATAGCCAAATACAGCACATGGAATATAATCTTCTTTGGGTCTCTCATCCATGTTTCACCCTTTGAACTCAGAGTTAGATTCTCATAAACTACTATAGGTCAATAATTCCAATATTTAGTTAGATATTTAAAAACCACCCTAGGTTCGTAGTTAAATACTTAGAATACCCTCTAGGTTCGCTTGTGTCTTTATTTGTGTTCTTCACTATGAATAGGTAACACAACCTTCCCTTTTCCTGTATTCAAAGTTGAGTTAATGAGAAGAACATGGGCTAGCACACAACTATGTGTCAGTTTGTGTTTAGTCAAGATTGAAAATTCTTATTTTCTTATAAAAGTTTTCAATTTTTGACCAAACTCATCCCTAAAATAACATCTTCTCAATTACGTCAGTAACACTATTGATACAATCCGTAATGATCCAAATGCATCCTTTCTTTTGCCCTTACCATCTTCAATTGCATCCCAAATTAAAATATGAGAGCAGTGGTACTATGAGGATACATCTATGTAAAAGAACATCACTTAACCAAAAATAAGATTGACATAGATGTCTTAATCTTATATAATTCAAAATACCACATGGTTAAGTAATTTTCTAAAACATTTCCATACATCCATTTTAAGTTTAATATTAATGTTAATTAAATTTCAATACCTCAAGTCTATTAAACCATTTAATATATGTCATTTTTGTACTTAACTGGTTTAACCGCTTGACATGCAAGCCAATTTAATCCATATAGAATAAGTTGAAAAAAACTTTCAAATTTAGCATGTCCTGGAATAATTAATACCCCACATTTGAGCCTTACATTATCCTCAACATAAGACTAAAAATGCAAAAAAGAGCAAAAACACGAACAAAACTCGCAAATAAAGAAATAAATAAAAAAGAAACAAGGAGATAGAAAAAGAAAATTGATTTCTTTAATTATTTTCAAAGTAGCTCCTATGTTTATTATCATTATCCTCACTCTCTTTTAATGGAACATATTACTCTTTGTAAGCTTGATTCTTCAATTCCACCCCCATATATAACATCTCCTACTTGAGACTTTCATAGTAGCGCCTAAGGCAATGACCATTCATCTGAAACAACTTATTAGTCTTCAAGGTTTGAATTTTTGCTGCACCATAACCAAAAAATGAAAATCATAATAAAAGGTCCTACCCAATGAGAATGAAGCTAACCTAGACATACTTTTAGTCTTTACTAAAATCTTTCAATCCAACAAAAAAGGGCATGGTTCTTTCTTTATAGATGGTTGGACTCTCTTGGGCTTCATTCATCAAGTCCTTTAACTTTTGTAATTGCAACTTTCTATAGTACCACTTGCATTCGGATTCATATTACACTACTTGGTTGCCTAGTATGTCATATTCTCCATTTTCAAATCCCAATATGTGTCTTATAAGTTGTTTAATATATCCATAATGCATAATCAAGTAACAAGCCCCAATCCTTCCCTTGTGTATGACATGATATTTCTCAAGCAATGCATTGACCAATCTATTGAAAAAATGGGTGCCATTGTCAATGATTGTAGCCTTTGTTATCCCAAAGTTGCTAAAGATATAAAACTTGATAAAATCTATAATAATTGTAGAATTATAAGTTTTGATGATTTTAGCTTCAACCCATTTGGACTCATAATCAAAAACTAGTAGGATAAAATTATTCCCAAAAGAAGGAGGAAATTGGCCAATGAAGCCATTTAAACTTACATTAAAGATTTCAATAATCAAAAATAGGAATTTGTGGTATTTAATGTCTCTTCAAAATGTTTCATATTCTTTAGTAATTATCAAATGACTTACAAACCTGTAAGTGTCCTTTAACAATGATGGCTAGTAAAAGCGACATTCTAAGTATTTTTGATATATTCTCATCATTATAAAATATCTTCCACATGTATAATTAAGATAAAAGGTTAGAATATGAAGAAATTTATTTTCAACTACACACCTATTTATCACTTGATTAGCATAATGCTTTCATAGATATGGATTACCCTAAACGTAGTACTTTGCATTCAACTACACACCTATTTATCACTTAATTAGCATAATGTTTCTATAGATATGGATTACCCTAAATGTAGTACTTTGCATAACTCTTGATCTTTTCTTTTAAATCCTTAGTCAAAACATATTGCAATATATTAATAACTGAATAATTAATAATATCTAATTATCTACACACCATGGTGTTGCCATATTAAGGGAAAAGAGTTGCTCACAATGAATAAATGAGTAAGGTGATCAATGGCTATATTTTCTACAACTTTCTTACCTTTCATCTCTAGGTCAAGCTTTGGTTCTTCTTTCATTCCTTTTTTATCATCTTGGTGCCTCAACCTCCTATCCCCATCTAGGAGTCTCGTTCTTTTATGTCTTCTGTTTAGTACTTGTTCCCAGTTTCCTGCCTTCTCTTTAAGGCTAATATGTGTCTCTTAGTATTTCTCTCTCAAGCTTGCATTTCCCCTCCCACATTATTGGCCTTTAAACTACCACTTGATATGATGATTCGCCACCCATTGTGATACGTGCACGGAAGGAGATTAATCTTGATATGATTCGATAGCCTTTAAACAAACTAGATACGCAAGGTTTTCGATACTTTTCTAGACCTCAAGGATCGCAATTGTCCAAGCAACCTAGACCAAGTAGTAAACCAAGAAAATTGAACCAAAACAATACGCCACAATTGAGATTAATTGATAAGTAGAGTTAGGGTTCATGGAACAATAAGAACATGAAAAAATTCCTCACAAAGCTCTCATATTATCAATGTCTAACCCTAAAACTAATGTCAAGGCAACTATTTATAGTTGCCAAAATAACTTAAAAGTGGGACAACATCCTGGGCCTAAATAGGTGAAATAATACTGTCTGAATCGTCTTAAAAAAAGTAGGAGAGCAACCTAAAGAAAAAGAGGTCAGGCGGTGCGACTGGCGTCTGGCCTGTTGGGCGCTAGCGTATGTGCCTAACGTGCGCACCTGTCAAGAGCTGTTTGGGCCCAGAACTTAGCTCAAACTGACAAACTGAAGCTACGAGCGAGAGTCTTGATTCTTCCGGAGTCCATCATCAACCATGCGAGCCATGAATGAATTTAACACGGCCTTGAATCTTTTAAGCTCAGTCTGACTTGTAGGGCTAGGAGGCAACATCAAGTCTCAATTAGTGCCATATTGATCTCGGTGTCTGTTGATATATTCGTCATGTATAACCTTGCTCACATCATCCCCTCCTTCGTCGGAAAGATTTGTCATCGAATCTGCATCCATATCAAACAGAGAGAAGTCAGCAACATTAAAAGTAGCAGACACGTTGTACTCACTGGGTAAGTCAATTTTATAGGTGTTATTGTTGATCCTTTCCAAGACTTGATAGGGACCATCTCCTCACGGATCAAGCTTGGACCGCCTATGGTTAGGAAACCTCTCTTTGCGAAGATGAAGCCAAACCCAATCACCGGGTTTGAAGATCACCTCCTTGTGTCCTCTGTTGGCTTGGTGTGCATAAACCTCATTCTTACGCTCTATATATTGCTTGGCCTTCTCGTGCAACTCTTGAACCAACTCGGCTTTCCTCTCTCCATCTAGGCTAGTTAACTCAGACAAAGGTAAAGGCACCATATCCAATACAGTTAAAGGGTTAAAGCCATAAATAATTTCAAAAGGAGAATAACCAGCAGTAGAATACACACTACGATTATAAGCGAATTCAATAAACGACAAGTAATTAGACCACGTTTTCAAAATTTTTCCTATCACAGCGTGCAATAAACTCCCTAACGTTCTATTCGCAACTTTTGTTTGCCCATTGGTTTGTGGGTGACAAGTAGGAGAAAATAACAATTTTGTTCCCAATTTTCCTTACAAAACACGCCAAAAATGACCCAAAAACTTGGTTTTCCTATCCGAAACTATTGACCTAGGAATACCATGCAATCTCACAACATCTTTAAAGAACAAATTAGCAAAATGCATAGCATCATCAGTTTTTTGCAAGCAATAAAGTGAGCCATCTTACTAAATCTGTCCACAACAACAAAAATGGTACCTATACCTTTTTTTTGTCTTCGGCAACCCTACAACAAAGTCCATAGAAATGTCCTTCCAAGGGTGACTAGGTACGGGTAAAGGTGTGTATAGGCCGTGAGGTTTAGTGGTCGATTTAGCTTGCTTACAAGCAATGCAGCAGGCACAAATGCATTCTACATCCTTTCTCATTCCTAGCCAATAAAAATGCTTATGCAATATGTCCAAGGTCTTAGCGACACCAAAGTGCTTAATAAGTCCTCCACCGTGGGCTTCAATGACAAATAATTCACGCAATCAACAATTAGGCACACATAAACAATTCTGGCGATATAAATAACCATCATGCCTAAAGTATTTCTCAAAAGCACCATGTTCACTAGTGGCATAAACACTAGCAAAGTCCACATTATTGCCATACAATTCCTTAATATGCTCAAACCCTAAAAGTTTTGAAGTAAGAGTTGAGATTAAGAAATACCTGCGCGATAAAGCATCGGCGACCACATTCTCCTTACCTTGCTCATAGTGTAGCACATATGGAAAGGTTTCCAAGAACCCCACCCAAGTTGCATGTCGCTTGCTTAATTTACTTTGCCCTTTCAGGTACTTAAGAGTCTCATGATCGGTTTTGATGACGAATTCCTTTGGTTGCAAATAATGCTGCCACGTTTCCAAAGCTCGCACCACAGCATAAAATTTTTTGTCATACATTGGATAATTGAGTTGCGCTCCACTCAATTTCTTGCTGAAGTATGCAATAGGCCTGTTTTTCTGCATTAAGACAAGATCTATACTGATCTTGGAGGCATCACAATGTACTTCAAAAGCTTTATCAAAATTAGGCAAACACAACACAAGTGCAGTACATAACTTTTGTTTCAACAAGTTAAATGCATGTTCTTGATCTTTTCCCCAACTAAATCCCTTCTCCTTTTTGACAACTTCGGTCAAAGAAGCAGCAAGGGTGGAGAAGTTTTTCAAAAACCGCCGGTAAAAACTAGCTAAGCCTTTAAAGCTCCACACATCTGAAACACTATTTAGTGTTGGTCAATCTCGAATGGCCTTCACTTTCTACTCATCTACCTCAATCCCCTTCGAGCTCACAACAAACCTCAAAAATATCAATTTATCAATGCAAAAAGTACACTTTTTAAGGTTTACAAACAACTTCTCACGTCTCAAAGTATCAAGTACACAACACATATGCTCCACATGATCATTCAAAGTAATGCTATACACAAGTATATCATTAAAGTACACAACAACAAATTTACCCAAGTAATCACACAATATATGGTTCATTAATCTCATGAAGGTACTCAGTGCATTAGATAAACCAAATGGCATAACTAACCACTCATACAAACTTATTTAGTCTTAAATGCAGTTTTCCATTCGTCCCTAGGTTTCATGCGAATTTGATGATAACCACTTATTAGATCAATTTTTGTAAAAACACATGCACCATGTAACTCATCCAATATATCATTAAGTCGAGAAATAGGATGTCGATACTTTACCATGATCTTATTGATAGCTTGACAGTCTCCACACATGCGCCAAGATCCATCCTTCTTCGGCACCAGTAGAACCGGAACAACACAAGGACTAAGACTTTCATGCACGTGCCCCTTTGCAAGCAATTCATCTACTTGTCGTTGAAGCTCCTCCGTTTCCTCTGGATTACTCTTATAAGCTGGACTATTCGGAATTTGTGCTCCTGGGATAAAGTCAATTTAATGTTCTATACTCGTAAAGACGACAGCCCTTTCGGCATCTCCTCTGGGAAAACATCCTTATATTCCTGCAAAAGAGACTTAAAAAAATTGGCAAAGATTCATCAATAGTGTTAGTATCCGAAAGAAAGCAATCCCTATGTCTAATAACAATCAACGCTCTCTTCGCGCCATATGCTCTCCTTAAGTCCTTTTCACACGCATACAAGCTCACCTTCTTTTCTCTCAATTCTCTCTTGTTTTTCCTCCTTACTCTTTTCTCTCATACGCATCCCTCATTCTTTTGCTTACTTATGCTTTCTCTATCCGATGAGTCATTATCTCCTTTCTTTTCGGCTTCTTATCCCTCTTTACTTTTTTGCTTCTCACTACCCGAACCCAATCTTCCCTTCAAGGATTGAATTTGGTCCAAGTAAATTTCTTATGGAGTCATTGGTTCAAGAATAAAATTCTGCCCCTTGAATTTGAACGAGTACTTATTGGTGTATCCATCATAGTTAGCTGGACGATCAAATTGCCACGGTCTTCCAAGTAGAAGTGACCAGGTTGTATAGGCACTACATCACAAAGAACCTCATCCTCATACTATCCAATGGAGAAAGATAGTAGCACTTGTTTGGTCACGCTAACTTCCCCATTGTCATCGAACCACTGCAAATGATACTGTTTTGGATGCTTTAGAACCGTTAACCACAATTTTCTGACCATATCCAAACTAGCAACATTGGTGCAACTCCCTCCATCAATGATCGAGCTACAAACTTTACCACCAACCAAACATCGCGTATGGAATAAGTTCTCTAGTTGGTCTAATATTTCAGCCCTATGCCAAACACTAAGCACCCTCCTAACCTTCAGAGTTTCGCCTTTAATAGCCCATTCCACACAAGTTTCATCTTCCTCTCCCTCCAAAATGTCATCCTTAAAACATTATTCGTCATCCTCGAATTCAATCAACCCATCATACCTCAAAACCATAGCCCTCTTATTCAGACATTTGGGAGGTAATGTGCCCATTTCCAAGGCATCGAAAGCATTTAATTGAAGAATGTTTGCTAGAAGAAGCTTGAGTGTTAGGAGTATTAGATGTACCTTTAGTTTCTGGATGAGTCTGGTTCGGCCTCTTGGATTCTAGCCCCTTTCTTTTAGAATTCTCCTCTTTTCGTGGCCAATTTAAGTTCCAATTTGAAGTAGAACTTGTCCCACTCTTCATTGTCCCACGAGACTTAAGTTGCCTCTCAATCTTCATTGCCATGTTCACCATCTCTTTGAGGTCGATGTAATTGTTCAAATCAACCACGTTGGCTATTTCTCAGTCCAAACCACTAAAAATCGAGCCATTGTGGCCTCGGAGTCCTCCTCATAATTAGCCCTTATGATTGTGATCTCCATCTCCTTATAATACTCCTCCACAGTCCGATTCTCTTGTGTTAGGCGTTGGAGCCTTTGATGCATCTCTTGGTAGTAATAAGATGGAACATACCGCTTCTTCATGATCGCTTTCATGTCAACCCAAGTACTTACGGGTTCCTCCCTATTTCTTCTCCTAGAAATCACCAATTGATCTCACCAAATTAGTGCATATTCAGAAAATTCAATGGCTGCGAGTTTTACCTTCTTTTTCTCGAAAAAGTTGTGGCATTCAAAAATCATATCCACCTTTTGTTCCCATTCAAGATAGAGCTCCGGATCATTCTTTCCTTTGAATGGTGGAATTTGCATCTTAACAGACCTAATGTCACTGTCTTGTCTATCGCCAAAATAAGCTCTTTGAACTCGCCATCGTGATATCACATAATCCTCCTCGTCATTAGATCCATAGTCTTCTAACACAATTGGAGCATGCTGGTTTCTAGGATCGGTGCATCCCATTCGTGGCTCCTCGTGTGCGTCCCACCTCAAGTCAGCAAGCTCTCGGGCTTGCCTCTCCATTTCGCCTCTAATTCTAGCAAGAGCAGTGTTTAGGCTCTCAATCAGCTGCTGGATTGCCTCTAAGGTGGTGGCTTACGCTCTGCCTAATTGTTAGCCTCTCACGCTATCGTTAGACATACCTCCAATGAAAATTGTTCCTATACAGAAAAAGTCAGTAGCAAAATAACCTCACAAAACACTCCCTCACGTGTTTCACTCGAATTAAGAATACTCCCCTCGTGTGTCTTGGCTC
>JAOSBP010000001.1:7403862-7423361 GCA_027563825.1 Erythroxylum mucronatum | reverse complement strand
TGTGGTTATTATTTATATGTGAAATATTTAAAAATTATTGTTATTTCATATTAATTGTCATTATTATTTATTATTAAAATTTTTGAAAACATGGTTGATGTAAATGGTAAATTAGTAAAGTATACAGTACAACAGCACAATATACTAATGGATTATTTTGTAATTTTTAAAATAGTCATTTTGTAAATTTTAAAAATTTTATGGACTATTTTAAAAATTACAAAAAACGGTACCCGGTACTGACCAGTACTGGTACAGTTCTGTTCCAGTACTCAATCCGGTACCAAGCTCGATGCGGTACTCATAACTTTGACGACAGCAGTTGAAAAACTAAATTTTTATTTACTAATTATTTTAATCTTATTAATTGCTTGTATAAACCTTTGTAGGTATAGAATGAGAAACGGTAGTCTAATAATGAATATTTTTATTATTCCTGCTAAATGTTAAGATTTATATTTTTTAATTGAAATTCAATAAGAGAAAGCCTTAAATTCATTAATTTCGTATTGGCTTTATCACCATCAACACCATTTCCAGCTAACAAACACATCTCATTTGTTCTCACAATTCTCTTTTTTTCCTTATTTTTATTTTGAATTTTCTATTTTCTCAGTAGCTCTTTTACTCTAGAGACTAGGTGAAAAATTGAAAGTTGATTATAAGTATGACATTATTTTCAATCTGGGTAGAACTTTTTATTTTTGAATTGAAACTAAGATTAAGTTCTAGGTATAATTATCTCATCAATTTTTTATTTTAATTGCAGTTTATCTGAATAAATTAAAATATGTCAATTTAATTATAGATGATATGTAGTTTATTTAGATATATCGAATTATGTCAATTTTAGGTATAATTTCAATTCGAATTGAAGCTTATTAGTATAATTTATTTCTCTTTCATTTTGCAAAAATCATAGTTGATAGTTTTTATCTCTTTTTTGCTTCTTCAATTGCAATTTATCTCTCTTTTATTTATTAAGTTATAATTAACATTTTTTAATTTATGGATTTAATTGATTTTGTATGTATAAATTTAATCTTGTAGATTATTAATGAAATTTGGTTTCAATATTTCTATAATATGCATATTACTACTAATCTCTATTCTCTTTGGTGAAAAGTATATCACTATTAATTTTAGATATTTTAGAATTACTTAAAAAGTTGAAAATAAATTATGACTATGATAACTTTTATCATAAAAGTTTACTCTTTTATTTTTATTTTTAATACATGATATTAAATTTGGCTCTTTATTTTTTTTCATTTGTCACAGATATAATACCATTGACATATCTATGTAATAAATGGTCAAGTTATTATTGTCCTGTTGCACTTATTTGCTTCTTCTAGTTCCATACATGTGCTTTTATTCCTTTCTAATTCAAATGTGTTACAATTATTTTATATGATGTTGCCTAAAATGCGCTTATCTAGTAGTGGAAAAAGAGGGGGGAAAAAGCGTAAAGCAGTTAGTAAAATCTTAAAAAGGAGTTATTGATAAATTTAAAAAAAAAGACTTATCTGGTAAAATTTATGAGGAATTAGTGGAGATAGTTTTAAACAACCTAATAAAATTTAATTAATAAATTTCATATCGGTAAGAATGTTAGTAATTTGAGTAATCATGTTATGTATCAAATACATCAAATTTACAAATTTTAGGTGGAGGTGAGCAACCAATCCTTCTATTGAATATTTATGATTCTAGAAATAGAAATAATCTTAACAAAAAAGTAAGAAATATTTTAATTAAAAAAGAGCTTATAAGTTGTAAAAGAATTAAACAATATTTATTTGCGTATTATCTATTTACTGGGCCTTCGTTTAACCCGGGCCTATAAAGTGTTAAACACGGCGATAATTGAAGCATTTAGAAGGTTGGTTGCTTGGAAGAGATGGGCTGGGAGCGCCCGGAAAACAGTTAAATAAATCTCAAATTAAAAATAAATTATTAGAATTCTTTAAAATTTTAGAAGAATATGTTGACTTTTAATTGTAATCAACAATTTTGAACAAAATTTTCCTATGGATTCGATGGAAATAAAACTGAATTAAACCGTAAACCTTATCTCTACAAGTGTTAGGTTTTAAAAAAATTGGTATATTTACAGATACATGGATAGAAAAACACTCAGCATACAGAATTGCCTTGACCTCGAAGTCCGACCTAAAACCTAAAAGCTCAATGCAGCCCAGCCAAAAGCCAGAAACTGAGAGTTAAATTACAGCACTATTTTTAATAAACTCAGTCAGACGGAGAGAACATACTCCCTCTGATTTATAATAAGTGTCGTTTTAGATACATTTTAATTATTCAAAATAAGCGTCATTCTTGACTTTGTATGCATGTTTATAAATTTACTTCCAAAATTAACCTTTAATTTCTCTCACATCTTAATTACACAGATCACA
The DNA here is from genome assembly GCA_027563825.1 of Erythroxylum mucronatum. Classification (NCBI taxonomy): domain Eukaryota; kingdom Viridiplantae; phylum Streptophyta; class Magnoliopsida; order Malpighiales; family Erythroxylaceae; genus Erythroxylum; species Erythroxylum mucronatum. The sequence continues at coordinate 7,420,941 of JAOSBP010000001.1, read as the reverse complement.
CATATTATATTTTCAAGACACTTTAACATGTATTTAATAAGGGCATATCAGACATTTCATTAACTTTCTTAACAAGTGTGCATTCCTCTAAAACGACACTTATTATGAATCGGAGGGAGTAAAAGAGTACAAAAGTGTGGGAATGTTAAGAGAGGAAATGAAAGATTGCAGTGAGTAAACGGAAAAGGTGACACCGACGAAACAATTGTCCCTGCGTTTCCAACGAGCGCTGTTATATTGTCATTTAATGGTCTCTTGTTTTTGCACCAGGACATAGTTCAACTGATCTGCTGTTAGCCAACCAAAGACCAGTTCTATAATTGTTTGAATCTTTTTCAAACTCGTTGCTTTGGTAAGATCATTAGGTGGTTAGACCAAAATATGCAATATAGCCATTTTTATCATTTGTTATTAACTTACCCATCCATCCTACTTATATTTTTGCGAGGATATGGATGATTGTTTTAGTATTTCACCGTATATTTCTCGAACGTGTTGTTTTAAACTAACAGGTTTATGTCATCTACATGTTCTTTCATCTAGATAATGTATTCATCTGTGTATCTTACGCTTAACATTGTCCCCTTCAGGGAGCGGAATGGCTGGGTTGAATCCCCGATAAGATATAGGGAATATCTTCTTCTTAGGATACGTTTATTTGAATGGTTTCCTAAGTACCATTTATTCGATATTTCTCCTTCAATTTGGTGTTTTTCAAAATGCACAAAAGGCTAGTCCCAACTTATTAGACTTCTTAATAGATTATTTAGCAATATAGATTTATATAATTTCATCCGTAATTATATGGCTAAGCAAGCGGAATTTCGAAAACCCGATATGGTCAAATTATAAAGTCCCCAACTAAAGTCCAATTTTTTTAACTAGCTCAAAACTAGGAAATTTCTTTCAATTAATTATTTGGCTTTGATTTTAAAAAAAATATAAATCGTTTTATGATTTATCAATAGAAACCTTGAGAGTACTGTAAAGAACATTATTAATAAAAGAGATGATAAATAACTATTTAATTAATCGAATTTTTTAGTGTAATTAGAGCGAGATGGGTTGACGATTATGATTAGAAAATGTTAATAGACTTTTTTTTCCCTATACGGAATAACTGTTGAATTTGGCTCCTTTGTTGTTCCATATTGGTTGAGGATAACAAGTGGGCTTTGCCTATATAAGGAGATTGTTACCTCCTTAGTTAATGCACCATTACAAAGTCAAAGATTTGTATAAAATTGTGTGATTGTACGAATTTTTCACATAGTAGATTTTTTCTTGCTGTCCGTGGTTTTTCTCGGATTTGGGAATTTCCACGTAAATTCTCTTGTGTTATTATTTTCTGATATTTTTGTCTATTACATATCCTTGGGTGTAGGTTTGAGAGTTCTAAATTCCTAACAAGTGGTATCAAAGCCAGTACCCGAACTGTTGTGCCAGCTAGGCTGGATCTCAAAGAGGGCAGGGCCCTAAGAGGGTGGAGAGTATGAGATCCTACATTGGTTGGAGAGGGGAACGAAGTACGCCTTATAAGAGTACGGATACTTCTCCCTTACAAATGTGTTTTTCATGACCTAATAGACCAGATCTTATCAGAATTCCGAGGTTAAATGTACTTGGGAGAGAGTAGTTATAGGATAGATAACCTCTTGGAAAAGCACGTGGAAAAGCAAAATCGTGAGGGCTTGACTGGGTCAAGACCTAAAGTAAACAATATCTGTAAACGAGTTATCTGAGATGTTCCATTATCTTGATATCAATAATTAGCAGAGAATTAGACATAAAGGAATAAACTTGTATGCCGATAGGTTTGGATTGGATAAATGAAATGAAATGGTTACGGTTAAGCTGTCATTGTTGTAAAAGATAGAAACTACGATATTGTGCTGCTGCTCGTATGCTTTTTCTTTCAGGAAAAAGAAAATGTAGTTGACAAGGAATATATATTGAGTGTCAATCCAGAAAGATTTAATATAAATATAATTAAAGTATCACAATCAAACCATTAAATTCCCACGTAACACACTCCACTTTCCTTTCCACTATATACCCCATCTTCATAGCTCAATGTCAAAACTTGTTCTCCCAACTTTTCTCAATTTTTTTGGACAGTCTTCTTAGCTTTCTCCGCACAATCTATAGCTGTAATTTCGTTGTCACTAAACAGATGATAACATATGTGAAGCCTTGTTAAAAGAACTGTTATTAATTAAATTGTTTTTTCGTAGTTGGATTAGGTCATTTCTCTTGATTAAATACATCTACATATATATATATATATATATATAAGGACTGAAATGCCCTGTTGATGATGTGAATGTGACTTTGACTTCAGGGCCCTCTTGATTGCATGTAATTGAATAGAACTGGATAGCGAGACCAACGAATGATGTTGAGTCCTTTTTGCCCAATATTGCATGTCAGTGAGAAGCAAAAAGATCTGTTCGGAATGGAACAATACACGCTCTAGGGCATAATCGCTAAAAAACACCAACACAGAATTGCATTAACTGAGATATACGCTATGGCCAAACAGCTCCAGCATGAGAGCAACTATAATGAACACTCTCAGGTGTGCTGAAACTAAAAATTCTAAGGACGTAAAGACTCTGTTATATCCTTCTCTTAGATTAATATATACTGATTTTATTTTGTGAATTTTAGTTATGGTTCCATGTTCTCAAAACATTGTTTTTACTTGTGAGGTCCAGTGAGAGAGAGTGATGAATGAAAGTTTGTCTGGAAGTGAACAAGAAGATGCGAAATGAGATAGAGAGAGAAAGAGAAAGAGAAAGGGTAAGGTCTACAAGTCGGTGGACCCAATCCATAGGTCACATAACGACATGGTATGGTGAATGAAGAGAAGGTAGCATGTAACAGCTACACGTACGTTCTCTCTCTCTCTCTTTCAATTTGTCCCCATTTGTAAATATCATTTAGGTAGGAAAAGAATTGAACAATATCAGGAAAAAAAAAACTTGAATTTACGGCAAAACAGGAAAATGCCATATGTATATGTGTTAGTATATCTGCATGACACCAAATCAAAGAAGAACCACAGCAACCTCACTTGTTGAAAATCTGGCTTTTAAAACAAAGAGCTAGAGAAGGAGAGAAAGAACAGAATCCAGATGACTATGGGATGGCTTCACTTTTCATTTCTCTTCATCTGTTTCTTTATTTTCATTTCTTTTCCATAGATTTTCCCCAGAAAGCCTCCAATTAATCAGCACCCAGAACTTCAAATTACCATTTGCTAGTGTTTTTTGTTAAGAACTTAAAGAGCAATTTAATTCCATTTTTTGTTTGAAAGTGGCTTCTTAACTGTGAATTGGTTTCTTAAGGATAGAGAAGAAGGAATCTGAAGATGTCCAGATAAGAGCAGAAGGGAAAAATCTTCAAGAACAGCACATCAAGAAGAAAGAGAGTGAAAAGAAGTATAATTCGAATATGGCCACTTCATCTTCAGCAGTGCCTTTCTTTGGAATTAGGGAAGAAGATCAAAACCAGATGAAACAACAACATTCTTCATCAATAGTACCAGCTTCAGCTTCAGCGCCAAGTACTGCAACGCCACAGAAGAAAAAGAGAAATCAGCCTGGAACGCCAAGCAAGTACCAACAATTTTTATTCTATATGTCTAGCCTTTGGCTATACAAAAAAGAAAAGAAGTCACAAAATTTAACATTGATTTCCTTGGAATTTTGTTTCTCATCCTCTTATGAATAAGGAAAAAAAAAAAGGAAAAAGAAGCTAAAGGGCCATTGGAGAACCCTAAATTTTTGAACTTCGACATGGGATATGTGAAAGTTTTATACGTATGCGGAAGTGAATGAGGCATTGAGTGTGTTTTGGTGTATAGTCTTTGACGAGTTTCCATTGTCTGCCATATAAAAATGGATCAATTCCAAATTGTGATAGAGCCTGAATTATCTAATTTATTCGTTGTTTGGCATTTTCCATAACAGATCCAGACGCAGAGGTGATAGCACTATCTCCCAAGACCCTAATGGCAACAAACAGGTTCATTTGTGAGGTATGCAACAAAGGATTCCAAAGGGAGCAAAACCTACAGCTCCACAGAAGAGGACACAACCTGCCTTGGAAGCTTAAGCAGAAGACTACAAAAGAAGTGAAGAGGAAGGTTTATCTGTGCCCTGAGCCCACATGCGTCCATCATGACCCTTCTAGGGCTCTCGGTGACCTTACTGGAATAAAAAAGCACTACTCTAGAAAACATGGCGAGAAGAAATGGAAGTGCGAGAAGTGCTCCAAGAAATATGCTGTTCAATCTGATTGGAAAGCTCATTCTAAGACTTGTGGGACTAGAGAATATAGATGTGACTGTGGCACCCTCTTCTCAAGGTAATAATAATCAATCAATTTTCTCGCTTTTCATTAGTTTAGTGGTCTCCTTGTGCTCCAATATTCATCATGTTCTTTGGTGTAGCAAGCAAATTCGACAGATTTAATGAACAATTGCAGTCTGGTTCTGAAAGAGAAGAAATATGAGTGTATGTGTGCTTCAGGCAGAGAGAGACAGGTGTTATATATGTATGTGCTAGTTGGCTTGTTTGGTTTTAGGGCAAAGATTCGGCATAAAGTTACAGTAGCAGGGAGGATAAACAAAAGAAAAATCTTTGATGCTTTCCCCATATTCTTAATTTCTCTCTTGCAAAATGGGATTATCGTCTCTCTTTCTCTCTCTTCTGAACTTTGTGTTTCTTTATCTTTTAATTTCTGTTGTTCTTTGTCTTGGGGCTTCAGTCACAGTAGGGTATAGTACAGTGAAGGAGATGGTGAGAGAACCCACGTGAACAAACTCTGGAAACTGCCATGGTCTCGTTGATTTGAGGTTACAGTTACACTCGGGCACAAATTCCCCAAAATAAAAACTAAAAACAAGAAAAAAAAAGATTTTTCATGTCATTTTTTCTCCTCGGAACCACCGCCATTATTAGTTGTCTACTTTTTCCTACTCACGTGTTGCTATGCCATGTAGCGCTTGCTGTGTTGTTTGCCATTTTTGTTCCCTTTTGGATTGGTTACATACGATCAGGTCTGTGCTCCGGCAGGTACCTCGATCTTTTCATAATGTGAGGCCCTAACCAATTCTCTCTCTCTTTCTGGTTTCGATCGGTTGGGTATGTTCTTGGAATTGCAGTGGGAAGAGCTGGAGAGAAGGAATGTGATTTAGAGAGTTTGATTGAATAGGGGAGGTATTCGTTGATGACATGAGAAATTCTGATGATTTTACTTAATAGCTAATCTTAAAATATGCGTCAAGTGGAAATAGAGAATTCTGAGCATCGCATTGAATGTACATTTACATGTCCCGAAAAGGACTTTTTCGATTAATTATTTTTCATGTGGTTTATACATTCCTTTGCTGCATTTATTGAACTCCAGTTCTGAAATGGTATAATTTTATGGTTGATTGGTTCTTCAAATTTCCAAGTACTTCTGTCCAAATTCTTGTCACCTAACTCCATACTTACATGTTTCTGTTTTATGTGGGAATTATAGTACTGACTTCTCTTTCACATCTCCAGCTCTATCAATGTTCTTTCACTTTTTCACGTCTTCTTGTGTCTTAAAACCAACACACAATATTTAAGGTCTCTTTTCTCTTTTGATTTCTTAATCTCTTCCATCCCGTTAGAGGTCATTATAAGTTTGTTATTTGACGTATAAAATGTAAACCCTAATTATTACCCGAAGGTTTAAATTTTCATGGAGCTTTTCCGATCAGTATGCCTGTCATTGTATTGTTAGGCCATTGAGTGAATAAAACGGTAACGCCAAAAAACTAGTCAAATATAAAACTTTGTTATCTCCCATATTCTTCAGTCGCATCAATTGTTTTAGACTTCCGGGTTGTAGATATACACGTGTTAGTGTGATACGTGTCTGTGCTCCCACTCATTATTAAGACATTGAATCAATAGTTAATTTAGATTATGTAATTTGATTGTGGTTTTTGATGCATTTAATTAGTTTCTCCTTCTTTTGTATGCTCAAGTTTTCCCTCTTTTTTCAAGCTGAAATGATCCAATTGCTTCTTTCCACGGTGGTTGTGACAGGCGTGACAGCTTTATCACTCATAGGGCCTTCTGTGATGCTTTGGCTCAAGAAAGTGCAAGAAATGCTCACGCTTTGAACACTATTGGCAGCCGTTTATATGGAAATAGCAAGATGAGCATAAACCCATCTCAAGTCGGTACACAGCTTTCAACTATGCATGAGCACAGCAACCAGTCCAGTGACATTTTTCGACTTGGTGGTGGAACCCGAACCGGACAATTCGATCATCTCTATCCACCTTCGATCGGTTCATCTTCGTTCCAATCCCCGCAACCAATGCCCTCGTCAGCTTTTTTAATCCAAGAATCACACCAGAATTATCAGGATGAACAACAATCTCCACATGGTTTGCTCCAAAACACACCGTTCCATCACGGACTAATGCAATTTGCTGATCTCCATAACTCCGCGAACAACCCTGCCTCTAGTGCCAACGTTTTCAACCTTAGCTTTCTTTCCAGTAGCAGCACCGCAAGTAGCCTCACTAACAACATCAATTCAAGCAACACCAGTGGAAACTTATCAACCTCGGGATTGCCAGGGTCAAACCATTTTAACAACCAAAATGGTGCTGGTGGCTGCAGTGAAGCGTCCAATATCTACTCCAACAACATTTTGGGTGATCAATTCAGCTCTGGTGGTCCTTCATTATTTAACTCATCTGTTCAAAGTGATAATATGATCCCCTTCCCTCATACATCTGCCACGGCCCTTCTTCAGAAAGCTGCTCAAATTGGTTCATCTTCAGGCAATTCCTCTCTACTAAGAAGCTTTGGCGGGTCTACTTCAAAAACTTCAAAATCTGACAGCAGGCCACTTATTTCAGTAAACTTCAATGGCGGAGTGTTCGGTGAAAATGACGGAAACCTGAACGACTTGATGAACTCCTTCGCTAATGCCCATTCCTCCATATTTTGTTCACCACAGCAAAAGCATGGGTCAAATTTAGGGAATATGGAGGAAGTAAAGTTGAATCAAAACATGAACATGGGCATTGGTGGGTCGGATAGAATGACAAGAGACTTCCTTGGAGTTGGACGAACAGTGAGAAGCATGAGTGGCGGGTTCTCGTCGTCACAGAGAGAGAAACAACAACAGCAACAGCATAGCGGCATAGAAATTGTCTCCTTGGATTCCGAAATAAATATTGCTGCGCCGACAAGCCATTCGTTTGGAGGAGGAGATGTGAACTTTCAGTGAGGACAAAGATGAAAAAGTACGGGTACGTAAAAAAAAAAAAAAAAGCTAGCAACAATGAAATAACGTGTGATTCACTCCGTTCGTAAATCTGCATCCGACTCTCCTTGACATTTTACTGTTCATTCAAGAACTATTATCTATGTTTTGCTGTGATCTGACAAAAATAATTTCCTTGCATGGATTGGTGGGCATTTAAGACATGAGAGTACATACGGGGCTTTATTTCTTTCCTTGTCCTTTTGTGTTTATTTTCCGTTTGTTGTTATTTAGCTTTTAACATGCTGCATATGTAAGCACAGACAAACACACACGCACATATATATATAATATAACGCGTCAGAGTCACGAGTGGTAGTTCTTTGATGCTCAAACAAAATGTTCCCCCCGACACCGGGTACACGATAACCTGATAGATTGATATCTATTGCTGTGATAAGAAATTTATTTATTTTAAAATTTTTATTTGAATAAATAAAATTTTTATGTAACTCATGAGTCATTTCTTTTTAAGATTTTTTTGGGTTATATAAATAGTATGATTACAATTTTCTTTTATCACAAATTATATAATTTCATTTTCCTAACTAACCTGAATTAATTAAATAGTGATTATCTTATTTTTATTGTTTTTTAATCACCTAGTAATACCTCTTAATCTGTTCATCCTTCTACCTGATATTTTGTTTAAGTTACCGTTTTTAGATTATTTTTCTCTGTATTTCTGCTTTAAAATTAAATAAATCTTGTTTCCTTAGTCCCATTAACTTTTCATTTGTTGTCTTTGTCTTGCATTGAGATTTCCAACAGTATAGTATTAGAATAATTACCTTCTAAAACTGTGCAAGCGTTGCGACTATTTACAGGGACTGCAACATGTACAATGGCGAAGGGAGTAATGGATACATATGATGAAGCGCCTAGACCGAAAATTTGAAGATGTACTTTTTACTTTTCTGATAAGCAGCTGAAATTGTTTTCTTTAGCTTTAGCTGTACCTTTTCTTTTCGCTTTCCTTTCAACTTTGCTTAGTTAGAAGTTTCCGTCACCTTCGTATTTTGGATAGCACCCAAATCCTTTCTTTGCCATCCAGTTTGCTTTCGTATTAAGGCAACTTTGATCTCCTAGTACCTAATTAAAGAATAGCTTCTATTTAGGTATATGGAAAACTTGTTTACTATATATGGCAGGTCCTTAAGAGTTAGCCCATAAATGCAAGAAAAGTTTAATTGATTGGCAGCCAGAATTTAATTTCGTATGCAATATTTGTTTGAAAATCGGGTTGAGATCTGATACCGACTGTAATAGAATAATCACGAAACTTTTTCGTGACTTTTGATTTCTCGAAAATCAAGATCTATTTAATTCTATAAGATGATTAACATGAATCATAATAAAGAGGAAATTTAATTCGTATCTTATTCAGAAACTTGATCTTTATCTTGTTGTATCACTCGAACCGTTTCCGAAACCGATCCGTCTTAACCACCATAGTCGCACAAGTGTCCGGTTTCTAACGGTATCCACATAATAGGTTGAGAGAACTCTGTAATTCTTACAGAGAGGGTTAAGCAAAAAGTGCTAGCTCTATAGAGCTTAAGCCTATTTATAATAAGCTTTGGACATTTTAATAATTTAATTGAAATTAAATTCTAATTTTAATTAAACTATAATTAGAATTAAAAATAATTCTAATTAGATACCAATTACGCTCATATAAGATTCAATATCTCATATTGATCCTTATTTATTAAATATCTCATATTTAATAATAAAGTTTCTTAAACTTTATAATCAAGTCCAATTTGATTAAATTAACTTTGCTCTCTTCAATCAATTTTATATGTGAGACCCATTAGGTTCCCAAATATGTTGGCAATGATTATAAAATCTAATTTTAATTCATAATTAAAATTAGATAAATTAAAACTCTTTTTAATTTATCTTTAATTATCCAATTAAACAATTTATAAGTATAGATTAAGATTGGCATCTAGCAACGCATCATGACCACCCAAATATTTAAGAATATCAAAGTGGTTTTGACTAACCTTTTCTTGCATAATTTTTTCGTATAATTCAATCCTTTCATCATACAATGTTTCGATTAGACATAGAGCATGAAATCAATGTCTACTTTATTTTGTGTCTAATCATATTAGTTCTCCACCATTAGCTATCAATTCGATTAATGATATTTGTAAATTATTTATAAAGTATCATTTCACCTTAGCCAAGGATTTCTTGAATCAATAATAATCGAGAACAACGAAACATTCTCCCTAATTACTTTAGGGTGATGAATCCTATCTTGATCACTCAGCTATCTTCATATAGTTCATGCTACATTTAATGACTACCGATTAAACGACCTATGATTAAATAGATCATAAGTAGTATAATAAATATAGCAATCTCCATACAAGACAACTTTGATAACCTCAAGTCAAAAGATCACTTATGCAATCATCACAATGAAAATTCCATAGACATACAAGTAATGTTCCGAATGAATTTCTCATATTGGGTTTGTTCAGTGAACGTGTTCTCTAACAATCTCTCACAGGTTTGTTTAAGTTTTTCTATACTTTAGCCTATGAGATCTACTACTTCTTTTATAAGGAAAAACAAAACATATGCTAGTCTTTTTACGTTCTATTAATGTCCAATTTTAATAGAACAATGACTAGGAACATTTAGGAATAATACATAAATGTAATATGAATCTCATAATTATAATCTTACTATAGCTTCATTTGCAATGTGCAATTATCCTATGGACTTTATCGTATATATCTAAACATGTACAAGATAAAGAATGCTTTTAAATAATTTGTCACTAAACTACGACCAAAGTGATTAGTTGCAGGGCATAAACCAACAAGATTAATCATTTTTGATGATTGACGTATCTTTTTTCTTAGTTTCCATCCAAGTTTTCAGAGATTTATTTTGATGTTTATCTTTTTCCTTAGCATCTATTCAAGTTTTCAGGGTTTTATTTTCATGTTTTTCACTTCATCTTTTGTATTAAATCATATAAGAAATTAAATGAATTAGTTTGATATTCACTTCTTCTCTTACATCCCGAGTGTGAGTGATGGTGAGATAAACACCACGATATTGTCAAGATCAACATAACTTGTGAAACCTACTTCATGATTAAATATTTAATTGCAGCCATACTCTGATCAAAAAAGGGAATACTTCACTCACCCCAATTTTATGATCAACTCACTATTCGGCGCCGATGTCGGGAGTTACATGGCATTCGACAAACAGACATACAATGCTACTTTATGTAATAAATGGAGGACTCTGTCTCTCAATTCCTGCTGCGATTTTTGTCTTTGAGACTTCACTGTCATTTAATGAGGCAAAAGTGGAAATTTGATATTCCCATGAGCAGTCAGACCATTCCAACTTTAACACCAACAAACGCAAACAAAGAAATAAAGTCAAAAGTATGGCAGTTCGTGCGCCAGAAAATGCTTAGGCATGATCACGGTGAAAGAAATGTTTCAGTCATGGAGTTACTATTGTAATGTAATGTATTATCATCTTTATTAAGAATCTTATAGGTTTGTACTCAGTCCACAGGTGCAATGTGCAACTCCTTTCCAATATCTCTGTGTAAAGATGTTTTGTCCTTGGCAAGGCATATGCACCATTCTTGCTTTTGCCTTCACTAGCTTCTGACTGACAATGAACAACTTCTGGGTCCGCCAGCTTTTGAGCCATTGTCTCAACTTTTAACTTATTATTTTTCTCTTTTTTATTCCTCTCCTTCCGTCCTTACTTCGTCTAATTCCTTGGCTACTGTTGACTGCAAGAATTGGATCCTCTTTTGTGACAGGCTTTTGGAGCAGTAGGCATCACATTTGAATATGTCATGTGTGGTATCTTTATTTATTTCTATTCCATCTTTTGGTTACATCATCTGTGCCTCTGTGGCTTTTTAACTCTGCCTGAACATTGTCATCTTTTGTTTGTCTTCTCCCTTCATACTTGCGGAGAATCTAAAGCTTTCAAAATCCATTAAATATTGGCTTGCGATGCCTATAATAATGCAAGGTGTGTGTATTAGTGATAAATCAATTATGGTTTTGAAAACAATTTCCCATCACTTTCCATCCAAGGAGTAGGATAGACATAAAAGAGAGATGATAACATTTTAGTGAGTGAAAGTTCCCTTTGACACATTTGACTCAAACCAGGAAGAAAGTTGCAAGCAAGTTATCCTGGTACACAGGTTATGAAATAATTAAAGACTGGTTAGCAAGTTGAGAAAACTAGCGCAGTAGAGATGTGCATGACCCATCTCCACTCCGCTAGTTTAAAAGCTTTTTGCTCATGAAAATGATTATGACAACTGTCGAGACAGAGACGATACTGGAATCAAATTGGCAATAATTCCTTCGGGTTAGATAATCATCACTTGATTACGAGTCTTTAAGGAAGATTTGAATTCTATAAGGACCACAGGAAGATAGTTGACATTCCAACCGAAAGCAAACGAATCACCCTGAACCAAACCATCATTCTTCTTGACACAAGAACCAAAACAGCTTTTGGCCCTTATTTATGCAGATACTCCTCACCAAAAGCAGGCACGTCTCCCGCCAAATGTATACGTAAAAGGGCATCACACTTTTTGGCCTTCACTTGTATCCATTGCATATGTCACTAATTTCTGTTTTCATATAACAAAAAGTAGCTCAGTGATTAAATCAAGTCGCATTTAAAAAGAAAAAAAGAACATTTCGTTGGAATATTCGACCGAGTTATACAAATGGAGACGACTCTGCAAGTGCTGACGAAAACATGAGAGGTCAGGATAGCATCGAGAAACAAGATATATAAAAGAATCGGACGGCAAAGAAGAAGTTTGGGCCCCGGCCCCCATTATTTAATTAGTTCATAAGAACTAATGCCAAAAGCGATTCTCTTGTCTTGCTCGAGGTTCCCTAGCATTGAAATCAGCCACCAAATAGTGTTGAAAGTTGAGGAGGAGGATGAGTAAATGAACCAACAACATGCACAAGGGCATTTATGATTCTTGTCGAAAGTAGTTTCTCCTCAGCCTCATATTTTATTACCAGCAAATAATGATTTAAATATGTGCTGTTCGTTTTTATAAGATCTACATAAGCTTGCGTTCATGGCACTTTGGAAAAATAGACGTCATTTTAGTTAAATTTCATTGACCATAAGGAAGTGCTTTAATTTTATATATATTGTTCTAGTTAATTAACATTACGAAATATTTTATTCAATATCTGAGATGTCAAGATTATATATATATATTCTAGTTATAGCTTGCTTTGAGGCAAATTAACATTTTTCAAATAAGTGGTCATTTCTTAATCTCCCATTGGCATAGCTTACTGTGATTTAAAGTGACTAGCTTGATACAAACAAAAGTAGACACTTTTGAAAGTTTGGTTCACCTTAAAGATTTTGAAAGATTAATTTAATATATTAGGTAGGTGTTCAAATAAGGTCATGATGATAAAAAGTTAAGTTACGTATGTGTATCCAAAAGGTTAAAGTCAGTGTTAGAGAACTTTTCTTAGCTTATTTCGCTTTGAAAAATCGAGTGCTTGTGTGTAAAGCATTAGTACCTAAAAGGCCAAATTTTTTCACGCTATTACTGATGACGACCTAAAGCTTTATCTTCAAATCAAAAAGGGATAAAGATAACATGCTTTTCAAATGAAGCTTTTGAGATGGGAATTTGGCATCTTTTAATTGTTACTTTCAACACGAATGGATAGGCAATTTTTTTTACAAAAAACAAAAAAGAGGTCTTTGATGGGGCTGTGCTCATTTTGTCATTTCTTTAAATCATCTATGGTAATTCTGAAAATTTAATAACCTTTATCCTATATTCGTTTTTCTTTTTCTTTGGTTCGAAACATTTAACATTGCCTTCAAACTTTTCCTCGTAGTTAAATGATAATACAATTTTTGTGTGGAAAAAGGGTATCCTTTTGCTTGAATGGTGCTATTAACGTATATTATCACATCTTCACATTATTTCTATAATTCTATTTAGTCAACTAATCAACTATAATTAGCCTTTATTTTTGCCTAAGATCATATACATTAATGATGTATATTATTATGTTGATTTGTTACTTTAACTAGAGACACCTAGAGTGTATAAATAGGAATATGTAGATCTCATTTGACACACACAGAAATACATATTTCTTCTTCAGTTCTTCCTTCATTCTCTATTTTCACATAATATTAGATCCTCCTTTGTAACGAAAGGAGTCAAAATTTTTGAGCTTTTTCATTCTTACCCTCACACATTCGGCTCTTGCATTATGTGTTCTTAAATCTGCTCCAAAAACAGTTTGTTATACACTAAATTGTTCCTTGTCCTTTAAAGATCACAACTGTATAAATTTCGCCACTAGAAACTTCCACACGCCCCACCAAGAGCCATTGGTCTCCGAAAACCCTAGTTGCAAATTCTTTGGAAGTTGAAGAACACTTAAACGACATCATTTCACTCCAAGCTAAAACGACATTGTTTAGTAACTAAAGGGAGTGCCATGTCCACGTCATTACCATGTCATCATTACCATCTCTACCATGTCATGACCACGCCGTCTTTTGTGTCACGTCATACATCCATGTGTTGTCCTTTGAGTCGTCCACATGTCATATTCTTTTTGTTCGGTTCGGTTCCAAAAGGGATTGACTGACACTTTGACCGTCCGGTTCAATACATTTTAATTTGGGTTATTCACAAACCTGACCAGTTCCTAAGGTTTTTCAATGCCCTGAATCTAATTTGTGAAGTCAGAATAACCAAATTCCATCTTTATAAGTAGGTTTTCTCTTATTTTATTGCATTCTTTTACTATGGATGCCTATAAACTTTCTCAATACATTCTCAACCCTATTAATATAATCTTTGATGGCTCCAATTATGATTTTTGAGCTGAAGAAATGTGTAGTTTTCTTAAGGGAAAACTTTTTTGGCGTATTTTTAATGAAAAAAAATACCTAAACCCACTCAAAAGAAGATGAAGACATTGACGTATTCACCGAACGATTAGTGGCATTGGATGGCATGAACCATTAAATCTTAACAAGGTTTCGAAATACATGTGCTAAGGGGATCAAACTTGACTTTCGACGATTTGACACAGCTCAAAAGGAAAGAAATTTCCTTTAAAACTTGTTACTCTATATCAGATGATGTCCATCAAGAGGTATGGAAATTACTACAAAAATTTATGTCAGATAATTATGTGAACTTGGTGTTAACTTATCCTTTTCGAGTCGTAGTTGTATTGTACAGGATTCACAGATGAGCAACATTTTTGGGAAAGGGCATAAAGTTGGACGATTGTTTGAGCTTACTTCAATAAATCTTCCCTCAAAGCTTATAGTCAGTGTTGTCACTTCTCATATATGGCACTCTCAATTGGGTCATCTTTCTACCTCTAGATTAGGGTCATTAATCTCTGGCGGTGCTTTAGGTCATGTTAAGACTGAACATTTTGATTAGGTCCGTTGTCAACTTTTTAAACAACATGCTTTACCATTTTAAAAAATGATTTTATCACTTTAGCACCTTTTAATCTAATTCATTATGATAATTGGGATCTTGCACCTTATGAAACTATAGATGGCATGAAATATTATGTAATCTTTGTAAATTATTTTTCTCGCTATAAATAGATTTATCTGATGCATCATAGATCTGAATTATTCTTCAATTACTCTCGCCTAGCTAATATGATTCGCACTCAGTTCTGTTGCAAGATTAAAGTATTTCGGACTGATAACACGATGGAATACAAAGATACAAAATTCATCAACTTTCTTAATCAATAAGGGACCAACGTTCAAAGATCATGTCCAAACATATCTCAATAAAATGGTTAATGTAACATCCCAGATCATCCGTTTACAGATATTGTCTGCTTTGAGCCTTAACCCAGCCAAACCCTTACGGTTTTGCTTTTTCCGAGGCCTTCTTAGGAGGTCACCCATCCTAGAACTACTCTCGCCCAAGCACATTTAACCCCAAAGTTCTGATGAGATCCGGTACATTAGGCTATGAAAAACACGTCTGTAAGGGGGAGGTATTCGTACCCTTATAAGGCATACTTCGTTCCCCTCTCCAACTGATGTGGGATCTCACACTCTTCACCCCTCTTAGGGCCCTGCCTTCTTTGGGGCCCAGTCTAGCTGGCACAACGGTTCGGGTACCGGCTCTGATACCACTTGTAACTTCTCAGATCACTCGCTTACAGATATTGGGCCAAGCCCTCACGATTTTTCTTTTCCCGAGGCCTTCTCAAAAGGTCACCCATCCTAGAACCACTCTCACCCAAACACATTTAACCTCGGAGTTCTGATGGGATTCAGTGCATTAAGCCATGAAAAACGTGTCTATAAGGGAGAGGTATACGTACCCTTATAAGGCGTGCTTCATTTCTCTCTCCATCCGATATGGGATCTCTGTGAGAGTCAAGCATATCTTGATGTAGTGGGTGGTAGGGACCGTCATAGAAAGATTTTCGGCTTAGGTTCATTTACAAATATATATTATTCGCAATCATCCACATCCACTACAGATGGATCTAGTAGGCGGTCCGTATCAAATGAGAGAATCCTTCAGCTTGAGAACACAGTAGGGAGGCTGATAGAGTGCATAACCCAGCTTTGTAATGAGGCGAATGAGTTGAAGGGTAGGGATAGGACCTCATCGTAGTAGTTAGAACATCCGTCGTCACCACCTGCATAGCTTCTGGATAAGTGAATATATTTGATAGTCTACTACTCTTAATTTTTTGTAAAAATTCTTAATTTACAGTTATTTTTAATATACTTATTTATGTACATTATAATTTTTTATTATACCATTCAGGATAATGTTTACTTTAGATTTATTAATCAATGTTATATTATTTACATAAATTAAATGTACAAAAAATTCATAAGATTATCAACTAAAAACTCGGTTATGAAGTGAGAAATGGTGGTTAAAATTTATTATAATTAAATTTCTCGACTAAAATACAATATTCTGTCGCTAAGTAGCGGTGGAGTGTTATATTCTGTCGATAATTTACTGACAGAGTATATCATTCCGATGGTAACTTACCGACGGAATATATCACTCTATCGCTAAGTTATCGACGGAAGTTTAGTGATGGATAATATTTTTCGTCGATAAATTTAGCCACGAAATGTTGAATACCGTTGGTAAATTTAGGGGTTATTTGTTTCCATTTTTTTCTTTCGTTTTTTGTTGTCGTTTTTGTAAAAAGAAAAGCAGGTAAGTAAAATATGTTTGGTTTACTCTGTTGTAATTTTTTGTTTCTGAAAATAAAAAAACCACAACAGTTTTACAGAAACGAGAAAACAACGTTTCTCTAAATTTTGACAAGTTTTCTTCGACAGAAAAACAACATATCTCTATTATCTATCTCGAATAATAATAATAATAATAACTGTACAAAATTTATAATAATAATTAATAATAATAAGATAATTAATTTGGTATAATAAAATTAATAAAATTAAAAATAGTAAGTTGAAAAATTATAACAATAATTAATATAAATAATAAATAATAAATAATAATATTATTATTAACAATAAATAATAAAAAATTTAATAACAATAACAATAACTTATTAAAAATTAATAATAATAATAAATAATAATAATAACTTACAGTATTAAAAATTAATAATAATCATAATAATAACTTATTAAAATAATAATAATAATAAATAAATAACTTAATAAATAATA
>JAOSBP010000001.1:7383006-7393841 GCA_027563825.1 Erythroxylum mucronatum | reverse complement strand
TGTGAGTAACCTAGACGGTCTCACTCAATTAATTGTTTTCTTTAGAATATGTTTTGAATAATGACATTGATGTGGTTTGATAGTGCTGATTTCGGACAATGAAGGTCCGGTGATTCTGATGTATGAATGAGTTGTTAAAGTGCTCCTTGTATTTGAACATGACGAAATAAGTGTTTCAAATGTGAAAATTGTGAATATGCAAATGAATGCAAAAGTGTGCTCAACATTCTGCTGAATGCCGGACTACGGTTTGATGATGAATGTGGTCTAAAATGTGAATATGCCTCCATGTGATTGACTGAAGTTATGCGATGAGAAACATTCACTACATGAATGCATGTAAGATAAAGGAAGTTATGACCAGAGTCGCCAGGATAAAAAGCTTAAAGCTCATAATGTGATTAGAGCCTCAGGCTCGAGTGCGACTGTACCCGGTATCTACTGAGGGATATGGGACGTTATATGACACAGCTCGATATCCACTAAGGGAAATGAGCTAGTAAAAAAAAGGCACTCGGTCATAACAACAATAACAAATGAATGTGAGTCTCACGTGTATTGCAATTATAATTGATACGTGTGTTTTGTATGAATGATATGACTATTCTGAACGTGGGATGTGATATATTATGAATATACAATGAGGTGAATATTATGTTACGTGTAATGATGTGATGCATGAATTGAGTGAACCATTGATGATGGTTACCTCATTAAGTTTGCAAAACTCACCAAAATTACAACGTTGTCTTTTCAGGATCGAGAGACGACTCAAGCTACTAAGAGGCTCTACCAGTCGTGTATATTGTGTTTTGACAGGAAAAGTCATGGCTCAAAGGTCGTTCAGTTGGAATTTGTGGACAGTTTGGATAGTCGGCATATATTTTCCTCTCTCATGTAGTCCTCTTGTATTAGGTTTTGATGTTATATCTATGGAAAATGTTGAAAGGCACAATGTAGACATTCGGTGATTATGAAATGATATGAGGAAAAAGTGGATTTAAAATATTGTTATCTTCTTATGATGCTTTTTAAGTAAATTGTGATACCATGCCATATAAAGTGAATGTAGTGATCGAGCGTTGCTCGCCCTTATCATAGGATATGTACCGGAATGACCTCCGGGTATCCTGGTGTGTACCCTGCGATAAGGGGACGCTACAAAAGAGACATTTTCCTAATAATCCCCACTTGGTTGCCAAGGAAACTGAATCCATTAATAACTTGATTAGAGCTTTAGATGATTAGGAGTCTTTCTATAAACAATATTTCCATATCAAATGGCTCAAAGAGGGAGATAAGAACACCAAATTCTTTCACAATTCTATATTGTCAAATAGGAACTGAAACAATATTCACTCTCTAATAGGGGGAAATGGCAATAGAATTGTTGGTTTTGAAGAGATTCAATAACAACTCCTAGGTTTCTTTCAGAGTACTATTGGGAATAAAAAAGACCTTCCCTCTAAAGAGTTTGTGGAAAACCTTTTCCCTAATCTGATTTCTAAAAATCTTACAAACAACCTCATTGTTAAAGTCTCAGCGCAAGAGGTTAGAGATGTTTTCAACTCTTTTAATTCGAATAAGGCTCCTAGGCCGGATGGATTTAATAGGGTGTTCTTTAAACATACATGGCATATAATAGGGAAGAAATTTACTCGGGCTATCCAAGATTTATTCCATCATAGGAGATTACTCAAAGAGCTTAACTCTACTTTCATTTCTCTTGTTCCTAAAAAAGAACATCCTTCTAAAGTGGTTGACTATAGGCCAATCTCATGCTGTAACATGATTTATAAGGTGATTACAAAAATCATGACAAATAGGCTTAGAGAGTTATTCCCTCACATTATGCCCAAACTAAAGTGCTTTCATTAAGAACCGTCAAATAGAGGATAATATCTTATTAGCCCAAGAGATTTTCAAGAATTATCATCTTACTAATTACCATAGGAGATGTGCTTTTAAAGTGGATTTACAAAAGCCCTGACTCGATCCATTGGGATTTCCTCCTCAATGTGCTAGTAGTTGTAGGTTGTCCTCTTAAGTTCATTGAATGGATCAGAGAGTGCATTACCTCACCTTCATATGCTATTTTAATCAATAGGTCCCCCCTCAAAAAATTTTCTAGAGAAGTTAGGTTTAAGACAAGGGGATTCTTTATCTCCTTCTCTCTTTATTATTTGTATGGAGGTATTCTCAAGAAGCTTGAATGCTTGTATAGATGGCAATACCTCCTTTAAATACCACTGGAGGTTTAAAGCCCTTAAACTCACCCATCTCTTGTTTGCTGATGATCTCTTACTGTTTTGTCATGCTGATTTGACTTCGGCCCATACTTTCCTAAAATGCTTGAGCACCTTTTCTAATTTATCTGGCATGGAAATGAACATTTCCAATAGTCAATTCTTTTTATATCTCCTGATACGGACCAGTTGGCCCATCAAATGGAAATTATGTCGGGTCTTAAAAGAGGTCACCTTCCCATTTAATACCTGGGAGTTCTTCTAACAGGTCGGTTGTCTAGGAGGAATTGTTTATCTTTGTTGGATAAAATTGATGCCAGAGTTAACAAATGGACCCATAAAACTCTCCCTTATGCTAGTAGGCTTCAATTAGTTATTTCGGTCCTCTCCACTTTTCAGGTGTATTGGTCTACTCACTTCATTCTTCCTGCCTCCATTATTAAGGAAATAGAGACAAAACTTAGAAATTTCTTATGGTCTGGGAAGGTGATGACAAAAGCTCATGCTAAGGTTAAATAGAATGACCTTTGTAGACTCAAAAGAGAGAGTGGTTTAGATATTAATCATTTGTCAACTTGGAGTAATGTGATGATAGGGAAAAGAATTTGATTTCTGCTTAATTATAGGGAAGCTTTATGGGTTAGGTAGGTACACACTATAATTCTGAAAAGGAAAAATTTCTGGAGCACCCATCCTAACAACTATAGTTCGTGGAGTTGGAGAAAGATTTTATATGTTAGGGATCAAATTGGGAACCAATTCAGGTTTAGAATAGGAAATAGAAATTCTACTTTCTTATGGCAGGATTCTTAGCATCTGAGAGGTATCTTGATGGATTACTCTACTCCTAGAATAATCAATGGGTCGGAGCTACCTATAACTGCAAGAGTACCCGAAGTAATCAGGAATAATGAGTGGTGCTGGCAAGAGGCAACAGTTAGGACCATTAGTAATCTAGAACTTCTGCAATATCATCCAGATTGTTCACGAGTTGATAGTTTGAAATGGCTAATAAGCTCATCAAAAAAGTAGACAAATGCTTCTGCCTACATTTTCATGAGACCTCCAAATCAAACTGTTCATTGGCATAAACTAGTATGGCATAAAAGGAATAGCCCTAGGTGCTCCATTTTATAGTTAGCCTTTCTGAATAAATTACAAACAAGGGACAAACTCCTTTACCTTCATACTCCAAATCGGTTCTCCTTGTATGCCTTGGACAATGAGACTATCGAGCATCTATTATTTGAATGTTCTTTCTCTTAAACAGTGTGGTTAAACTGACTTGATCACTTCTAAATACACCTTCCTCACCTGACAAACCTTCATTCCATTTTAAATTGGTTCACCAACCACCAAATTTCAGAAACTGTGACATCAATACTTTCATCATCATCCTTTTTGTTATTGTATACAACCTGTGGACTGAAAGAAATCTTCAAACCTTCAAAGATGAAGCCTTGGAAGTGGGGAGCTTCAACACGAGAGTGATCTTTCAAGTTATGAAACATCTCAACTCAAACACTGAAAGAAGGTAGTTGTTAGTGTGTTTTCTTTTTCTAATGTAATGTCTACAGGTTTTGACTTCAGGCTCAGGAAAATAAAGGGAAATCCAATCCCTCCTCAATATCTACAGCAAGAGAGACATCAGATGCAGGGAATGCCTCAATCTCCAAAAAGCCTTTAAGAATTACTCTTGGAAGCATGGTGTCACAAGCA
Organism: Erythroxylum mucronatum; assembly: GCA_027563825.1. NCBI lineage: Eukaryota > Viridiplantae > Streptophyta > Magnoliopsida > Malpighiales > Erythroxylaceae > Erythroxylum > Erythroxylum mucronatum. Next base: position 7,389,876 of record JAOSBP010000001.1, on the reverse strand, counting down.
ATAGGGGGACACTCCTTCGACAATAGATCCTCATTAGCTACAAAAAAAGATGATCATAATATAATTCATGTTAACCCCACTACTTAATAGCAGGAGATCCCCTTCTCCTCAGGTTGGTGTCTTAAAAGCTGGAAGTCCAGATCGGGTTTACAAAGAAAGGATGGGTGGGAGTTAAGCAAATACTCGACAGATGCAAAGGGTAAGGCTCTCCTACGTCTTCACCTTTGGTATCCTATACAAATAAAATCCCACATTGCGTTGGAAATGAGAAGAACTCAAAGTATGATGTGTTGTCTTCAAGTTATGGGTTAATAGGTAGTTTTGATTAGTTTATTTGCTGCTTGAGACTGCTGTATGGAAATAGTTATGTTACTGGTACGATGATCCTCAATATGATCATCTTGGTTGGTTGACATGGTTTAGGATCACTATTGTGTGGTTTGTATGGTCAGGGGGAACAATTGTAGGGCCCCTCATGCTTCATGTAAGGTTTCCTTTTGGTTTGGTTAAGAGATTGGCATCATAGGCAATCTCTTGATTGTACATACCTTTTACTTATTTATGAAATTTACTGACTTACCAAAAAAAAATATAGTTGCTGCTATGGATAAGTAACTTTACATAATCAACTGTATCAATCAAAATGGCATTCTATACGCGCCTAATTCAAAGAAGGAATTGACTAAAAAAGAAGGAAATGACTAAGTCCAGGCAAAACTGCGTTACTTCATGCTTGAACGAAGCAAACGATTATCATCCAGGAACAGCTCCCTCACATCTCTGCATACTGAGATGACTAGCTGAGAAGAGCAATTCAACATTTTTCAATTAATATTTGTCAATCTAACACCCAAAATTGTTAGAGTTCCCATTTGATATTGACATAAAATGTGAAAACATCATTAATATATTAAAAAGAAAAAAGAAAATGGATTGTATTGAAGCCATAATCCCAAATTACATACAGGTAAGAAATCTAGCTTGCACAGTTGGGCAAAAAATAAACAGATGTTATTGTAGCAACATAAAATCAGTGACAAAATCAATATAACTGGTGTTACATTCACTTTAAGATTAAAGCTCATGCTCACTCTAGTTTTCTTATACTTGTTTGACTGAAAGCTTAGTTTAGTAGTGATTGAACAGCAGGATGGCGAGCATTAACCATTAAAATGGTCAAATCTTTGTTTACCCACCTGATAGGTGTTAGTTTGTCTGCAATCCAAATTTATAACGTATCAAATTCCAGTTAAGACACTATCTTTTCCTTATGATCCTAGCACACCATTCCTCCCTATTAAAATCTCTATAAAGTTAATAATCTTTATATAATAACTTCTCAAGGTCTCAATATGAATTAATAGGCTAAATTCATTTTCGATTAATTAATACCTCTAATCAATAAATTTTACATGTCCCAACAATATTACTTGATAGAGGTTTATTGTATGTGTAAAATTATAAAGATCACGAAAGAAACATAGCATTCATCTCTACACACTGTTAAAGGCATCAAACGTGAAAGGGAAGTCAACAGTTGTTCAAAGGTCTCAGTCCTCCAAAAAGCACCGTGTCGTGCTTCAGTCCATCAGAAAGAAAAGAAATAGCAACTTTTGTTCTTTGTAGTTAATTGAGTTGTAAAGGTAACTCCGTTGATGCTCTTTCCTTTCGTGTACGTCTTCTTATGCTAATGTTGGTGCATCATCCCACCGAAGCTATTCATTAGATTATTTGGTGCATCATCCTACTGAATTTATTCATTAGATTATCTCTCCATTATTGTCCGTTTGGTTGTGGCAAGGATGTTTATTCAATTGAGGTCAGCTGGAAAGTGTGAATTTCAAGAGTTTCAAACAACCAAGTCTGGAGAAGATTAACAAAATGCGTGATTTTGGATACCCATTTGCACCTTCTAAGGTTTTGATTATTCTCTTAAGATATCGAAAGCTATCAGCTTTTCATGTTTCTTTCACTTTTAGTCTTCGCTCTCTCTACCAGTGCATCTCCTTTAATATTTTCTTATTTACATCCAGATGGGTGCGTAAATTAAAGAGAAAAACATACTTGATATGACCGCACAACCCACGCACATACAAACAGAGAATGACAGATGTTTGTGTCTATATATAAAAGAATGTACTTGATAGCAGTCAAGAAGAATACCTCACTCAGGAAAAAGGAGAATTTTGCTAATGCCTAAATTAATGGTTTCACTCTTGGACTCCTTGCTGAGCTCTTTCTTCAGGAAGATCATAATGACGGAGAGAATTAAGACTGTTGGATGCCAACAAGATAAACAGGTAGAATTTAGCAGATGAAAGGATTTATAACCTAAGAAATACAACATAATAGCACAAAAGTCAATCTCTCACCTGCAATTTTGTGGGACTCTCCAAGACGCGAGAGATGATCTTTTCAAACTTGGTGGCAGAGATAGAAATATCTTCCAATCTTGAAGCATAAGGCGGAGATCGTGAAGCTTGCTATCCAAACCATAGCAGCAATTTGCATGCATTGTGCAAACTAAGTTCAGATCTTTGCTAGGTTCACAAAGGCCACCAAAATAAGCGGTGTCCAAGAATCTTATTCTCAATCCAATGTCCTCAAGAAAAGCATCAAACTTGATGAAATTAAGAACATCCTGGTCATGGTGTCCAGGGTAAATCACTTGCGAAGAGTACCAGAACTTGTAAAACTCTATGGATCGGTTGTTGGACTTTACGTATTTAAACCCTCCATTGGGTCTGTTATCAATGTCAACTGAGCTTCCAAGAAAGTGATCACATGCAATTTGGAAATCTGTGTCTGCATAAAATCGTGGAAATGGATCCCTGAACCACATGACATCAGCATCCTGGATGGAAAAACCAACCAAATAGGCACTGAATATACAGTAAAAGATAATCAGAAGGCTGACAGAAATAGAACAAGAAATCTAACAGCAGATTAGATTTGGAGATCACAATCAACTTAAAAAGAGTACTGCAATAATGATGTCCTAAACCATTGCTGCTACATTATGTGATCGTCAAACTAACACATATAACCTTTCAAGTATCAAAACAAGCCAGATTGTACAACTAATTATCAAAAAATATGGATACAGATTCTTTTTAAGTCTTGTGTTGTTAAATTATGTTCACTCTTATCTTGTTCATCTCAAAAAATCACCTTCTTATTTTCACATTTCTAGACTTATAATGTTATCCCTAAATTATTTCCTATGAATATACACGAAAAGTTCATCTAGAGCCCTATTTCAAATAGTCGTATTATAGATAACTTTAATTAATTAAAATATATTAAGGAATATAAAATCTGTAATCAAAAATTGAACAACTCAGCTGCAAATTTTTTTCTTTTTTTATTGTTATATGTATTCTGGATGAATGTTGTAGAGGAGAAAGCAGGAAATATGGTACAAGTGAAAAAAATTTAAACTTGAAAACAACAACATACCATTGACAAAAACTGTGAAAGAAGCTAAATGCTTTTTTAACTGCGCAATTGTGAATTACCTAAATTCATAGTAAGAGTAAGCTAGTATTAATTCAAGTATCCACTGAATTATTCTAGTTGATAGAAGCCCCATGTTAAAGCACTTACTTTGGCACGTAAAGCCAACAAGTAAAAAGGGACTACTGAATCTCAAGGAGCAACTTAAGAATTAAAAAAGAAGAAGAGGAATTAATGCATAGCTAATAATCACAGAGGGAAAATAAGAAAAATTACCGTAAAAAGGAAGTTGTAACCCATCTCAAGAACAGAGCGCAAGAACTCAAGCCTTCTCCACATCAACTTCAAGTAATTGGGAGTCATAAAATAAGCCTCAGTATGAAAATCAACACCCTCAGTTACAAGAGCGAAACAATGAGTATGGAGCTGTAAGCAACGCAAATAAGCCTTGTTGTCTAAAGCAACAATAACCAAGTGCTTCAGAAGCCTCCTAGTACCTTCCCCAATTCTAAAACTCTCTAAAAACAGATCAATCACTGTGTTTGGAGCAGCCCACGCTTCATTTAATGTAGTCAATATCACAGTCCCATCATCCATTGATGCTTCTTTCAGCACCGTTTCAAGCTTCACTTCGCTGTTGTGTGTACTGACAGGGCTGTCGCTGTTGAGGAAAGAAGAGAAGAAGACATTGGAAGGGGAAGAGGAAGATGAGAAGGAAAATGGAGTGAAGCGAAGAGAATCGGCGCCACCGTAAAACAGGAGCAAACACGAGACAGAAATGGCAGCGAAGAAGAGCACGGCACGGGGAACAGTGGATTCCAGCAACATGACGGCGGAGGTAGTTGTTGACCTAAGGAAACGAGGATGGCGGAATCCGATGGAGGTGGATCGTCGTCGGTGGCTGGAAAGCCCGAAGAGCAGGTCCCGATTCATGAAGCAGGGGCAGCATGTTGATTGAGGCCACACCCAAATTTTGTTACTGTATATAAATAATTAAAATTTCTATACAGTATTTTCATTTTTTGAGGTAAAGGTAAATTCCTACACTGGACTGGACAGAGACGAAGACTGTTATCATCAAATATAAATAACATTTATAATTGATGATAACAGTTGGGTTTGGTACAACATCACAATCCTTACGGTCTTGTCCTTGTATGTAGAACTTCATCACGGCAAGTTACTACAATCACCAATCTCATAACTTTCTTTCTTCTTTTTTTTTTTTTTTGAAACTAAAGTTTAATCGTAATACTAATAATTGTTATGAGGAAATTTTCAGTAAAGACATTGGCCAAGAAGAATATAATGACGTAAAACAAATAATTGAACGATCAGTGTTTTATTTTAGTGAGAATCTTGTAGTAGTTAATGATTCACTATCATAAACAAAGATTGGGAGCTATATTCTCACAACTTGTTTAAGCTTAACAAATGCTGAGTGAAAAGCAAGCCAATAGTCAATCTCAATAAGTTTCCTACGTTGCCGTTCGTCATTAATAAGCAGCTCCTTGAACACTAACCAAAAAAATATCTAGTTTGGAATGCAAAATTGCTAACATAGATAAGGTAATTATAATTTGAAAACTAATCGGTTATGTTTTGTGTAAGCTGTGTTATCGCATCAATATGATGAAGTAGGTTACGGATATAGGAACGGTAAAAATAAACAGTAATAATCATGATATTGTTTTATAGATTTTACAAGCATACTTAAACTATCTTCTAATATAGATGTAATTGTCAACATCCGTGGACATCATCATGCATCACAAGGGGATGATATCCAACAAGAATATGGAACCATATTTTTTTATAAGCTATAAAAAACGTTTATATTATGAACTTTATGGCCATCTAAAGGTATGCTTCATAAACAAACATATATGGGAATTTTTTTTTTGTAGGTCTTAAAATTTTAAGCTCTTAATGGCCAATATTTTCACATTTAGTTGTTGAGAAAGTAGTTTGATTATGGATGAAGAGCCCAACAGAACGAGACATGTCCACTGTAAAGCTTGCTATAACAAGAGCAACTATTGGTTTTAACTTATTGACATAATTATTTAAAAGCATTCTTTATCTTATATGTATACAAATGCATATGATAAAGTTTATAGGATAAATGTACATTACAAATAAAATTATAATAACATTATAATTATGATATTCATATTACATTTATGTATTTTTTTTCTCTAAGTTGTTCTTAGTTATTATTCTATTAAGGTAAACTTAATAGAACATGAAAAAGTAAGCACATGTTATGTTTATTTCTTATAAACGAAGTAGTTGATCTTATGGTCTAAATTATAGAAATACTCAAACAATCGTGTAAGTACTTGTTACAGAATAAAATAGTAGCAACAAAGAAGAATTACGAGTGAAGTGGGTGCATAAAGTATACATTCGGGTAACATCTCATGGAGGTTGAAAATGAAACAGAACATTACAAGGCACTTAAAACAGATCCTGGAGACCATAAAGTGGTTGCAAGATTTGATTGTAAGCAGAATAGGTAACAGGAAAAACACATTTTTCTAGTTTGACAACTAGTATCAAAGAGGACCTTTGCATAGAGTACATGAGCTCCAACATCTCAAAGAAATGATCAACCCAAACACTAAAGTCTGCAGTTTCATCAACAGCTAACTACGAATTTGTGAACAATTTAGCATCCATTACAAAAAAAAAGCATCACACCAAGGGGGCGTTTGGTTTGAGCGTTTGGAAATGAAAGAATGAAATAATTGTAAAAAAAACAGTATTTACTTTGGAGTTTTCAATTCCAGGAGAATGGATTTATCCTATTAAATTTGATAATTTACTAAACCCACCAAAGGGATGGGTATCGAGTTTTCATTCCAATTTAAGTTTTATCACGTTTATTTTTTACTCTTTTATCCCCAGCTTTTACCCTACCATCCTCTTTACTTCTTTATCGCCTCTCAATCATAAACGGAGCCATGTGGGGGCCAATGGTGCACTGGGCCTCCAAAATTTAAAAAAATTAAATATTTTTATTTTTAACATATATATATACACACACACACACACACTCACATAAGGACGAAGTTATTTAGAGTTCAGTGGTGCACTGGACCTCCTAAGATTTTAAAAAAATTAAATATTTGGGCCCTCCTGCCTTAAATTTCTGGCTCCATCACTGTTGGACCCCGAACTTTTGGTGGAAATTAGAAATATTAAAATAAATGGAAATGAGTGTTTTTTAATATAAATTGTGTTATAGATGATTTTGTGCCTTAAGAAAATTAATGAGAAAAGAATTAATTAGTTTTGATGCCTTCGAGATTTGAGTAGATTAGTTATGGTTATAAAAAGGAAGTTAAAAATCAAGAAATAAAGAGACAAAGTGTGAAAAATTGGAGAATTGAGAAAGTTGACTTTTTGGTC
>JAOSBP010000001.1:7360421-7370677 GCA_027563825.1 Erythroxylum mucronatum | reverse complement strand
ATCATATTCAGATAAGTTTAGATTATTTATGGAGACATATATTTAATCTCAATACTAATGTAGACTATTATATTTTCGAAGATGATGATTATATTATAGAATTTCAATGACTTGTCCTATTTATACTGATATAGACGAACAAATTATACATACACAAGATAATATAGCCAAATATTTAGATCATATACAATATAACGAAACACGCATTAATTATCTCATTTTTGTAGGAGTTAATCGACTAGGTAGAAGACCTTATGAAGAACATTTAGCAGTAGTTCAACAATTACATCAACTATATACTGAACAATTAACTACATTAGAAACTCTTAAGACTAATCACCAATGCTATCATTACAGATAAGTATGACTAATATAGTAAAAAACGAGAAGAATTCAAAGATTTTAGATGTAGATACCTTAGAACTCACTGAATCATTAGGAAGATTTCAAGTTTCTACCTTATTATAACAAGATAAACAAAAACAAATAGCAAAAGCCCAATTAGATTTAAAATCTGGACAAGATATATATAAATCAGTTATGAAAAAATTATTTAATCGGCAAAATTTAATTTATTTTGGCAAAATGATTTATGATACACGTGTTCGAATAGATCAATGTAACGACCATATTAGAATTAGTCTCATAGATCAAGAATAGATTTTTAAACAAATACAACAATTACCTGAAAATAAACGAAAGAAAATTGGTTATATTCATCTTTCTACAATACAAATTTTACTCAAATCTACGTTTTAGGAAAGAGTTGATTCACCTATTCGATTGGCAATTTTAGATGAAAGAATGACTAATTTAAACGACCAAATTATTGGTATCATGAATGGAAATTTGGCTTATGGAAAAATAAAATTCAATGCAAGACTAAAATTAGGAATCCCTTTACTATCCTCTGATCTACAAGATACCATTACAATTGCATATAAGTTTTACAAAGAAAATTTAATAACCCAAGGATAATATCCCTTTTCCATTACTTATCAAACTAGTTATGCTTTAACCAACTCTCATCGTAGTATTGAATTTAAAAATACATAACAAATCTATATAGATCAACTTGTTCAAGATGTAGCAAAAGTAGGAACAAAATTTCATACAAAATTACAACCACTACCTGCTATATAATATCCTTTTACTATTTCACAACCTATTAATCGAAGACATTCATTTTCTGAACAATCTCTTCCACAAGTGCCTTTACTCAATTGATCATCTTCCTTTTACATAAAAGACCACTTCGTTTACTCGAATCTGTAACACAGGAACCAATTAAAATTACAGATCCAAAAATTAACCAAACACAAAAACAATTAGATAATATTCAAAATCTGGTTATTGATCTTACTACTTATGTCAAAAATATACTATGACTACTTTAACACAACAAGTTGCTAATCTTAGTAATCAACAAAAACAATTAGAAGAAAAAATCGATCTATTGTTACATACACAAACAGAAATTTTACAACAGACAAGACAACTAAACGAACAAATAAAACAAATTCTGCGTATCCGCCCCAAAGTGGTATCAGAGCTAGTCATAACACATAAACCATGGCGGATATAAACACTACTGATAGATATATTCAAAAAATAGGGGAAGGAATCTATCTAACTGAATTACATGTTTCTAGAAATAAATTGAACATAATAAAAAAGGTTTTAGATGATTATATTGAAACCTATCGAGAAGATATACGTGATAGTCCTTATCAAGAATGCATTTCTGAAAGTCTATATTAGAATTATATATTCATATAATAGAAAAAATTAATGAATGGATCCAAAAGGACATAGCATGACACATCTAGATCATTGTTCACATTGTGATTTATTACTACAATATAAAAATGAAACATAACATTTAGTAAATCAATATCAGTTAGAAACTCATCAATCTGCCTTACGACTTATAAACTATATTAATTCAAATATTTCGATTAATCCAGAAATAATTGAAAAAATGCAATCTCATTTGCAAGCTGCCCAAAATTTGTACCGGTATGTATTAGCTGAATTAGAATCTGCTAATCATATGTATAGAATCCATTTAATTAGACAGCATGGATGAAATAGCTACACACGAGATACTAGACCAGGAACCATTAGAAAATGTAGAACGTAACATTCAACAACAGCTAGCTGAAATAACCTCATTAGTACAAAAATTAAATCTTAATCCTACAGAACAATTATACACTACAGTTGACAATACGAATAAAAAGAAAGAAAAACTGGAAACGAAAATGATGAAATTATCTATGGATGGAAATCAGATCAAGGAATTTTTGTGGAAGATAATCCTGAAACTAGTACAGCTAGAGAATTAAAAATGAAAGACAAAATTATAGGAGATAAACGAAAAAAGGATTTTTAACCCTATAATTATCAATGGACAGAAGACCCAGATTTTCTAAATCAACAAGGGTATTATTTTAAAAGATCAAAAATACGAAAATATCCTCTCGAATATAAACCAAAATATATTCACTGAATCTGATTCGCAATTAGTTATTCAGAGTCTTTTATCCAATAGTCGCAATCGATCGGAAGTGGATTTTATTGTTAATGATTGCTTATTTCTTAGTAATTCCATAAATGATGTTCATTTTGGGTTTTGTAAAAGATCTGCGAACTGTGCTGCACACACTCTTGCGAGAAATGCTAGTTCGTTGTCAGGTCTTGTTTATTAGGATTTATCATTCCCTGTTTGTATTTCTTCTGCTTTAGCAGCGGACAATTGCTTTTAATGAAGCGTTCCCTATTTGATTTAAAAAAAAAAATTAGGAGCCGAAGGAATATTAAACTTAGATTGTGCCATTAATACTGAAGAATTAATTTTTGATTGGTCTAACAAAATCCAATTATTATTACAAGTAAAAAAAACCATTTGGAGATTTATATGATAAAGATACAATATGGAACTTTATTGTTTATAAAACTACTGGAATAGTAAAAAAGTTTTCTTCAAGAGAATCAAATAGCATTAAGAAGTACACCACATTTTCAAGCAACTACAACAGACGACGATACTTTTTATATTATTTGTAGTGAAATATTTAAAGAATTTTTAGGCAAGGATGTAATATTTCATCAAGAGGAAACAACTAAAGCAAAAATATTAAAAGCTTTAAGACATTTAAATAATATGTGAATTTGTGATATATATTATCTAGAATATTTTATTTGTGAATTCAAAAAATATTATTATAAATTACCACGAATAGAACAGAAAATGTATATACATATTTTTATTCAAAAATTACCATATCCTATGAATATTAAAGTATAGCAAAATTTCCATGAACGAACTACTAAAAATACCATTGCCCATAATCTCGGAGGAGCAATAGCAATAGCTCAGGAATTATTGGCGGACCAATGTTTAGAAGCAAAATTAAAGAAAACATTAAAACATCGAAATATACAATTTTGTTGTGCTCAAAATGTAGAAGTATCACAACAATATGGTTGTGAATCAAATAGATATAAAAAACATAAAAAGACTAGATATAAAACCAATAAAATTAAACGATATAATAAATCTTATCGTTAGAAAAGATATCCTTCACAACAATTTAGAAATAAACCATTTAAACCTTATCAAAAATATTTTAGAAAATATAAATATCGAAAATTTAAACCTGGACAATCTTATTTATTATTATTATTATTATTATTAATTTTGTTTTGATTATTATTATTATTTATTATTATTATAAATTTTGAACTTATTATTTTATTTTATTTTTGTTTTCATTTTATTATTAATTTCATTATTATTATTATTATAAATTTTGTATTATTTTTATTATTATTATTCGATATTAATTTTTTATTGTTATTATTATTATTATTTGTTAACTTTTTTACTAATACAAATCATTCATTTTAAAATAATCAATGAATTACATATTTCTAATCATATTCTATTGAAAGAGTAATTTTGTCATTGACACTGTTTTTATATTTTGTCAACTACAACCAAACATATTTTTGTTCTCAAGACAGAGACAATTTTATCTATTTTATTTATCACAATTAAACATCACATTATCACATTATCTCAAAATTTTGTTCCGTTCGGTCTCTTCAGTACGCAGAAGATAGCAATCATACGCACAGTAAGACTTGCATCGCGATAGCACATCCCCATCAATGACCTCCAAACATCAACATCACATCCCCTTCCCCGACACTGTATCACATTTAAAATTTGTCGCTGCAAAACAACTGAAATGGATACAATCAAACTCAATAAAATAATCGTACAAAAATTGATTCTCAACTTGGATAATCTGTTTAGTAAGACTCAAGAAGCCCATCAAATTACAGAACTGCAAATCTACAGATAGGACAAAAGATGTCAAGACCTTGACAGAACGAGAATATAGCATCAGCATTAGAGTTTAAAAGAGAAATAAATAATCCAACCTCTCAAACATCCTTACATTCCCCAACTCCCCCCTTCTTTATCTCATCATCGTCCATCTATTGATGTTAATGAATCTGCAAACCCAGATGGCCGAGTAGGTATACTAGTCTCAGTATTATCCCCACTGGGTAAAAAGGACGACGAAGATCCATCCATATTGCCTCCCTCAAAAGCCTTCCACTTTTTGAGCGCTTGAGGTAACGTCATCTCAAGGTCTATGCCATAGATGTCATCAGGATCTTGTTCAGATGATGGTTTCCATGCATCAACGAGAGATGAAAGCACATTGACCACATGACTCATGTCAGGTCGCTGATTGGGCTCTCTTGCAGTGCAGTGACCAGCAAGCTCAGCAACTGTGTTTATGCTGGCAAGTGTTCCTTCATCAAGTTCAATAGCTGGATCGATAGTCTTTTGGAATGAATGTTCGTTGATGTACATCCTCCTGAACCAGGTAACAAGGTGCAAGCTATCCTCAGGTTGAGTTTCATCAAGTGCTTTTCTCCCCGTAATAATTTCCATTAATATAACTCCGTAGCTAAACACATCGACTTTGGTGGTCACTCGTCCTGTCACTGTACATACAGAAAGTTCTATTTCAGCTCCAAGAGAAATATTCAACACACAGGAAAATGGTGCAGAGGGAATAGGATTCCTTTGTAGAAGTTCAATATACGTTGCAAAGTCTAAATGCAGATAGCAAACACATACTATCTATGATTAAAAGCCAAATATATATAAAAATATATACGGAAAGGCAACATAAGAATATAACAATTCTTTGCAATATATATTTTGAATTGATAATTTACGAGACGGAACAAATATAACCAGAGATTTTCATATGTTTCACCATTTTACATTATTCTGGTCTAGCTCATTATTTCAGTAAATCATGCCTCATCATAACATGATTTTTGTTTGTGACCAAAATTTCAAATTAAATGCTAATTCCTTGCCTTTTTTTTTAGTAAAACAGCAAGAATAAGAAACATCAAAATCTTTGTCCAAGTTACCTGCATATTCTGGGGCAAGATATCCAAAAGTTCCAGCTAGTCTTGTTTCAATTGAAGCCTTTCCTTCTGGAGCAAGACGAACTAGTCCAAAGTCTGAAACTTTGGCCCGCATATCATCTCCAAGAAGGATGTTGGAGGGCTTCAGATCCCTATGAATGAAACTTTGCTGAGCTAAGCCATGTAGATATTCAACACCTCTAGCTACATCCAAAGCAATGGAAAGTCTTCTCATCCATTCAAGAGGCTTTAGTCCCTCCTCCTCCCAATTGAACAGATGCCTACTGAGTGTACCTTGAGGCATATATTCATAAACTAGAAGTTTTTCATTTCCATCCAAGCAATAACCAAGAAGTGCAACCAAATGGCGGTGTCGAACCTTTGTAAGCACTGCAATCTCAGACTTAAATTCAGCTAGACCTTTTTCGCCCACCACTCCCAATTCCATCCTCTTTACAGCAATTTGTGTTCCATCAGGCAGCTCCCCCTTGTAAACAGTGCCAAAGCCACCCCTTCCCAGTATATTTTGCTCACTGAAATTATTGGTCACGTTTCTCAGAACTCGAATTGGGATAACCATACTACCGGCTTCAACAACATGAATGTCACTCAGTCCACTATGATCATTGTAGCTCTCGGTTCTATCATCACTTGATCCAGCAACTGTAACTTTTACAGCATCCTGATCCCCAGAATGACGAGGATGAATTACTAGCATATTAGGACTCTGTACTTTGTTGTAGTTCTTTCCTTTCCTGACATAGAAACAGATACCCAATCCAATGAAACATAATCCACAGACAATACCAACTACAGAGCCCACAATCTTTCCAGTACTCTTATTACCACTTCCACTGAAGGCACTAGGACCACCACCCTCAGTTCCCGGAACAGTTCCAGGTGTACCAGGAATTGGAAGTGTACCAGGAGGGGCTGCCTTCCCGATAAAAGGGTTTCCAGCAGTAATCAATTGCACATTTTGTCTGAAACTAGGCACTTTACCATAGAGATTATTATTTGACACGTCCAATACAGAAAGATCAGGTAGACTTGTAAGTTCAGCTGGTATAGTGCCAGTAATAGTGTTTTTTGCTAGAAGCAATTTCTGTAAGGAAGGAATTGACGCAAATTTTGGGGAGATCGTACCACTGAGTCCCATATTCTGAAAGTTAACGATGATAATATTCCCTCCAGAAGAGCATGTTATCCCTGGCCAAGAACAAGGACTATTTCCTTTCCACTTGCTAGCAAAAGTAACAGGGTACCCAAAGTCTTCCGCAATTGACAACAAAACATTAACACGACTGTCACAAGAAACATCAGGATCAGACAAACAAAAGCTATTAGACGCATTTTTCATATCCACATCAACTCCACGAGGAAAACTTGGCGTTGGTCCCTGAAGTAAATTATTGGTCAAATTCACAACTTTAAGGTTTGGAAGTTTAACCAGTGAGGGCGGAACAACACCCGTTAACTGATTGTCCCTCAGGTTCAAATCCACCAAGCCGGTAGTCCCACTTAAATCCGGTATAGGACCGGCGAAGAAATTACCTTGCAACCAAACCTGAGTCAATCCAGTCATGTTCTTCAACACACCAATGCTTCCATTAAGCCTAGCATCACTCATCTGCCCATTCAACCATAAAGACCGTAGATCCTGAAACCCAGAAAAAGTCGATGGCACTTCACCCTCCAAGTAATTGAACGACAAGTGCAAATTTTCCAAACTAGGGAACACACTACTGTTAAGAAAAGCAGGGATTTTCCCACTCAAATGCGCTGAAATCGCCGAGAAATTCGTCAACTGCAACGCGTCCTGAAGACTATCAGGTATTTTCCATGACTCATAAGGGTTGGTACCAATATCCACATTCGATAAAGCGGTCATACCTCGGAAGAAATCGGCGGGAAAAGATGAAAAATTGTTGTTGTCAATCATAACAGACTGAAGTTGGCTTAAACCAGACAAACTCGGGACGGGACCAGTTAAGTTGTTGAACATTACCTCGAACACTTGCAGCTCAGTCAAGTTCCTAAGTTCTGGCGGCAAAATGCCTTGAAGATTCTGTCTGCCGATTTGGATCCGCGTGACCCGACCATTTTCGCACTTGACGTGCTCCCACTGACATGGGTCTAGCGCAGACCAACCGAGAGCAGTTGGGTTTCCGAGATTTTGTCTGAGTTTGAGCATCACAACCGCGTCACCAGTTGTTTGCTGTGATGCAGCAAGAGACAAGAGGGAGAGAGAGAAAATAAGGGTCAGAAAACGAAGCCCCATTTGAGGTTTTTTCATGGGTACACTCCGAAAGGAACGGTTGTCGCAGATGGTTTGAGATTCTAGGAGGAAGCGGGAGAGCGAAAAATGCGCTAGGGAAGGAAAGTGAGAGAGACACAGCGAGGAGATGAGTGTGGGAGTGTTGTCTGTAAGGGCAAAAGCTGATCGGCAGAGGAATGGGGTGAGAAAGGGAAGGGAGAGAATATAGGATGTGTGTGCTGTCGTGGTGTTCTTCTCCTTTTCTTTTACTTCCTCGATTATAGCCGTAATCAATTGGATACGCCTTTCCTTTCCAAAAAAAAAAAAAAAAGAATTGGATACGCCTTTTTTCGATGCATTTATTCTTTTATCAATTATTACTTAAAATTTAAAAAAGGGTCACCTCATTTATTCCAGGGTTTTTGTTCAATTTTATTGTGTCTTATTATGTCCTATAAATCTCAACCATTCGTTTTATGTGAGTCCGGCATAAATAAACATAGAACCCACGTAAATAAATGGTTAAAATAATTTATGGGACAAAATACGACACCATAAAATTGAAAAGAAATCTTATCTCTACCTCACCTTCTACAATTTATCTTTAAAATTTTTAAACTTACATTTAAAATGTGATTAAATATTACTTCAAAATAGCATATATGTCACAAATTAACAATTTTTAATATTATTTTATTAGGCATGCATGCGGCCGTTTCTTCCCATTAGCCCTTTGCGTAAGGGAGACGAGCCAAGACTCAAAAGCTCAAGAACACACCTCCAAGTAAACTGCTTCATTCCGGTACTAGATCTAGAAGATAAATGTTCCACAAAACTCCAACCGCATTAACCATTATGATTATACCATGAGAGATGAGATGTCCATACCATTTGATTATATAGAGATCTGCATACTCATCGTCAACATCATCACACGCTGATTTGGATGTTAGGGTGAATGATATCTCGATGCCTGCATGGTGCACAACAGCAAGATGAGCACTTGTGCCTCCTATATACTTAGTAAATAAATATTATATTTGATAATATTTTTGTTTAAAATTTGTCAATAAATTTAATAATCAAAATGTATTAGTCAGAATTATTATTAATAACTAATAAAAATGATACTTATAATAAATGTGTAAAAATAACTAGAGTTGAATGTATATATATCTTATCAATACATGTATATTAAAATTATACCCATAAATAACTTTTTAGTGAATGTAGGAGTTTTAGGTTTTAACTGAAGTTGAAGATATAATTCAAGCAATATTACATTGCTTTACTAATGGCATTGCTGAAATTAAAAATTATAACCAAAACGTCCTTAAATAAACTTGCTTTGGATATTTTATTTACATCCGGAGGGAAAAGATTTCCACAAAAGAAGACTATTCTATTGTTGAAGAGGAAGACAGCTGGCAAATCCGTGTGGGTCCTACTAGTACCATTAAGTTTCTACTTGTTTCCAATTTTAGTATTCATATGGCAGTTGGCACAGTTTTTTTGTGTCCAAATTTAGATTTCTAAACATATTTGTAATTCACGCTTTAGAATACGTGGCCTTTTTCTTAAACTTAAAAAGCGTGCATATCCAGCGTTATTGCGACGCAGCCACACATCCCATGTATTTTCTCATCATCTTTATACTATATTAAAACCTTTTGAAAGGCTAAACGTTCCTCTTACAAACACATCCCAGAGTGGACCTCTGCTATTGCTATAAACACTCCATTATAACACCATTACTAAGCATCAACCCAACTTTTTCCACCTCCCCACAAAGCTTCCGGTTCCAATCTACTCACTTCTATCTAAAATAAAAATAGTTTCAGATGAATTTTAATTATTTAAAATAAGCGTCGTTCGTAACTTTTTATATATGTTTATAATTTTACTTCCAAAATTATCCTTTAATTTTTCTCCCATCTTAATTACACAGATTATATTTTCAAGACAGTTCAACATGTAATTAATAAGGAAATATAAGACAATTCATTAACTTTTTTAACAAGTGTGTATTCCTCTAAAGTGACTTTTATTTTAAATAGGAGGGAGTAATTAAAGAGTTGAAGTCTCGAACGATTCTTTATTATGTAATTATACTCAAGAGGAATGCTACAAAAAATACTAAACAAATTCTATATAAAATTTGTTTAGTATCACGGTGTCTAATACAAAAAAATGTATTAGACACCATGATAGATAAGATATGTATATGGCAATGGGGTCCTAAAAAAAATACTAAACAAATTCTATATAAGAAATACTTAACGAAGGGGTTTATTATTAGTTAATTTAATGTTCTTTTTAAATATTTATCACACTTTGTCAAAAAAAATATTTATCACACATTAGGTTGTTTTTGGACGTTTACGAATGTTAAGATTATAATAAAATTTTGGTCAAAACTTTTGGGACCTTTAAATCCTTCTTTTTATACGTAGCATGTTAGTTGTTGACCAATTCTTTTCTCTATTTGGTTCTACTGATCAATCTACCACTTAAGCACAAAAATAGGGAGAAG
>JAOSBP010000001.1:7346927-7360321 GCA_027563825.1 Erythroxylum mucronatum | reverse complement strand
AAAATTAAATATTTGGACCCTCCTATTATAAATTTCTGACTCGGGCACTGCATACATGTACATAGGTATGAAAATGTTTCTTTACAATCCTTTTCTCTTGTATTATTTAGACGTGGGTATAAAAATGCATTATATGTTGCATAATTTTTCCTTACAAAAGTTTGTTTTCATTTTGTTTATTTAATAATACGTGGGGATATTTCCACACGTATTAATCATGACCATATATAAAAGGGAAATTAGGAGAAGAAAGAAGAAAGGAATCATAGAGGCCATAATATCCCCACGTATTAATCATGACCATATATAAAAGGAAAATTAGGAGAAGAAAGAAGAAAGGAATCATAGAGGCCATAACTTTAGAAAAATTTTATTGGAATTGGTTTCATGAAATTGGCATACCACTCTATGTGTAGCTGTTACCAAGTAACTCATGTAAGTGTTTCGATTTGTATCCTTAAATGCCAACATCTTTATGAACTTGTATACTTCATGTGATTCAAATTGTAATGTGGATGACTTGCATGGGTATTCTTAATTGTAGAACTCCGCTTCGACTTAAGGCTATGTTTTGTTGGACGTAAGATTTTTTATGGAATAGAATGATTTATAATAAAATGGAATATAAATGGACGTAATATTAGAAAATTTTTGTTTGGGAGAGATGAAAGGGTTTATAATGTAATATAATAAAATGTTGTTTGGAAGAAGAGTTCGTAACGTAATATAGTGAAATGTTGTTTATCATTTTATATTTCATCCCAAACCTCTCAAATCGGAGGATTATCATTTTTACTGTTTAAGATGAAATGAGATGTAATATGAAACCTCCTCTTTCATTTCATTCTATTATAAACTTTCCTCCCAAACAATATAATAATAATATTACATTTCATTCCATTAATAACCACCCAATCAACACATAGCCTAATTGTCCTAATAGAGCGCGACAAAAATGAAAGCGAAAAGTTTTAAGTTGAAAAACGTGTGCCCAAGTGGAACATTTATCAATACCGATTTTAATTTATTGTTATGTTTTAGTAATTGCTATATTGATTTTAAAATTGTTTGAACCTAAACAGATGTAATTAAAATTATAAATTGCCCTACCATTGCTAATAGACCGATAAACATTCATTAAAAGAACAATGTTTAATCATGAAAGAGATTTTAATAGCTAAAATGCAACTTTTTACAAGATTATTAGCAGTGCAAGAAGTTTTTCTATGTTTCGTAGTCTAGCAAAAGATGCCTAAGTGATTGCTTGCTCTTCTGTGTAATGGGAGGAATTGTTTCTGGACGGTATGATATTGCCAATGACAAAGATAAGACGGATCAACACGATACAAAATCTCAATAACAGTGTAAAAAAGTATCCAATAATCTGCAAACTCAGACGAGGCTTGTAACCATTCATCTTTTTTCTAAATTCTTTAACAGGGTATATAAAATAAACATTCATCTACTCAAGCAAGAACATCAACATATTGTCGGCAAACCCCTTTTCCATATTAGGCTGCTACTACTAGTAGTGAGGTAGACAGGCAAGCTCTGATTAATGGAACAATATATACAGCTTTACTAAACATAAATCAAGCACAATGAAAGAGAAGAAAAAATAAAAATTATATTCGATTACAAAGCTTCTCGTAGTAACACAAAAAAAAAAAAAACCAAGAAAAACATCTAAATAAAGGGATTAAGGCGCCTGTTCAAGTGTCAAAAGACAATGCTTCTTTCACTATCCTACAGCGCGATCGTTTGCTCTGAAACAGACGCCAAGCCTTGCATTAATCTAACAATTTCTGCTGTATCATCAAGATAGTACTTTGCCTTACTTGGTTTTTGACCAACAGTGCATGCAAAAACTTCTGCCCTTGGAGCAATCGAGGATCCCGCCACAGAACTTGTAATTACCTCAAACATATCTTCATCAGATCGATCATCCCCAATACAAAGAACAAAATCAGGTGACATCCCCTTTTCTTGCATGATGGAAAGTAGGCGCTTGGCAACCAGTCCCTTGCTCACACCCTACAACATAGACAAATTTCAATTTCGGAGAATGAATGCATTTCCATTTTGATTGACTTACTAGATCCTTCATTCATGAATTTCATCCAGAACAAGTCATGATTCATGTGCACTTATTAGGTCATCTTTTTCCATTTCTACGCCACAAGTATTTTGACAAGACACGGGCAATCATACTAGATTTGGACGTTTTGTATGTCTACACAATGTAGCAGTTACTAAAGTTTCTTAAAGAGATTGAAATTTAACATATTTCTTTGTTTGTATGTTCAGTTACGCATTTATCTTCTGTCTTATTTGGAACTGCAAATAGATATCTAGACAAAAGGAAAACAAAATGCAAAGTTCAGACATTCTTTGTTCCTTTTCCTCATCGTAAAAGGCACTGTGAATCCATCCTCAAGCCTCCTTAAGTAAACAGGAAACAGAATCTCTCTATAGAGTATAAACTTGGTGTTTGCAATTGTTAACCAGTGGAACAAGCTTTACTTGAAATGTTTATCACAGTGCACACTAATATGATATGCTGAATAAAATGAAATGAGAAAAGCAAAGTAGTTTAGACCAAACCTGAGGCTTGACCTCCACAATATTCTGGCCACTCTTCACTGTAACAGGTTCATTGGCAAGGACACTTTCAAGATGATCAAGAAGCTCTTTAGCCTGACATGAACCGAAATCTGGGTCTGCATCCTCATAACACCATACTAGTGCAGTTTCCTTATCCTCGATAAAAGATCCGTCAGTTGTTTCAGTGTAAAGCTGCATCACAGGCTCTGCAATTTGTTTCCAACTAGTGTCTGCTGGAGGGACACACGTATCCCACTCCATATCCCGTGCTATCCTGCATAGTATCATCATCAGATCCAGTCAATTAAATTAAAGACTCTTAATTTTAAGCATTTCATGATCGACAGTTTACCTTAAAAAATAACCATGCTCGGCAGCCAATCCTAGACTCTCACACTGAGAAAACCACTCAGCAAGTGTCTTCCGGCTTCTAGCACTCACGATGAAAACCATGTTGTTCTCATCTCTACACAAGTTGTTTAGGATGTCAATGGACCTTGTGGATGGACTCTTATCAATTGAAGTCTGGGGCATTAAAGTACCATCATAGTCCAGAAGAATTGCCCTAGTGGTGGTCCTCTTGTAAGCTGAAACAATGTGCTCCATTGACAGCTTCCTGAAATTTGGATCAAGCACTATAACTCTAAAGCTTAACCCAAAACCAATACCCCAGCACCTCCTCCTTGCATGATCTCGACATGTCCTCTCTAAATCTTGAAGGAAACTACGTGCCCAATATCCAACATCATGTGTACTCACATATCTGTAATGTTTCTCATGCCGGAGTTGCTTCTCTGGTTCAGCCATGTCCAAGGCACAGTCCATTGCATCTGCCACAGCATCAATGTTCCATGGGTTTACTCGAATTGCTCCACTCAGTGATGGTGAACAACCAATAAACTCAGAGATAACCAACATGCTCTTCTTTGGTGTGGTTGGTTCTAAGCATAAGACCTTATCCAATCTTTCGTTCCCATGGCGGCTAATTATGTATTCATAAGGAATGAGATTCATCCCATCCCTAACAGCCGTGACCAAGCAACACTCTGCAACAGCATAGTACGCCACCTTCTCATAGAATTTGAGGGGTGCGTCAATGAGGACAATTGGGTCATATCCAGGCTTCCCATATGTTTCATTGATGCGCTTAACAGTCGAATACGTCTCAGTCTGGACCTCTTTCACATCTTTCCCCTTACCTCTTGCCGGATTTGCGATCTGCACTAAAACCACTTTGCCCTTCCACTGAGTATGTTGCAAAAGCAACTGTTCCATTGCAAGCAACTTCAAACTTATACCCTTAAAAATGTCCATGTCGTCGACCCCTAGCAACATAATCCTACCCTGATCATGATACTGCTTAATAAGTTCATCAACCTTAGCTTCCGTCTCTGGAAGGC
The DNA here is from genome assembly GCA_027563825.1 of Erythroxylum mucronatum. Classification (NCBI taxonomy): domain Eukaryota; kingdom Viridiplantae; phylum Streptophyta; class Magnoliopsida; order Malpighiales; family Erythroxylaceae; genus Erythroxylum; species Erythroxylum mucronatum. The sequence goes on along the minus strand of JAOSBP010000001.1, from coordinate 7,356,317 downwards.
TCAACACTGACTGAAGTTGACCCATATGTATACCAACAGGAAGAATTTTAATGCTTACAGTCCTACCACAATACTCAAGGCCTATGTAACCCCTCTTAGACTCATAGGTAAGACCAAGCATTCTACTACAGCAAGATAAGAAATGCCTAGCATAGTCAAAGGTATGAAACCCAATTAAATCCGAATTTAGCAGTGCTCGCAGAAGATCTTCTCTAATGGGCAATGTCTTATATATCTCCGAGGAAGGAAATGGGCTGTGGAGGAAAAACCCCAGTTTCACCCTATTAAACCTCTTCCGCAGAAATGATGGCAGGACCATAAGATGATAATCATGCACCCACACGAAGTCATCTTCTGGGTTTATCACCTCCATGATCCTGTCAGCAAAAATTTTGTTTACTGATACGTAGGCCTGCCACGAAGACCGGTTAAACCTACCACCAAGATCCGGCGACAAAGGCAACATGTAATGAAACAAAGGCCATAATTGTTGCTTACAAAATCCATGGTAGAAGCGGCTGAAGAGATCCGGTGGGAGAAACGTTGGCACGCATTTGAAAGTCTCTAAAAGAATTTGCGAGACCTCTTCTTGTTCAGTGGGGTGAATCTCTTCTCTCAAGCAGCCAACATAAAAAACCTCGATATCATCATCTCCTAATCCATCTTTCAACTGCAGGAGAAGTGAATTCTCATCCCAAGTGAAAATCCAAGAATTACTGCCGTCTGATTTCCTCTGGGCTCTTATGGGTAGCTGATTACCTACTATTATAATTCGGTCTTTTTGAGCAGAGGAAGATGATGGATCAGAGCATACACTCTCGGATGGGTCATCATCTAGATCAGAAATTATACCGGCCACCGTCATAATCCTCGGGATTCGTCTACTCATGCGGCCAAAAGATGGAGACTCCCCGGAAGCAAGCTCCAAAAGATTGGAATATGATCTTGAAACCATATCTTGAGTTGCTTTTCGCAACCAAACCTAGCTAAAGGTGCAGTGATTTGTTTAAGGGCCAGGAACGCTCTCAATAAACAACAATTTTGTGAGAAGAAGAGACACCCTTTGGAGACTTGGGGAGATAACTTGTTGAATTCATGTCAAATTGGAATACAAATCAAAAGATGCCCTCTCTGATGGTTGCTAAAAAATAAATAAAGAAATCAGTCAGTGATGCATAACTCAGAATATAAACAGTGGTTTATTTTATGACCCAAAATATCTGGTTAATAGTTGGATGGAGTGAAAATATAAGCTGAAATTGCAGTGAAATATCCAAAAATCGAAGAAGAAGATAATAGATTAAAAATCCCAAAAACAAGTTACCATTTACCATGACTCACGAGTCACTGTTTTGATCAGAATATCTATCCAGCTAAAACACTTGATACTCACTGATAGCGTTTGGAGTTTGACAAGAATAATATAAAATAGGGAATGGACGGAGGGCAAGAGGGGGAAGAAGAGCCGTTGGATGGCGTTGAGAAGATCAAGGAAGGCATGTACTAATAGTACCATACGAGAAGGACAACATAGTGACCCCTGTCTTCGTTGACCCAAATTTATCCGTAGAAACGCGAATCTGAGACTGCAAAGGATGTCTCCTCCTCCTTGTAACTAACCATAAGATTAAAGCGAATATGTTCTGGGAAAGCATTAGCCATTCAACCTTTATCAGATGTATGGAAAGGTTAAACTATGTAACAACTAACACTTAATCATATAATAAGTGTACTTGTGAATAATCATTTCTATTCGTCGACAATTTTGCATAAAAACCAGATGGAATGGAACAAACAATTCACCACAAGAGAACAGATCTCGGAAATATTTCAGACAGAACAGCAGTAGCTGGACGTCACATTGGCTTCGTCGCCACGTCATTTCCAAAAGCAATAACAATAAGCATATTGGCCATAGATTATTAATAAAATACATAAAGTGGATAAGCATTCAGCGCAGACAACAATAAATGCACTGACATACGTGTGAGACAAACAAATAAAATAAACGACAAAGCAAAACTGATGAAAACGACAAGGCAAAGCCGGCAACGGGGCCGTCTCTCGTTTCCCCTTGAGAAGATGATAAGGTTTGATATATTATAGTTATTATGGAGAGTTGAATTCTCTTTCTTCCGGCAGTCTATGGTGAGTGCCGGGGTATCGAATCTTTTGTTTCTAAATTTGTGTATCAATTATGTGTCACTAAATTTAAGCTATCTATTTGTGTGAGTTTCACACAAATAGATGGCTTAGATTTAGTGACATAGAGTTGGTACAAAAATTTAGGAACAGATCCGAGTGCTGGTGGGCCTTTCTTGTGACCGTTAGATTAGTTAGCCGCCAAAGCTTAATCCTACGGACGGGAACGAGTTCATCATTATTGTTTGGTGGCTTTTGCTACTGCATTCTCTCCATCTGGCATCGGCAGTGGGCCTTCTGTGGTCAAATAATGGGAGCAAAATAAGACAAGGGTCAATTTTCACCCTAACCTTTGTATCGATTGGAAAATTTAATTTTAAAGTTTCAGAATATATAAATAAAACTTTAACATTTAAAAAATATTTAAATATAACTCTAAAATAATTTAAAAAAAGTTGATGGCTATATTACATTATTACGACGTCAATTTTCTACCAAGTAAGTTTAATATTAATTTATTAATGTTGACTTGACAGTTTTAATATTAATTTATTATTTCTGCTGGCCTTATTCTACCACAACGATATAGGGCCTATTTTCTTAAAATAAAATTATAAAAATTGTATTAATTTTTCACATATGGATCCACCTTATTTAATTAACTCCAATCTTGATTAATGTAACTAATTATTCAATTAAGTTAACATATCATTTAAACCTAGCTTGTATTAACCTCACAATTAAATTAACTAAAAAACTTATTAAGTAAACTAATTATATGTCTTACAGTCAATCGGTTTGGTTATAGTTTAGTGATAATTATTTAAAGATATTTTTTATCTTGTATATATTTAGATGTTATGATAAAGTTTATTGAATAATTGTACATTGCAAATGAAATTATTATAAAATTATAATTATGAGATTCATATTGCATTTATATATTATCTCTAAGTTGTTCATAATTATTGTTCTATTAAAGTTAGACATTAATAAAACGTAAAAAGACTAGCACATGTTATATTTTTCCTTACGAAAGAAGTAGTCCATCTCATAAGCTAAAATATAACAAAGGTGTGCTTGCTTGTTGGAGAACAAGTTCACTGAACAAACCGATATGAGAAATCTATTTGGAACATTACTTATATGTCTATGAAATTCTTATCGTGACGATTATATAAGTGATCATTTGATTTGAGGTCTCCAAAGTTATCTTGAATAGGGATTGCTATATTTTGATACTACTTATGACCTATATTTAATCATAGGTCGGTCAGTCAATAGTGATTTGATGTAGCATGAACTATATAAAGGTAATTGAGTGATCAAGATATGATTCATCACCTTAAAGTAATTAGGGAGAATGATGTTCTCGATTAGTGTTGATTCGAGAAATCTTTGACCAAAGTGGAATGACATTTTGTAAAAAGTTTACAAATGCCATTAATTCAATGATAGCTAATGGCAAATAACTAATATGATTGGACTTTAAATAGAGTAGACATTAATCTCATACTTTATGTCTAATCGAAATATTGTATGATGAAATGATGGAATTATATGAAAAAATCATGCACAGAAAGGTTAGTCAAAACTACTTTGATATTTCTTAATATTTAGGTAGTCATGTTGCATTGCTAGACGTCAATCTTGATTGATGATTATAAATTGTTTAATTGGAGGATCAAAGATAAATTAAAAAGAGTATTAATTTATTTAATTCTAATTATGAATTAGAATTAGAATTTATAATCATTGTCAACATGTGTTAGGAACCTAATGGGTCTTTTATTAAAGAATGGATTGAAGGAAGCAAAGATATTCTAATCAAGTTGGACTTGATTGTAAAGTTTGAGAAACTTTTAACAACAACACCCAGTAGAAATCTTGTTAAAACGCGGGATCTTGAAAAGTCCAGTAGTATATAACTTTACCCTTAATTAGTAAAAATGTTGTTTCTAAATGATCCATATGAAAAGTTTGAGAAATTTAATGTTTAAATATGAGATATTTAATAAATAAAGATCAATATGAGATATTAGATCTTATTTAGACATAATTGTTATTTATTTATAATTATTTGTAATCCTAATTAAAGCTTAATTGAAAATAGAATTTAATTTCAATTAAATTACTAAAATATCAAAAATTTATTATAAACAGGCTTAAGTTTTAATAGAGCTAGCACTTATTGCTTAGCTCTCTCTTTAAAAATTATAGAGTTCTCTCAATCTATTATGTGAATATCGTTAAAGGTTGGACATTTGTGTGATTATGGTGGTTAAAATGGATCGATTTCAAAAAATGATTTGAGAGATACGACAACAACATAATCAGGCTTTAAAATCAAGTAAAAATTTAGATTCACGCTTTATTATGATTTATATATTAATCATTTTATAAAATTAAACTGATCTTAGTTTTTAGAAAATTAATTTGTGAAAAACGTAATTATTTCGTTACGGTCGAGATCAAATCTTGATGGAGTTTTCCATCCGTTAATTCACTTCATTTGTTTTTTTTGGTAGAAATGCGGGTCGAAGCCTAATGAAATTAACTACAAACGAGTAACACGGGGGAGAGAGACTCCCATTTGGTCAGCGAACAGTAATGAAGAAAGTCCCGCAATCGAGACGGGCAACCAGTGCACTCCTAAGGGGAGGCCAAAGCTATAGGTTGCAAGTCAATCGGCACAATGATTACCCTCACGGTATATATGACGCACTCGCACCTCCCAATTGTGGGAGAGGAGCTCACAAATAGCACGAATTAAGGCATTGACCACCAAACGTGTGTCAGAAGTGAGGAGAGAGACAATTAAGGTTGAATCCACAGTAAGCTCGATACGCGTATATCCAAACGCCCAGGCGAGTTGAAGCCCATAAAAGACCGCCCATAGTTCAGCAAGCCACGCCGAACAGGAGCCAACATTAGCACCAAAGCCCACTAGCCACCGACCACGTCCATCTCTAATGAGACCGCCCGCTGTTGCCGGGCCGGGATTACCACGAGAAGAGCCATCTGTAGCTAAATTAACCCACCAGTCCCAGGGAGGTGGCCACCGTACCTCAAGGATCTGTGATCCCCTATGAACAAAGGGGGGTGCACCATTACGGTAGAGGGGAAAGGCCGTGCAAATGTCGTGAACAGAAGACAATATTTCCTGAGCAGAATGTGGCTTCGACGAGGCGGGGAGTACTTATGCTGGTTGAATTACATAACTCTTCCACAGCCTCTGGTGAACCCAGTGTCTCTTCCTCTGTCAACCAGCCATCGCCTTCTAAATCCACAACAACAAGGAAGAAAAGAAACCTCCGCGGAACCCTAGGTAAAAGACAAGAAACAAATTGATTGTAGAATTCATCGAGTGATCGAAGTCAATATCACTTGTTACGTGTTCAATTTGGTTTCTTACAAATCCAAATGTTGAGGCGATTGTCGTTTCTCCAGAGACATTGTTGTGTTACGATCTAATTATCCCACATTGGTAATAAAAGAGACTGATGTGGGATTTATAGGTTTATTGGCTCTTCCACTCTTCAAGCTAGCTTTCAGGGTTGGTTCTCTTGGAGGACCTATAACATGTTGGCTACGAACCGATTTGATGATTAGCGTAAACATTAGGGTCAAAATGACCTTTTGTCAGGAGAATAACACAATTCTTATGTGTTAGTATGTGGTACAAAAACGAGGAGAAAATAGCGTCATTAATTTTTCAAATAAAACAGATTAATCTTTTAAAAACTTTTATCAATTTTATTTCTTTTTCTAGCACCAGGGAAGGTTAGAGCGCGGGACTTAAGTTTTGTCTATAATTTTTTGTCGATTTGACATTTTTTGAACTCACAAAGGATTATGTTATGTCACAGGAGATAATTAAAAATCAATAAACCACATGTATTATTAACTTGTCATATTTATATAATTATTTGTATATTTTATTAAATAAATTTTATTTTAAACTTTTTTTCTAATTTATGCTTTTATTAATGATTAAAATAATTTTATTATTTTTATTGATAATAAATAAAAGTAAACATTCTTGTTATTTTATTAATTAGTAATATTTAATATATGATGCAAATTTATTTAAGTAATATTGATATATTATTTATAACATTTATCAGCAAATAAAGATATTAATAAAAGTTTTATATCATAAATGTAAACGTTATATGTAAATTAGGGATTATATCCCACCAAATGAGGGATTATAGCTTGGTACTCAGGATTACAATGTGTCACATTAGAGATTATTTCCTCTTTAACCTTAACCTCTTCTGTATATAAATATTCCTTTGTACTTGTATTAGAGATACACCGAAATACATAGAGATTTAACATTCTCTTCATTTTTCACTTTCTTTATTTTCGCATGGTAGCAAAGACCAGTTTCACACACAGAAATCACTCTCTTCATGGGCTCTGGGCTGCCTTCAGTTTCCAGATTTTCTGATTTTGATATTTTATCTCACAGCAGTGTCTTTTACACAAGTTTTCAAGGTGCTTTGTTCACTTTGTAACAACTTTCTATATACTAGATTGATCAATTCTCTGCATTGATCACAACATTGTAAAAAATTCCACTCCACGCGCCCACACGCGCCGCCTGAACTCTTTGCTTATCTTTTTGGTTCAACTGGTTCGGTTCACTTCAAAACCCGTTGACCAAACTTTGACCATCTGGTTCACCCCTCTTATCAAGTTGTTTTTTTCATAATCCAGACCGGTTCCTAAGGTTTTAAGGTGCTTTGGATCCATTTTTGAGGCCAGATTGGTCAAATTCAAACGTTATATACTAGTTGTCTCCTTTTATTGCCATCCTCTTATTATGGATGCCTCTAAACTTTCTCAATACATTCCTAATCTTATCAATGTTACATTTGATGGATCAAATTATGAGTTGTGGGCTGAGGAAATGTGCAACTTTCTTAAAGGAAGACTCTTTTGGTATATTGTTATTGGAGAAATACCTAAACCAAGTTAGAAGGCTGATGAAGACGAAGAAAAGTTTACAGAATGCTTGGTATCTTAGGATGGAAGGGAATGAACCATCAGATCCTAACATGGTTTCGAAACACATGTGTTAAAATGAACAAAATTGATTTTCGATGCTTTGACACAGCTAAGGAGGTATGGGATTTTTTAAAGAATTGTTACTTTGTTTATGATGATGTTAATCAGTTTCAACTTTATCAAAAACTTCATCAATTAATATAACAACAACCTGGCCAGACAATCCATAGCTGTGTTAGAATTACAAGAACTATGGGATCACTTAGCCCTTGGAGATCCAGTATGGCCCAGCCTTGCTGCAACCACCATCTATGCCAATCTTCGTGATTGTCAACATATCTGGCAGTTATTGATGACTTTTCGAGATGAGTTTGAATCCATTCAAAGTTCTCTCCTTCATGGGGGCTCCTTGCAACTCTTGGCACCGTGGTTAAAAAATTGATCATTGAAGAAAGTAAACTCAATGCACTTCGTATGGAAAAGTCTGTTCCTACTGCTGATGTTGTTCTTGCTACTCAAAACTTATCATCTCAAAATCCTCAGAATCCAACTAAGAAGACCTTCAAAGGATCTTGTGCCTACTGCAAAAAGCCTAGTCATCATATTTCTGAATGTAGAAAACAACTTTGGCAGAATTTAGGACAAAGCAATTCTTCCAAGCCTGTTCAGTCTTCTTCTACTGTAGTTGCTGCCACAGAGGGACCAAATGAGAGTACTTCTCCTAAATTATCCTTAAAAGACCTTCATGATCTTCTACAACAACTTCAACCATATTTTGGTACTGTCTCCTTTTCTGCCTTATTTGCAACCATAGAGTATATACCCGAACATCCTAGGACATTCAAGTACATAACCTATGATAATGATATGTTACAGCAAAAACAAATTCAACCTGCACATGGCATCAACTAACATCATTTAAAAGTCAACAAATTTTAAAACTATTCATTGCATTCATTCACAAAGCTTACACTATTTCCATTTGACAAATACTTACAAAACCTTGTATAGTTTCTAGCAAAAACTACAAAATAAAAGCTATAACTCTCTGACGTCAGCTGAGAGAGCTCTGAGCTATAACTTAGTCCAAAACGTTCTTCTAATCTAGAATAAACGCTAAGTCTCCTGTCTCATACCTGAAAAGTCACGTTGCAATTTTAATGAGTTTTGCAAACTCAATGAGTGAACCATCAGGATTCACATACACAAATCACATATTTTGCAATTATTCATACAGAACATGTATATTCCAAATACTCACACTGTCATGGCACATCATTTAATCATTGCGAATCAGATCATATATAAATAAATACAGATGCATATAAGACTCCACATTCGGTATTGTTGTTATGACCGAGTGCCTATCACATATACAAATACTAGCCCATGGGGCTCAGTCAGAACAGAATCACGGAGCATAATTCTATGTGCAGAATCATATACCACGGAGTAAAGCTCTACGTGCAAGCACTTTCATACTGGCTACTCCGGTCACAATGCCTTTATCTGAGCATGCATTTTATGAAATGCATCAATTCAGAATTTACCATGTATCACAATCATTTATTAAGCATAGTCAGAATTTCATAACTATCGGTGTTGGGCCCCATTTTCGAAACCTAACTCTTGCGGAACTTATAAAGCGTGTGTATAGAAATTTCTTGAAATACAAACGTGGGCAAAAACCAACGAAATCAAAACGTTTAAGGTCAAAACTTTTAATTCCGACATCCGAAATCGCATACTTTAGAAAAACGTTGGAAAACTATAAAGACAAGTTACATATTCCGAGAAGACGAGTTAGTCTAAACCAATCCAAATCGGTATAGTATTTTTTCTTTCAACGCCATTCAAAATTCAAAAGGTATTCATAGGTCTCTCATCTCAATTCATTTGATTCTTCATATTCAATCATGTCTCATCATTTAAGAAAAATCCTATCTTTCTTTTTTTTTCCTCATAAAAAATCTCCCACACATATATACCAACAATTCATATACAAATTTCATCAACTTAAACAGAGAACTTCTTCCGATACCTTACATTTGCACTCAACTCATTTCATCCATATACAATTCACATGCCATGTCCATACGCAAATTCACATTTCATATTCATACACGGATCCATATCTCATCAACATCAAAGATAGATGTTTACAAACTTTAATAGCGATTCCAACCCACATTACATCACCAATACCAAAATCCAAATACAAAAGACACAAAA